>SZWC01000965.1:8670-36947 GCA_023375785.1 Penium margaritaceum
GTAAACTTTGACAACTCATAACACGAGTCACAAATGGTCAGGGTGCAAGATAATGGTTTGTGAATACTAGTTATCGACTAGCAAGTACAAATACCTTCAATATGTAGTGGCACCGTGTGGCTACAATGCACAGTGACCAACCAAAGTATGCACATGTCACTGACCATGACCAACAAATTTCACTTCATGTGGTCAACGTTGACAACTCACAACACGAGTTAATGATAGTCAGAGGGGGGTAACAATGGTTTGGAAACACTAGCTATCAACTAGAAAGCACAGAGACCTTCAATACATAGTGACACGGCGTGGTAACCACTGACAGTGATAAACCAAACTAGGCATATGTCACTAACCATGACCAAAGAATTTCAATATGGGTGGTCAATGTTCACAACCCATAACATGAGTCACAAATGGTCAGAGGGGGAAGCAATGGTTTCAAAACACTATGTATCTTCTAGGAAGTACAAATATCTTTCGTGTGTATTGGCACGGTGTGGCTACCGTGCACAATGACCTATCCAAGTAGGCATACATCACTGCTCATGACCAAAGAAGTTTAGTGTGTGTGGTCAACGTTTACAACTCATAATACAAGTAAAAAATGGGTAGAGGGAGAAACAATGGTTTGGGAATACGTGGTATCGACTAGCAAGTACAAAGACCTTTGATAAGTGGTGGCACGGTGTGGCTACCATGCACAATGACCAACCAAAGTATTCTTGTGTCACTGAATATCAAAAAAAGAGTTTCACTGTGTGTTGTCAACTTTCCTTCTTACGGCTGGTCAGTCGGAGCAATGGTTGAGAGGTTATTCAAGCTCGAAGTTGCAAAATCTGAAATTCTGTCTGCGTCAATTCTTTATGAATAAACTAACTTTGTTATCATTCGTAATTTTCAAAACTACCCCCTAATCTTACACCCCCTTATTTAATGCCCTTTACACATAGGAACCCTTGTAATGTCATTTGGACATCATATGAACACCGTGTGAGTTGGCTTAGTGCTTATAGAGTTAGATTCTGGAGTGGTAGGTCCTAGGTTTGAATCCTCGTACGCGCAATATAGAATAGGCTCGCGACCTGGGGGGGGGGGGGGCGGCCGTGTTGTGATACCTCAACTCTACATTTGAGCCTAAGCCGTGGGGGGGTAGGGGGGGTGTCATATTGCGGTCGCAAATCTGTCCTCCAGGTTGTCCACGGAACATCCCTCTAGGGGGGTGGGAGGGAGTATTCCAGTGAAGGCACCTACGCGGAACAAATCAACAAAAACCGACCTGGTGTCAAAGGGAGAAACCTTTTGCTATTTATTGACTAGCAAGTGTGGTAAACGTTGACAACTCATAACACGAGTAAAAAATGGTCAGGATGGAAGATAATGGTCTGTGAATACTAGTTATCAACTAGCAAGTACAAACACCTTCAATATGTAGTGGCACAATGTGGCTACAATGCACAGTGACAAACCAGAGTATGCATATGTCACTAACCATGACCAACAAATTTCACTTCATGTGGTCAACGTTGAAAACGCATAACACGATTCACAAATGGTCAGAGGGGGAAACAATGGATTGTGAACACTACTTATCAACCAGCAAGTACAAAGACCTTCAACAAGCAGTGGCACAATATGGCTAGCGTGTACAGTGACCAACCAAATGATGCATACGTCACTGACTACGACCGAATAAATCCACAATGTGTGGTCAACATTGACAAATCATAACACGAGTCACAAATGATCAGAGGGAGAGTCAATGGTTTGGGAAGCCTATGTATTGACTACAAAGGACAAAGAACTTCAATACGTACTGGCAAGGTGTGGCTAATATGCCCACCAAAAAACCAAACTAGGCATATGTCACTGATCATGACCAGAGAATTTCAATAAGGGTGGTCAACGTTGACCAACCATAACACGAGTCACAAACGGTCAGGAGAGGAAACAATGCTATGGGAATATCGGTTCTCAACTACCAAGTACAACGACCTTCAGTCAGTAGTAGCACAGTGTGGCTACTATGCACAATGACCGACCAAACTAGGCATATGTACTGCCTTTGACCAAAGAGATCCGCTGTGTGTGGTCAACGTTGACAACTCATAATACGAGTCACAAATGGTCAGAGGGGGAAACAATGGTTTGGGAACACCAAGTATCAAATAGCAAGCACAAGGGGCATCAATACGCTGTGGCACGGTGTGGAGACCACGCACGATGACCAACCAAAGTAGGCATATGTCACTGACCATGGCCAAATAATGTCACCAAGTGTGGTACTTTGACAACTCATAACAGGAGTCACAAATGGTCAGGGTGGAAGATTATGGTTTGTCAATACTAGTTATCGACTAGCAAGTACAAATACCTTCAATATGTAGTGGCACAATGTGGCTTCAATGCACAGTGACCAACCAAAGTATGCATATGTCACTAACCATGACCAACAAATTTCACATAATGTGGTCAACGTTGAAAACGCATAACACGATTCACAAATGGTGAGAGGGGGAGACAATGGTTTGGGAACACCAGGTATCAACTAGCAAGCACAAGGACCTTCAATAAGTTGTGCCACGGTGTGGATACCATGCACGATGTCCAACCAAAGTAGGCATATGTCACTGACCATGGCCAAATAATGTCACCAAGTGTGGTACTTTGACAACTCATAACAGGAGTCACAAATGGTCAGGGTGGAAGATTATGGTTTGTCAATACTAGTTATCGACTAGCAAGTACAAATACCTTCAATATGTAGTGGCACAACGTGGCTTCAATGCACAGTGACCAACCAAAGTATGCATATGTCACTAACCATGACCAACAAATTTCACATAATGAAGTCAACGTTGAAAACGCATAACACGATTCACAAATGGTCAGAGGGGAAAACAATGAGTTGGGAACACTAGTTATCAACTAGCAAGTACAAAGACCTTCAACAAGCATTGGCACGGTATGGCTAGCGTGCACAGTGACCAACCAAAGGATGCATACGTCATTGACTACAACCGAATAATTCCACTATGTGTGATCAATATTTACAACTCATAACACGAGTAACAAATGGTCAGAGGGAGAGACAATGGTTTGGGAAGCCTATGTATTGACTAGAAAGGACAAAGAAATTCAATACGTAGTGCCACAGTGTGGCTAATATGCACACAAAACAACCAAACTAGGCATATGTCACTGATCATGACCAGAGACTTTCAATATGGGTGGTCAACATTGACCAACCATAACACGAGTCACAAACGGTCAGGAGAGGAAACAATGCTATGGGAATATTGGTTCTCAACTACCAAGTACAACGACCGTCAATCAATAGTAGCACGGTGTGGCTACCATGCACAATGACCGACCAAAGTAGGCATATATAATGCCTTTGAGCAAAGAAATCCGTTGTGTGTGGTCAACGTTGACAATTCACAATACGAGTCGCAAATGGTCAGAGGGGGGAGCAATGGTTTGGGAACACCTGGTATCAAATAGCAAGCACAATGGGCTTCAATACGTTGTGGCACGGTGTGGAGACCATGCACGATGACCAACCAAAGTAGGCATATGTCACTGACCATGAACAAATAATGTCACTAATTGTGGTAAACTTAGACAACTCATAACACGAGTCACAAATGGTCAGGGTGGAAGATAATGGTTTGTGAAGACTAGTTATCGACTAGCAAGTACAAATACCTTCAATATGTAGTGGCACGGTGTGGCTTCAATGCACAGTGACCAACCAAATTATGCATATGTCACTAACCATGACCAACAAATTTCACTTCATGTCGTCAACGTTGAAAACGCATAACACGAGTCACAAATGGTCAGAGGGGAAAACAATGGGTTCGGAACACAAGTTATCAACTAGCAAGTACAAAGACATTCAACAAGCAGTGGAACGGTATGGCTAGCGTGCACGGTGACCAACCCAAGGATGCATACGTCACTGACTACGACCGAATAAGTCCACTATGTGTGATCAACATTGACAACTCATAACACGAGTCACAAATGGTCACAGGGAGGGACAATGGTTTCGGAACCCTATATATCGACTGGAAACGACAAAGAACTTCAATACGTAGTGGCATGGTGTGGCTAATATGCACACCAAACAACCAAACTAGGCATATGTCACTGATCATGACCAGAGAATTTCAATGTGGGTGGTCAACATTGACCAACCATAACACGAGTCACAAACGGTCAGGAGAGGAAACAATGCTATGGGAATATCGGTTCTCAACTACCAAGTACAACAAAATTCAGTAATTAGTATCCCAGTGTGGCTACCATGCACAATGACTGGCCAAAGTAGGCATATGTACTGCCTTTGACCAAAGAAATCCGCTGTGTGTGGTCAACGTTGACAACTCCTAATACGAGTCACAAATGGTCAGAGGGGGAAACAATGGTTTGGGAACACCAGGTATCAAATAGCAAGCACAAGGGGCTTCAATACATTGTGGCACGGTGTGGAGACCATGCACGATGACCAGCCAAAGTAGGCATATGTCACTAACCATGACCAAATAATGTCACTAAGTGTGGTAAACTTTGACAACTCATAACACGACTCACAAATGGTCAGGGTGGAAGATCATGGTTTGTGGATACTAGTTATCGACTAGCAAGTACAAATACCTTCAATATGTAGTGGCACAATGTGGCTTCAATGCACAGTGACCATCCAAAGTATGCATATGTCACTGACCATGACGAAAAAATTTCACTTCATGTGGTCAATGTTGACAACTCACAACACGAGTCACAGATATTCAGAGGGGGTAGGAATGGTTTGGGAACACTAGCTATCAACTAGAAAGCACATAGACCTTCGATACGTAGTGAAACGGCGTGGTAACCATGTACAGTGACAAACCAAAGTAGGCATATGTCACTAACCATGACCAAACGGATTTCACGGTGTGTGGTCAACGTTGAAAACTCATAACATGAGTCACAAATGGTCAGAGGGGGGAACCATGGGTTGGGAACACTAGTTATTAACTAGCAAGTAGAAAGATTTTCAACAAGTAGTGGCACGGTGTGGCTAGCATGCACAGTGACCAGCCAAAGGATGCATGTGTCACTGACTATGACCGAAGAAGTCCACTATGTACGGTCAACATTGACAACTCATAACACGAGTCACGAATGGTCAGAGGGAGAGACAATGGTTTGGGAACCCAATATATCGACTGGAAACGACAAAGAACATCAATACGTAGTGGCACGTTGTGGCTACTATGCACACCAAACAACCAAAACCAGGCACATGTCACTGACCATGACCAGAGATTTTCAATATGGGTGGTCAACATTCACCAACCACAACACGAGTCACAAACGGTCAGAGGGGGAAACAATGGTCTGGGAATATCGGTTCTCAACTAGCAAGTACAGCGACCTTCAACCATTCTAAGCACGGTGTGGCTACCATGCACAATGACCAACCAAAGTAGGCACATGTGCTGCCTTTGACCAAAGAAATCCGCTGTGTGTGGTCAATGTTGACAACTCATAATAGGAGTGACAAAGGGTCAGAGGGGGAGACAATGGTTTGGGAACACCAGGTATCAACTAGCAAGCACAAGGACCTTCAATAAGCTGTGCCACGGTGTGGATACCATGCACGATGTCCAACCAAAGTAGGCATATGTCACTGACCATAACCAAATAATGTCACTAAGTGTTGTAAACTTTGACAACTCATAACACGAATCACAAATGGTCAGGGTGCAAGATAATGGTTTGTGAATACTAGTTTTTGACTAGCAAGTACAAATACCTTCAATATGAAGTGGCACCGTGTGGCTACAATGCACAGTGACCAACCAAAGTATGCACATGTCACTGACCATGACCAACAGATTTCACTTCATGTGGTCAACGTTGACAACTCACAACACGAGTTAATGATAGTCAGAGGGGGGTAACAATGGTTTGGAAACACTAGCTATCAACTAGAAAGCACAAAGACCTTCAATACATAGTGACACGGCGTGGTAACCACTGACAGTGATAAACCAAACTAGGCATATGTCACTAACCATGACCAAATAATTTCAATATGGGTGGTCAACATTCACAACCCATAACACGAGTCACAAATGGTCAGAGGGGGAAGCAATGGTTTCAAAACACTATGTATCTTCTAGGAAGTACAAATATCTTTCGTGTGTATTGGCACGGTGTGGCTACCGTGCACAATGACCTATCCAAGTAGGCATACATCACTGCTCATGACCAAAGAAGTTTAGTGTGTGTGGTCAACGTTTACAACTCATAATAGTAGTAACAAATGGGCAGAGGGAGAAACAATGGTTTGGGAATACGTGGTATCGACTAGCAAGTACAAAGACCTTTGATAAGTGGTGGCACGGTGTGGCTACCATGCACAATGACCAACCAAAGTATTATTGTGTCACTGAATATCATAAAAAGAGTTTCACTGTGTGTTGTCAACTTTCCTTCTTACGGCTGGTCAATCGGAGCAATGGTTGAGAGGTTATTCAAGCTCGAAGTTGCAAAATCTGAAATTCTGTCTGCGTCAATTCTTTATGAATAAACTAACTTTGTTATCATTCGTAATTTTGAAAACTACCCTCTAATCTTACACCCCCTTATTTACTTCCCTTTACACATAGGAACCCTTGTAATGTCATTTGGACATCATATGAACACCGTGTGAGTTGGCTTAGTGCTTATAGAGTTAGATTTTGGAGTGGTAGGTCCTAGGTTTGAATCCTCGTACGCGCAATATAGAATAGGCTCGCGACCTGGGGGGGAGAGCCATGTTGTGATACCTCAACTCTACCTTCGAGCCTAAGCCGTGGGGGGGTAGGGGGGTGTCATAATGCGGTCGCAAATCTGTTCTCCAGGTCGTCCATGGAACATCCCTCTAGGGGGGTGGGAGGGAGTATTCCAGTGAAGGCACCTACGCGTAACAAATAAACAAAAACCGACCTGGTGTCAGAGGGAGAAACCTTTTGCTATTTATTGACTAGCAAGTGTGGTAAACTTTGACAACTCATAACACGAGTCACAAATGGTCAGGATGGAAGATAATGGTCTGTGAATACTAGTTATCGACTAGCAAGTACAAATACCTTCAATATGTAGTGGCACAATGTGGCTACAATGCACAAAGACCGGCCAAAGTAGGCATATGTCACTGATCATGACCAGAGAATTTCAATGTGGGTGGTCAACATTGACCAACCATAACACGAGTCACAAACGGTCAGGAGAGGAAACAATGCTATGGGAATATCGGTTCTCAACTACCAAGTACAACAAAATTCAGTTAGTAGTATCACGGTGTGGCTACCATGCACAAAGACCGGCCAAAGTAGGCATATGTACTGCCTTTGACCAAAGAAATCCGCTGTGTGTGGTCAACGTTGACAACTCATAATACGAGTCACAAATGGTCAGAGAGGGAAACAATGGTTTGGGAACACCAAGTATCAAATAGCAAGCACAAGGGGCATCAATACGCTGTGGCACGGTGTGGAGACCACGCACGATGACCAACCAAAGTAGGCATATGTCACTGACGATGACCAAATAATGTCACCAAGTGTGGTACTTTGACAACTCATAACAGGAGTCACAAATGGTCAGGGTGGAAGATTATGGTTTGTCAATACTAGTTATCGACTAGCAAGTACAAATACCTTCAATATGTAGTGGCACAATGTGGCTTCAATGCACAGTGACCAACCAAAGTATGCATATGTCACTAACCATGACCAACAAATTTCACTTCATGTGGTCAACGTTGAAAACGCATAACACGATTCACAAATGGTCAGAGGGGAAAACAATGAGTTGGGAACACTAGTTATCAACTAGCAAGTAGAAAGACCTTCAACAAGCAATGGCACGGTATGGCTAGCGTGCACAGTGACCAACCAAAGGATGCATACGTCACTGACTACAACCGAATAATTCCACTATGTGTGATCAACATTGACAACTCATAACACGAGTCACAAATGGTCAGAGGGAGAGACAATGGTTTGGGAAGCCTATGTATTGACTAGAAAGGACAAAGAACTTCAATACGTAGTGCCACAGTGTGGCTAATATGCACACGAAACAACCAAACTAGGCATATGTCACTGATCATGACCAGAGACTTTCAATATGGGTGGTCAACATTGACCAACCATAACACAAGTCACAAACGGTCAGGAGAGGAAACAATGCTATGGGAATATTGGTTCTCAACTACCAAGTACAACGACCGTCAATCAGTAGTAGCACGGTGTGGCTACCATGCACAATGACCGACCAAAGTAGGCATCTATACTGCCTTTGAGCAAAGAAATCCGTTGTGTGTGGTCAACGTTGACAATTCATAATACGAGTCGCAAATGGTCAGAGGGGGAAGCAATGGTTTGGGAACACCTAGTATCAAATAGCAAGCACAAGGGGATTCAATACGTTGTGGCACGGTGTGGAGACCATGCACGATGACCAACCAAAGTAGGCATATGTCACTGACCATGACCAAAAAATGTCACTAAGTGTGGTAAACTTTGACAACTCATAACACGAGTCACAAATGGTCAGGGTGGAAGATAATGGTTTGTGAAGACTAGTTATCGACTAGCAAGTACAAATACATTCAATATGTAGTGGCACGGTGTGGCTTCAATGCACAGTGACCAACCAAATTATACATATGTCACTAACCATGACCAACAAATTTCACTTCATGTCGTCAACGTTGAAAACGCATAACACGAGTCACAAATGGTCAGAGGGGAAAACAATGGGTTGGGAACACAAGTTATCAACTAGCAAGTACAAAGACCTTCAACAAGCAGTGGCACGGTATGGCTAGCGTGCACGGTGACCAACCCAAGGATGCATACGTCACTGACTACGACCGAATAAGTCCACTATGTGTGATCAACATTGACAACTCATAACACGAGTCACAAATGGTCAGAGGGAGGGACAATGGTTTGGGAACNCACGGTGTGGCTACCATGCACAATGACCGGCCAAAGTAGGCATATGTACTGCCTTTGACCAAAGAAATCCGCTGTGTGTGGTCAACGTTGACAACTCATAATACGAGTCACAAATGGCCAGAGGTTGAAACAATGGTTTGGGAACATCAGGTATCAAATAGCAAGCACAAGGGGCTTCAATACATTGTGGCACGGTGTGGAGACCATGCACGATGACCAGCCAAAGTAGGCATATGTCACTAACCATGACCAAATAATGTCACTAAGTGTGGTAAACTTTGACAACTCATAACACGACTCACAAATAGTCAGGGTGGAAGATCATGGTTTGTGGATACTAGTTATCGACTAGCAAGTACAAATACCTTCAATATGTAGTTGCACAACGTGGCTTCAATGCACAGTGACCATCCAAAGTATGCATATGTCACTGACCATGACGAAAAAATTTCACTTCATGTGGTCAATGTTGACAACTCACAACACGAGTCACAGATATTCAGAGGGGGTAGGAATGGTTTGGGAACACTAGCTATCAACTAGAAAGCACATAGACCTTCGATACATAGTGAAACGGCGTGGTAACCATGTACAGTGACAAACCAAAGTAGGCATATGTCACTAACCATGACCAAACGGATTTCACGGTGTGTGGTCAACGTTGAAAACTCATAACATGAGTCACAAATGGTAAGAGGGGGGAACCATGGGTTGGGAACACTAGTTATTAACTAGCAAGTAGAAAGATTTTCAACAAGTAGTGGCACGGTGTGGCTAGCATGCATAGTGACCAGCCAAAGGATGCATGTGTCACTGACTATGACAGAAGAAGTCCACTATGTACGGTCAACATTGACAACTCATAACACGAGTCACAAATGGTCAGAGGGAGAGACAATGGTTTGGGAGCCCTATATATCGACTGGAAACGACAAAGAACTTCAATACGTAGTGGCACGTTGTGGCTACTATGCACACCAAACAACCACAACCAGGCACATGTCACTGACCATGACCAGAGATTTTCAATATGGGTGGTCAACATTCACCAACCAAAATACGAGTCACAAATGGTCAGAGGGGGAAACAATGGTCTGGGAATATCGGTTCTCAACTAGCAAGTACAGCGACCTTCAATCATTCTAAGCACGGTGTGGCTACCATGCACAATGACCAACCAAAGTAGGCACATGTACTGCCTTTGACCAACGACATCCGCTGTGTGTGGTCAATGTTGACAACTCATAATAGGAGTCACAAATGGTCAGAGGGGGAGACAATGGTTTGGGAACACCAGGTATCAACTAGCAAGCACAAAGACCTTCAATAAGCTATGCCACGGTGTGGATACCATGCACGATGTCCAACCAAAGTAGGCATATGTTACAGACCATGACCAAATAATGTCACTAAGTGTGGTAAACTTTGACAACTCATAACACGAGTCACAAATGGTCAGGGTGCAAGATAATGGTTTGTGAATACTAGTTATCGACTAGCAAGTACAAACACCTTCAATATGTAGTGGCACAATGTGGCTACAATGCACAGTGACCAACCAAAGTATGCATATGTCACTTACCATGACCAACAAATCTCACCTTATGTGGTCAACGTTGAAAACGCATAACACGATTCACAAATGGTCAGAGGGGGAAAAAATGGATTGTGAACACTAGTTATCAACCAGCAAGTACAAAGACCTTCAACAAGCAGTGGCACGGTATGGCTAGCGTGTACCGTGACCAACCAAAGGATGCATACGTCACTGACTACGACCGAATAAGTCCATTATGTGTGGTCAACATTGAAAAATCATAACACGAGTCACAAATGATCAGAGGGAGAGACAATGGTTTGGGAAGCCTATGTATTGACTAGAAAGGACAAAGAACTTCAATACGTACTGGCACGGTGTGGCTAATATGCACACCAAACAACCAAACTAGGCATATGTCACTGATCATGACCAGAGAATTTCAATAAGTGTGGTCAACGTTGACCAACCATAACACGAGTCACAAACGGTCAGGAGAGGAAACAATGCTATGGGAATATCGGTTATCAACTACCAAGTACAACGACCTTCAGTCAGTAGTAGCACGGTGTGGCTACCATGCACAATGACCGACCAAACTAGGCATATGTAATGCCTTTGACCAAAGAAATCCGCTGTGTGTGGTCAACGTTGACAACTCATAATACGGGTCACAAATGGTCAGAGGGGGAAACAATGGTTTGGGAACACCAAGTATCAAATAGCAAGCACAAGGGGCATCAATACGATGTGGCACGGTGTGGAGACCATGCACGATGAACAACCAAAGTAGGCATATGTCACTGACCATGACCAAATACTGTCACCAAGTGTGGTACTTTGACAACTCATAACAGGAGTCACAAATGGTCAGGGTGGCAGATAATGGTTTGTGAATACTAGTTATCGACTAGCAAGTACAAATGCCTTCAATATGTTGTGGCACAATGTGGCTTCAATGCACAGTGACCAACCAAAGTATGCATATATCACCAACCATAACTAACAAATTTCACTTCGTGTGGTCAACGATGAAAACGCATAACACGAGTCACAAATGGTCAGAGGGGAAAACAATGCGTTGGGAACACTAGTTATCAACTAGCAAGTACAAAGACCTTCAACAAGCAGTGGCACGGTATGGCTAGCGTGCACAGTGACCAACCAAAGGATGCATACGTCACTGACTACGACCGAATAAGTCCACTATGTGTGATCAACATTGACAACTCATAACACGAGTCACAAATGGTCAGAGGGAGAGACTATAGTTTAGGAGGCATATGTATTTACTAGAAAGGACAAATAACTTCAATACGTAGTGGCACGGTGTGCCTAATTTGCACACCAAACAACCAAACTAGGCATATGTCACTGATCATGACCAGAGAATTTCAATAAGGGTGGTCAACGTTGACCAACCATAACACGAGTCACAAAAGGTCAGGAGAGGAAACAATGCTCTGGGAATATTGGTTCTCAACTACCAAGTACAACAACCTTCAATCAGTAGTAGCACGCTGTGGCTACCATGCACAATGACCGACCAAAGTAGGCATATATACTGCCTTTGAGCAAAGAAATCCGTTGTGTGTGGTCAACGTTGACAATTCATAATACGAGTCGCAAATGGTCAGAGGGGGAAGCAATGGTTTGGGAACACCTGGTATCAAATAGCAAGCACAAGGGGCTTCAATACGTTGTGGCACGGTGTGGAGACCATGCACGATGACCAACCAAAGGAGGCATATGTCACTGGCCAAGACCAAATAATGTCACTAAGTGTGGTAAACTTTGACAACTCATAACACGAGTCACAAATGGTCAGGGTGGAAGATAATGGTTTGTGAAGACTAGTTATCGACTAGCAAGTACAAATACCTTCAATATGTAGTGGCACGGTGTGGCTTCAATGCACAGTGACCAACCAAAGTATGCATATGTCACTAACCATGACCAACAAATTTCACTTCATGTGGTCAACGTTGAAAACGCATAACACGATTCACAAATGGTCAGAGGGGGAAACAATGGATTGTGAACACTAGTTATGAACCAGCAAGTACAAAGACCTTCAACAAGCAGTGGCACGGTATGGCTAGCGTGTACAGTGACGAACCAAAGGATGCATACGTCACTGACTACGACCGAATAAGTCCACTATGTGTGGTCAACATTGACAAATCATAACACGAGTCACAAATGATCAAAGGGAGAGACAATGGTTTGGGAAGCCTATGTATTGACTAGAAAGGACAAAGAACTTCAATACGTACTGGCACGGTGTGGCTAATATGCACACCAAACAACCAAACTAGGCATATGTCACTGATCATGACCAGAGAATTTCAATGTGGGTGGTCAACATTGACCAACCATAACACGAGTCACAAATGGTCAGAGGGGGAAACAATGGTTTGGGAACACCAAGTATCAAATAGCAAGCACAAGGGGCATCAATAGGCTGTGGCACGGTGTGGAGACCATGCACGATGACCAACCAAAGTAGGCATATGTCACTGACCATGACCAAATAATGTCACCAAGTGTGGTACTTTGACAACTCATAACAGGAGTCACAAATGGTCAGGGTGGAAGATTATGGTTTGTCAATACTAGTTATCGACTAGCAAGTACAAATACCTCCAATATGTAGTGGCACAATGTGGCTTCAATGCACAGTGTCCAACCAATGTATGCATATGTCACTAACCATGAACAATAAATTTCACATAATGTGGTCAACGTTGAAAACGCATAACACGATTCACAAATGGTCAGAGGGGAAAACAATGAGTTGGGAACACTAGTTATCAACTAGCAAGTACAAAGACCTTCAACAAGCAGTGGCACGGTATGGCTAGCGTGCACAGTGACCAACCAAAGGATGCATACGTCACTGACTACAACCGAATAATTCCACTATGTGTGATCAACATTGACAACTCATAACACGAGTCACAAATGGTCAGAGGGAGAGACAATGGTTTGGGAAGCCTATGTATTGACTAGAAAGGACAAAGAACTTCAATACGTAGTGCCACAGTGTGGCTAACATGCACACGAAACAACCAAACTAGGCATATGTCACTGATCATGACCAGAGACTTTCAATATGGGTGGTCAACATTGACCAACCATAACACGAGTCACAAACGGTCAGGGGACGAAACAATGCTATGGGAATATTGGTTCTCAACTACCAAGTACAACGACCGTCAATCAGTAGTAGCACGGTGTGGCTACCATGCACAATGACCGACCAAAGTAGGCATATATACTGCCTTTGAGCAAAGAAATCCGTTGTGTGTGGTCAACGTTGACAATTCATAATACGAGTCGCAAATGGTCAGAGGGGGAAGCAATGGTTTGGGAACACCTGGTATCAAATAGCAAGCACAAGGGGCTTCAATACGTTGTGGCACGGTGTGGAGACCATGCACGGTGACCAACCAAAGTAGGCATATGTCACTGACCATGACCAAATAATGTCACTAAGTGTGGTAAACTTTGACAACTCATAACACGAGTCACAAATGGTCAGGGTGGAAGATAATGGTTTGTGAAGACTAGTTATCGACTAGCAAGTACAGATACCTTCAATATGTAGTGGCACGGTGTGGCTTCAATGCACAGTGACCAACCAAATTATGCATATGTCACTAACCATGACCAACAAATTTCACTTCATGTCGTCAACGTTGAAAACGCATAACACGAGTCACAAATGGTCAGAGGGGAAAACAATGAGTCGGGAACACTAGTTATCAACTAGCAAGTACAAAGACCTTCAACAAGCAGTGGCACGGTATGGCTAGCGTGCACAGTGACCAACCAAAGGATGCATACATCACTGACTACAACCGAATAATTCCACTATGTGTGATCAACACTGACAACTCATAACACAAGTCACAAATGGTCAGAGGGAGAGACAATGGTTTCGGAAGCCTATGTATTGACCAGAAAGGACAAAGAACTTCAATACGTAGTGCCACAGCGTGGCTAATATGTACACGAAACAACCAAACTAGGCATATGTCACTGATCATGACCAGAGACTTTCAATATGGGTGGTCGACATTGACCAACCATAACACGAGTCACATACGGTCAGGAGAGGAAACAATGCTATGGGAATATTGGTTCTCAACTACCAAGTACAATGACCGTCAATCAGTAGTAGCACGGTGTGGCTACCGTGCACAATGACCGACCAAAGTAGGCATATATACTGCCTTTGAGCAAAGAAATCCGTTGTGTGTGGTCAACGTTGAAAATTCATAATACGAGTCGCAAATGGTCAGAGGGGGAAGCAATGGTTTCAGAACACCTGGTATCAAATAGCAAGCACAAGGGGCTTCAATACGTTGTGGCACGGTGTGGAGACCATGCACGATGACCAACCAAAGTAGGCATATGTCACTGACCATGACCAAATAATGTCACTAAGTGTGGTAAACTTTGACAACTCATAACACGAGTCACAAATGGTCAGGGTGGAAGATAATGGTTTGTGAAGACTAGTTATCGACTAGCAAGTACAAATACCTTCAATATGTAGTGGCACGGTGTGGCTTCAATGCACAGTGACCAACCAAATTATGCATATGTCACTAACCATGACCAACAAATTTCACTTCATGTCGTCAACTTTGAAAACGCATAACACGAGTCACAAATGGTCAGAGGGGAAAACAATGGGTTGGGAACACAAGTTATCAACTAGCAAGTACAAAGACCTTCAACAAGCAGTGGCACGGTATGGCTAGCGTGCACAGTGACCAATCCAAGGATGCATACGTCACTGACTACGACCGAATAAGTCCACTATGTGTGATCAACATTGAAAACTCATAACACGAGTCACAAATGGTCACAGGGAGGGACAATGGTTTGGGAACCCTATATATCGGCTGGAAACGACAAAGAACTTCAATACGTAGTGGCACGGTGTGGCTAATATGCACACCAAACAACCAAACTAGGCGTATGTCACTGATCATGACCAGAGAATTTCAATGTGGGTGGTCAACATTGACCAACCATAACACGAGTCACAAACGGTCAGGAGAGGAAACAATGCTATGGGAATATCGGTTCTTAACTACCAAGTACAACGAAATTCAGTTAGTAGTATCATGGTGTGGCTACCATGCACAATGACCGGCCAAAGTAGGCATATGTACTGCCTTTGACCAAAGAAATCCACTGTGTGTGGTCAACGTTGACAACTCATAATACGAGTCACAAATGGTCAGAGGGGGAAACAATGGTTTGGGAACACCAGGTATCAAATAGCAAGCACAAGGGGCTTCAATACATTGTGGCACGGTGTGGAGACCATGCACGATGACCAGCCAAAGTAGGCTTATGTCACTAACCATGACCAAACAATGTCACTAAGTGTGGTAAACTTTGACAACTCATAACACGACTCACAAATGGTCAGGGTGGAAGATCATGGTTTGTGGATACTAGTTATGGACTAGCAAGTACAAATACCTTCAATATGTAGTGGCACAATGTGGCTTCAATGCACAGTGACCATCCAAAGTATGCATATGTCACTGACCATGACAAAAAAAATTCACTTCATGTGGTCAATGTTGACAACTCACAACACGAGTCACAGATATTTAGAGGGGGTAGGAATGGTTTGGGAACACTAGCTATCAACTAGAAAGCACATAGACCTTCGATGCGTAGTGAAGCGGCGTGGTAACCATGTACAGTGACAAACCAAAGTAGGCATATGTCACTAACCATGACCAAACGGATTTCACGGTGTGTGGTCAACGTTGAAAACTCATAACATGAGTCACAAATGGTCAGAGGGGGGAACCATGGGTTGGGAACACTAGTTATAAACTAGCAAGTAGAAAGATTTTCAACAAGTAGTGGCACGGTGTGGCTAGCATGCACAGTGACCAGCCAAATGATGCATGTGTCACTGACTATGACTGAAGAAGTCCACTATGTACGGTCAATATTGACAACTCATAACACGAGTCACAAATGGTCAGAGGGAGAGACAATGGTTTGGGAACCCTATATATTGACTGGAAACGACAAAGAACTTCAATACGTAGTGGCACGTTGTGGTTACTATGCAAACCAAACAACCAAAACCAGGCACATGTCACTGACCATGACCAGAGATTTTCAATATGGGTGGTCAACATTCACCAACCACAACACGAGTCACAAACGGTCAGAGGGGGAAACAATGGTCTGGGAATATCGGTTCTCAACTAGCAAGTACAGCGACCTTCAATCATTCTAAGCATGGTGTGCCTACCATGCACAATGACCAACCAAAGTAGGCACATGTACTGCCTTTGACCAAAGAAATCCGCTGTGTGTGGTCAATGTTGACAACTCATAATAGGAGTCACAAATGGTCAGAGGGGAAGACAATGGTTTGGGAACACCAGGCATCAACTAGCAAGCACAAGGACCTTCAATAAGCTGTGCCACGGTGTGGATACCATGCACGATGTCCAACCAAAGTATGCATATGTCACTGACCATGACCAAATAATGTCACTAAGTGTTGTAAACTTTGACATCTCATAACACGAGTCACAAATGGTCAGGGTGCAAGATAATGGTTTGTGAATACTAGTTATCGACTAGCAAGGACAAATACCTTCAATATGTAGTGGCACCGTGTGGCTATAATGCACAGTGACCAACCAAAGTATGCACATGTCACTGACCATGACCAACAAATTTCACTTCATGTGGTCAACGTTGACAACTCACAACACGAGTTAATGATAGTTAGAGGGGGGTAACAACGGTTTGGAAACACTAGCTATCAACTAGAAAGCACAAAGACCTTCAATACATAGTGACACGGCGTGGTAACCACTGACAGTGATAAACCAAACTAGGCACATATCACTAACCATGACCAAAGAATTTCAATATGGGTGGTCAACGTTCACAACCCATAACATGAGTCACAAATGGTCAGAGGGGGAAGCAATGGTTTCAAAACACTATGTATCTTCTAGGAAGTACAAATATCTTTCGTGTGTATTGGCACGGTGTGGCTACCGTGCACAATGACCTATCCAAGTAGGCATACATCACTGCTCCTGACCAAAGAAGTTTAGTGTGTGTGTTCAACGTTTACAACTCATAATACAAGTAAAAAATGGGCAGAGGGAGAAACAATGGTTTGGGAATACGTGGTATCAACTAGCAAGTACAAAGACCTTTGATAAGTGGTGGCACGGTGTGGCTACCATGCACAATGACCAACCAAAGTATTCTTGTGTCACTGAATATCATAAAAAGAGTTTCACTGTGTGTTGTCAACTTTCCTTCTTACGGCTGGTCAATCGGAGCAATGGTTGAGAGGTTATTCAAGCTCAAAGTTGCAAAATCTGAAATTCTGTCTGCATCAATTCTTTATGAATAAACTAACTTTGTTATCATTCGTAATTTTGAAAACTACCCTCTAATCTTACACCCCCTTATTTAATGCCATTTACACATAGGAACCCTTGTAATGTCATTTGGACATCATATGAACACCGTCTGAGTTGGCTTAGTGCTTATAGAGTTAGATTCTGGAGCGGTAGGTCCTAGGTTTGAATCCTCGTACGCGCAATATAGAATAGGCTCGCGACCTGGGGGGGGGGGGCGGCCGTGTTGTGATACCTCAACTCTACCTTCGAGCCTAAGCCGTGGGGGGGTAGGGGGGGTGTCATAATGCGGTCACAAATCTGTCCTCCAGGTCGTCCACGGAACATCCCTCTAGGGGGTGGGAGGGAGTATTCCAGTGAAGGCACCTACCCGTAACAAATCAACAAAAACGGACCTGGTGTTAAAGGGAGAAACCTTTTGCTATTTATTGACTAGCAAGTGTGGTAAACTTTGACAACTCATAACACGAGTCACAAATGGTCAGGATGGAAGATAATGGTCTGCGAATATTAGTTATCGACTAGCAAGTACAAACACCTTCAATATGTAGTGGCACAATGTGGCTACAATGCACAGTGACCAACCAAAGTATGCATATGTCACTAACCATGACCAACAAATTTCACTTCATGTGGTCAACGTTGAAAACGCATAACACAATTCACAAATGGTCAGAGGGGGAAACAATGGATTGTGAACACTAGTTATCAACCAGCAAGTACAAAGACCTTCAACAAGCAGTGGCACGGTATGGCTAGCGTGTACAGTGACCAACCAAAGGATGCATACGTCACTGACTACGACCGAATACGTCCACTATGTGTGGTCAACATTGACAAATCATAACACTAGTCACAAATGATCAGAGGTAGAGACAATGGTTTGGGAAGCCTATGTATTGACTAGAAAGGACAAAGAACTTCAATACGTACTGGCACGGTGTGGCTAACATGCACACCAAACAACCAAACTAGGCATATGTCACTGATCATGACCAGAGAATTTCAATAAGGGTGGTCAACGTTGACCCACCATAACACGAGTCACAAACGGTCAGGAGATGAAACAATGCTATGGGAATATCGGTTCTCAACTACCAAGTACAACGACCTTCAGTCAGTAGTAGCACGGTGTGGCTACTATGCACAATGACCGACCAAACTAGGCATATGTACTGCTTTTGACCAAAGAAATCCACTGTGTGTCGTCAACGTTGACAACTCATAATACGAGTCACAAATGGTCAGAGGGGGAAACAATGGTTTGGGAACACCAAGTATCAAATAGCAAGCGCAAGGGGCATCAATACGCTGTGGCACGGTGTGGAGACCATGCACGATGACCAACCAAAGTAGGCATATGTCACTGACCATGACCAAATAATGTCACCAAGTGTGGTACTTTGACAACTCATAACAGGAGTCACAAATGGTCAGGGTGGAAGATTATGGTTTGTCAATACTAGTTATCCACTAGCAAGTACAAATACCTTCAATATGTAGTGGCACAATGTGGCTTCAATGCACAGTGACCAACCAAAGTATGCATATGTCACTAACCATGACCAACAAATTTCACATGATGTGGTCAACGTTGAAAACGCATAACACGATTCACAAATGGTCAGAGGGGAAAACAATGAGTTGGGAACACTAGTTATCAACTAGCAAGTACAAAGACCTTCAACAAGCAGTGGCACGGTATGGCTAGCGTGCACAGTGACCAACCAAAGGATGCATATGTCACTGACCACAACCGAATAATTCCACTATGTGTGATCAACATGGACAACTCATAACACGAGTCACAAATAGTCAGAGGGAGAGACAATGGTTTAAGAAGCCTATGTATTGACTAGAAAGGACAAAGAGCTTCAATACGTAGTGCCACAGTGTGGCTAAGATGCACACAAAACAACCAAACTAGGCATATGTCACTGATCATGATCAGAGACTTTCGAAATGGGTGGTCAACATTGACCAACCATAACACGAGTCACAAACGGTCAGGAGAGGAAACAGCTCTATGGGAATATTGGTTCTCAACTACCAAGTACAACGACCGTCAATCAGTAGTAGCACGGTGTGGCTACCATGAACAATGACCGACCAAAGTAGGCATATATACTGCCTTTGAGCAAAGAAATCCGTTGTGTGTGGTCAACGTTGACAATTCATAATACGAGTCCCAAAAGGTCAGAGGGGGAAGCAATGGTTTGGGAACACCTGGTATCAAATAGCAAGAACAAGGGGCTTCAATACGTTGTGGCACGGTGTGGAGACCATGCACGATGACCAACCAAAGTAGGCATATGTCACTGACCATGACCAAATAATGTCACTAAGTGTGGTAAACTTGGACAACTCATAACACGAGTCACAAATGGTCAGGGTGGAAGATAATGGTTGTGAATACTAGTTATCTACTAGCAAGTACAAATACATTCAATATGTAGTGGCACAATGTGGCTTCAATGGACAGTGACCAAGTATGCATATATCACTAACCATGACGAACAAATTCCACTTCATCTGGTCAACGTTGAAAACGCATAACACGAGTCACAAATGGTCAGAGGGGAAAACAATGAGTTGGGAACACTAGTTATCAACTAGCAAGTACAAAGACCTTCAACAAGCAGTGGCACGGTATGGCTAGCGTGTACAGTGACCAACCAAAGGATGCATACGTCACTGACTACGACCGAACAAGTCCACTATGTGTGGTCAACATTGACAAATCATAACACGAGTCACAAATGATCAGAGGGAGAGACAATGGTTTGGGAAGCCTATGTATTGACTAGAAAGGACAAAGAACTTCAATACGTACTGGCACGGTGTGGCCAATATGCACACCAAACAACCAAACTAGGCATATGTCACTGATCATGACCAGAGAATTTCAATAAGGGTGGTCAACGTTGACCAACCATAACACGAGTCACAAACGGTCAGGAGAGGAAACAATGCTATGGGAATATCGGTTCTCAACTACCAAGTACAACGACCTTGAGTCAGTAGTAGCACGGTGTGGCTACTATGCACAATGACCGACCAAACTAGGCATATGTACTATCTTTGACCAAAGAAATCCGCTGTGTGTGGTCAACGTTGACAACTCATAATACGAGTCACAAATGGTCAGAGGGGAAAACAATGGTTTGGGAACACCAAGTATCAAATAGCAAGCACAAGGGGCATCAATACGCTGTGGCACGGTGTGGAGACCATGCACGATGACCAACCAAAGTAGGCATATGTCACTGACCATGACCAAACAATGTCACCAAGTGTGGTACTTTGACAACTCATAACAGGAGTCACAAATGGTCAGGGTGGAAGATTATGGTTTGTCAATACTAGTTATTGACTAGCAAGTACAAATACCTTCAATATGTAGTGGCACAATGTGGCTTCAATGCACAGTGACCAACCAAAGTATGCATATGTCACTAACCATGACCAACAAATTTCAAATAATGTGGTCTACGTTGAAAACGCATAACACGATTCACAAATGGTCAGAGGGGAAAACAATGAGTTGGGAACACTAGTTATCAACTAGCAAGTACAAAGACCTTCAACAAGCAGTGGCACGATATGGCTAGCGTGCACAGTGACCAACCAAAGGATGCATACGTCACTGACTACAACCGAATAATTCCACTATGTGTGATCAACATTGACAACTCATAACACGAGTCACAAATGGTCAGAGGGAGAGACAATGGTTTGGGAAGCCTATGTATTGACTAGAAAGGACAAAGAACTTCAATACGTAGTGCCACAGTGTGGCTAAGATGCACACAAAACAACCAAACTAGGCATATGTCACTGATCATGATCAGAGACTTCCAATATGGGTGGTCAACATTGACCAACCATAACACGAGTCACAAACGGTCAGGAGAGGAAACAATGCTATGGGAATATCGGTTCTCAACTACCAAGTACAACAAAACTCAGTTAGTAGTATCACGGTGTGGCTACCATGCACAATGACCGGCCAAAGTAGGCATATGTACTGCCTTTGACCAAAGAAATCCGCTGTGTGTGGTCAACGTTGACAACTCATAATACGAGTCACAAATGGTCAGAGGGGAAAACAATGAGTTGGGAACACTAGTTATCAACTAGCATGTACAAAGACCTTCAACAAGCAGTGGCATG
The DNA here is from genome assembly GCA_023375785.1 of Penium margaritaceum. Taxonomy (NCBI): domain Eukaryota; kingdom Viridiplantae; phylum Streptophyta; class Zygnematophyceae; order Desmidiales; family Peniaceae; genus Penium; species Penium margaritaceum. Next base: position 30,828 of record SZWC01000965.1, read on the forward strand.
GTATGGCTAGCGTGCACAGTGACCAACCAAAGGATGCATACGTCACTGACTACAACCGAATAATTCCACTATGTGTGATCAACATTGACAACTCATAACACGACTCACAAATGGTCAGGGGGGAAGATCATGGTTTGGGGATACTGGTTATCCACTAGCAAGTACAAATACCTTCAATATGTAGTGGCACAGTGTGGCTTCAATGCACAGAGACCAACCAAAGTATGCATATGTCACTAACCATGACCAACAAATTTCACTTCATGTCGTCAACGTTGACAACTCATAATACGAGTCACAAATGGTCAGAGGGGAAAACAATGAGTTGGGAACACTAGTTATCAACTAGCATGTACAAAGACCTTCAACAAGCAGTGGCATGGTATGGCTAGCGTGCACAGTGACCAACCAAAGGATGCATACGTCACTGACTACAACCGAATAATTCCACTATGTGTGATCAACATTGACAACTCATAACACGAGTCACAAATGGTCAGAGGGAGAGACAATGGTTTGGGAAGCCTATGTATTGACTAGAAAGGACAAAGAACTTCAATTCGTAGTGCCACAGTGTGGCTAAGATGCACACAAAACAACCAAACTAGGCATATGTCACTGATCATGATCAGAGACTTTCAATATGGGTGGTCAACATTGACCAACCATAACACGAGTCACAAACGGTCAGGAGAGGAAACAATGCTATGGGAATATTGGTTCTCAACTACCAAGTACAACGACCGTCAATCAGTAGTAGCACGGTGTGGCTACCATGCACAATGACCGACAAAAGTAGGCATATATACTGCCTTTGAGCAAAGAAATCCGTTGTGTGTGGTCAACGTTGACGATTCATAATACGAGTCGCAAATGGTCAGAGGGGGAAGCAATGGTTTGGGAACACCTGGTATCAAATAGCAAGCACAAGGGGCTTCAATACGTTGTGGCACGGTGTGGAGACCATGCACGATGACCAACCAAAGTAGGCATATGTCACTGACCATGACCAAATAATGTCACTAAGTGTGGTAAACTTTGACAACTCATAACACGGGTCACAAATGGTCAGGGTGGAAGATAATGGTTTGTGAAGACTAGTTATCGACTAGCAAGTACAAACACTTTCAATATGTAGTGGCACGGTGTGGCTTCAATGCACAGTGACCAACCAAATTATGCATATGTCACTAACCATGACCAACAACTTTCACTTCATGTCGTCAACGTTGAAAACGCATAACACGAGTCACAAATGGTCAGAGGGGAAAACAATGAGTTGGGAACACTAGTTATCAACTAGCAAGTACAAAGACCTTCAACAAGCAGTGGCACGGTATGGCTAGCGTGCACGGTGACCAACCCAAGGATGCATACATCACTGACTACGACCGAATAAGTCCACTATGTGTGATCAACATTGACAACTCATAACACGACTCACAAATGGTCAGGGTGGAAGATCATGGTTTGTGGATACTGGTTATCCACTAGCAAGTACAAATACCTTCAATATGTAGTGGCACGGTGTGGCTACTATGCACACCAAACAACCAAACTAGGCATATGTCACTGATCATGATCAGAGACTTTCAATATGGGTGGTCAACATTGACCAACCATAACACGAGTCACAAATGGTCAGAGGGGAAAACAATGAGTTGGGAACACTAGTTATCAACTAGCAAGTACAAAGACCTTCAACAAGCAGTGGCACGGTATGGCTAGCGTGCACGGTGACCAACCCAAGGATGCATACATCACTGACTACGACCGAATAAGTCCACTATGTGTGATCAACATTGACAACTCATAACACGACTCACAAATGGTCAGGGTGGAAGATCATGGTTTGTGGATACTGGTTATCCACTAGCAAGTACAAATACCTTCAATATGTAGTGGCACGGTGTGGCTACTATGCACACCAAACAACCAAACTAGGCATATGTCACTGATCATGATCAGAGACTTTCAATATGGGTGGTCAACATTGACCAACCATAACACGAGTCACAAATGGTCAGAGGGGAAAACAATGAGTTGGGAACACTAGTTATCAACTAGCAAGTACAAAGACCTTCAACAAGCAGTGGCACGGTATGGCTAGCGTGCACGGTGACCAACCCAAGGATGCATACATCACTGACTACGACCGAATAAGTCCACTATGTGTGATCAACATTGACAACTCATAACACGAGTCACAAATGGTCAGAGGGAGAGACAATGGTTTGGGAAGCCTATGTATTGACTAGAAAGGACAAAGAACTTCAATACGTAGTGCCACAGTGTGGCTAAGATGCACACAAAACAACCAAACTAGGCATATGTCACCGATCATGATCAGAGACTTTCAATATGGGTGGTCAACATTGACCAACCATAACACGAGTCACAAACGGTCAGGAGAGGAAACAATGCTATGGGAATATTGGTTCTCAACTACCAAGTACAACGGCCGTCAATCAGTAGTAGCACGGTGTGGCTACCATGCACAATGACCGACCAAAGTAGGCATATATACTGCCTTTGACCAAAGAAATCCGTTGTGTGTGGTCAACGTTGACAATTCATAATACGAGTCGCAAATGGTCAGAGGGGGAAGCAATGGTTTGGGAACACCTGGTATCAAATAGCAAGCACAAGGGGCTTCAATACGTTGTGGCACGGTGTGGAGACCATGCACGATGACCAACCAAAGTAGGCATATGTCACTGACCATGACCAAATAATGTCACTAAGTGTGGTAAACTTTGACAACTCATAACACGAGTCACAAATGGTCAGGGTGGAAGATAATGGTTTGTGAAGACTAGTTATCGACTAGCAAGTACAAACACTTTCAATATGTAGTGGCACGGTGTGGCTTCAATGCACAGTGACCAACCAAATTATGCATATGTCACTAACCATGACCAACAAATTTCACTTCATGTCGTCAACGTTGAAAACACATAACACGAGTTACAAATGGTCAGAGGGGAAAACAATGGGCTGGTGACACAAGTTATCAACTAGCAAGTACAAAGACCTTCAACAAGCAGTGGCACGGTATGGCTAGCGTGCACGGTGACCAACCCAAGGATGCATACATCACTGACTACGACCGAATAAGTCCACTATTTGTGATCAACATTGACAACTCATAACACGAGTCACAAATGGTCAGAGGGAGGGACAATGGTTTGGGAACCCTATATATCGACTGGAAACATCAAAGAACTTCAATACGTAGTGGCACGGTGTGGCTAATATGCACACCAAACAACCAAACTAGGCATATATCACTGATCATGACCAGAGAATTTCAATGTGGGTGGTCAACATTGACCAACCATAACACGAGTCACAAACGGTCAGGAGAGGAAACAATGCTATGGGAATATCGGTTCTCAACTACCAAGTACAATAAAACTCAGTTAGTAGTATCACGGTGTGGCTACCATGCACAATGACCGGCCAAAGTAGGCATATGTACTGCCTTTGACCAAAGAAATCCGCTGTGTGTGGTCAACGTTGACAACTCATAATACAAGTCACAAATGGTCAGAGGAGGATGGTTTGGGAACACCAGGTATCAAATAGCAAGCACAAGGGGCTTCAATACATTGTGGGACGGTGTGGAGACCATGCACGATGACCAGCCAAAGTAGGCATATGTCACTAACCATGACCAAATAATGTCACTAAGTGTGGGAAACTTTGACAACTCATAACACGACTCACAAATGGTCAGGGTGGAAGATCATGGTTTGTGGATACTGGTTATCGACTAGCAAGTATGTAGTGGCACAATGTGGCTTCAGTGCACAGTGACCATCCAAAGTATGCATATGTCACTGACCATGACGAAAAAATTTCACTTCATGTGGTCAATGTTGACAACTCACAACACGAGTCACAGATATTCAGAGGGGGTAGGAATGGTTTGGGAACACTAGCTATCAACTAGAAAGCACATAGACCTTCGATACGTAGTGAAACGGCGTGGTAACCATGTACAGTGACAATTCATAGTAGGCATATGTCACTAACCATGGCCAAACGGATTTCACGGTGTGTGGTTAACGTTAAAAACTCATAACATGAGTCACAAATGGTCAGAGGGGAGAACCATGGGTTGGGAACACTAGTTATTAACTAGCAAGTAGAAATATTTTCAACAAGTAGTGGCACGGTGTGGCTAGCATGCACAGTGACCAGCCAAAGGATGAATGTGTCACTGACTATGACCGAAGACGTCCACTATGTACGGTCAACATTGACAACTCATAACACGAGTCACAAATGGTAAGAGGGAGAGACAATGGTTTGGGAACCCTATATATCGACTGGAAACGACAAAGAACTTCAATACGTAGTGGCACGCTGTGGCTACTATGCACACCAAACAACCAAAACCAGGCACATGTCACTGACCATGACCAGAGATTTTCAATATGGGTGGTCAACATTCACCAACCACAACACGAGTCACAAACGGTCAGAGGGGGAAACAATGGTCTGGGAATATCGGTTCTCAACTAGCAAGTACAGCGACCTTCAATCATTCTAAGCACGGTGTGGCTACCATGCACAATGACCAACCAAAGTAGGCACATGTACTGCCTTTTACCAAAGAAATCCGCTGTGTGTGGTCAATGTTGACAACTCATAATAGGAGTCACAAATGGTCAGAGGGGGAGACAATGGTTTGGGAACACCAGGTATCAACTAGCAAGCACAAGGACCTTCAATAAGCTGTGCCACGGTGTGGATACCATGCACGATGTCCAACCAAAGTAGGCATATGTCACTGACCATGACCAAATAATGTCACTAAGTGTTGTAAACTTTGACAACTCATAACACGAGTCACAAATGGTAAGAGGGGGAGACAATGGTTTGGGAACACCAGGTATCAACTAGCAAGCACAAGGACCTTCAATAAGCTGTGCCACGGTGTGGATACCATGCACGATGTCCAACCAAAGTAGGCATATGTCACTGACCATGACCAAATAATGTCACTAAGTGTTGTAAACTTTGACAACTCATAACACGAGTCACAAATGGTCAGGGTGCAAGATAATGGTTTGTGAATACTAGTTATCGACTAGCAAGTACAAATACCTTCAATATGTAGTGGCACCGTGTGGCTACAATGCACAGTGACCAACCAAAGTATGCACATGTCACTGACCATGACCAACAAATTTCACTTCATGTGGTCAACATTGACAACTCACAACACGAGTTAATGATAGTCAGAGGGGGATAACAATGGTTTGGAAACACTAGCTATCAACTAGAAAGCACAAAGACCTTCAATACATAGTGACACGGCGTGGTAACCACTGACAGTGATAAACCAAACAAGGCATATGTCACTAACCATGACCAAAGAATTTCAATATGGGTGGTCAACATTCACAACCCATAAGATGAGTCACAAATGGTCAGAGGGGGAAGCAATGGTTTCAAAACACTATGCATCTTCTATGAAGTACAAATATCTTTCGTGTGTATTGGCACGGTGTGGCTACCGTGCACAGTGACCTATCCAAGAAGGCATACATCACTGCTCATGACCAAAGAAGTTCACAGTGTGTGGTCATCGTTTACAACTCATAATACAAGTAAAAAATGGGCAGAGGGAGAAACAATGGTTTGGGAATACGTGGTATCGACTAGCAAGTACAAAGACCTTTGATAAGTGGTGGCACGGTGTGGCTACCATGCACAATGACCAACCAAAGTATTCTTGTGTCACTGAATATCATAAAAAGAGTTTCACTGTGTGTTGTCAACTTTCCTTCTTACGGCTGGTCAATCGGAGCAATGGTTGAGAGGTTATTCAAGCTCGAAGTTGCAAACTCTGAAATTCTGTCTGCGTCAATTCTTTATGAATAAACTAACTTTGTTATCATTCGTAATTTTGAAACCTACCCTCTAATCGTACACCCCCTTATTTAATGCCCTTTACAGATAGGAACCCTTATAATGTCATTTAAACATCATATGAACACCGTGTGAGTTGGCATAGTGCTTATAGAGTTAGATTCTGGAGCGGTAGGTCCTAGGTTTGAATCCTCGTACGCGCAATATAGAATAGGCTCGCGACCTGGGGGGGGGGCG
>SZWC01000965.1:37483-50154 GCA_023375785.1 Penium margaritaceum
ATGTGGTCAACGTTGAAAACGCATAACACGATTCACAAATGGTCAGAGGGGAAAACAATGAGTTGGGAACACTAGTTATCAACTAGCAAGTACAAAGACCTTCAACAAGCAGTGGCACGGTATGGCTAGCGTGCACAGTGACCAACCAAAGGATGCATACGTCACTGACTACGACCGAATAAGTCCACTATGTGTGGTCAACATTGACAAATCATAACAGGAGTCACAAATGATCAGAGGGAGAAACAATGGTTTGGGAAGCCTATGTATTGACTAGAAAGGACAAAGAACTTCAATACGTACTGGCACGGTGGGGCTAATATGCACACCAAACAACCAAACTAGGCATATGTCACTGATCATGACCATAGAATTTCAATATGGGTGGTCAACGTTGACCAACCATAACACGAGTCACAAACGGTCAGGATAGGAAACAATGCTATGGGAATATCGGTTCTCAACTACCAAGTACAACGACCTTTAGTCAGTAGTAGCACGGTGTGGCTACCATGCACAATGACCGACCAAACTAGGCATATGTACTGCCTTTGACCAAAGAAATCCGCTGTGTGTGGTCAACGTTGACAACTCATAATCCGAGTCACAAATGGTCAGAGGGGGAAACAATGGTTTGGGAACACCAAGTATCAAACAGCAAGCACAAGGGGCATCAATACGCTGTGGCACGGTGTGGAGACCATGCATGATGACCAACCAAAGTAGGCATATGTCACTGACCATGACCAAATAATGTCACCAAGTGTGGTACTTTGACAACTCATAACAGGAGTCACAAATGGTCAGGGTGGAAGATTATGGTTTGTCAATACTAGTTATCAACTAGCAAGTACAAATACCTTCAATATATAGTGGCACAATGTGGCTTCAATGCACAGTGACCAACCAAAGTATGCATACATCACTAACCATGACTAACAAATTTCACTTCATGTGGTCAACGATGAAAACGCAAAACACGAGTCACAAATGGTCAGAGGGGTAAACAATGCATTGGGAACACTAGTTATCAAATAGCAAGTACAAAGACCTTCAACAAGCAGTGGCACGGTATGGCTAGCGTGCACAGTGACCAACCAAAGGATGCATACGTCACTGACTACGACCGAATAAGTCCACTATGTGTGATCAACATTGACAACTCATAACACGAGTCACAAATGGTCAGTGGGAGAGACAATGGTTTAGGAGGCATATGTATTGACTAGAAAGGACAAATATCTTCAATACGTAGTGGCACGGTGTGCCTAATATGCACACCAAACAACCAAACTAGGCATATGTCACTGATAATGACCAGAGAATTTCAATAAGGGTGGTCAACTTTGACCAACCATAACACGAGTCACAAAAGGTCAGGAGAGGAAACAATGCTATGGGAATATCGGTTCTCAACTACCAAGTACAATGACCTTCAATCAGTAGTAGGACGGTGTGGCTACCATGCACAATGACCGACTAAAGTAGGCATATGTACTACCTTTGACCACACAAATCCGCTGTGTGTGGTCAACGTTGACAACACATAATACGAGTCACAAATGGTCAGAGGGGGAAGAAATGGGTTGGGAACACCAGGCATCAAATAGCAAGCACAAGGGGCTTCAATACGTTGTGGCACGGTATGGAGACCATGCACGATGACCAACCAAAGTAGGCATATGTCACAAACCATGACCAAACAATGCCACTAAGTGTGGTAAACTTTGACAACTCATAACACGAGTCACAAATGGTCAGGATGGAAGATAATGGTCTGTGAATACTAGTTATCGACTAGCAAGTACAAACACCTTCAATATGTAGTGGCACAATGTGGCTACAATGCATAGTGACCAACCAAAGTATGCATATGTCACTAACCATGACCAACAAATTTCACTTCATGTGGTCAACGTTGAAAACGCATAACACGATTCACAAATGGTCAGAGGGGGGAACAATGGATTGTGAACACTAGTTATCAACCAGCAAGTACAAAGACCTTCAACAAGCAGTGGCACGGTATGGCTAGCGTGTACAGTGACCAACCAAAGGATGCATACGTCACTGACTACGTCCGAATAAGTCCACTATGTGTGGTCAACACTGACAAATCATAACACGAGTCACAAATGATCAGAGGGAGAGACAATGGTTTGGGAAGCCTATGTATTGACTAGAAAGGACAAAGAACTTCAATACGTACTGGCACGGTGTGGCTAATATGCACACCAAACAACCAAACTAGGCATATGTCACTGATCATGACCAGAGAATTTCAATAAGGGTGGTCAACGTTGACCCACCATAACACGAGTCACAAACGATCAGGAGAGGAAACAATGCTATGGGAATATCGGTTCTCAACTACCAAGTACAACGACCTTCAGTCAGTAGTAGCACGGTGTGGCTACTATGCACAATGACCGACCAAACTAGGCATATGTACTGCCTTTGACCAAAGAAATCCGCTGTGTGTGGTCAACGTTGACAACTCATAATACGAGTCACAAATGGTCAGAGGGGGAAACAATGGTTTGGGAACACAAAGTATTAAATAGCAAGCGCAAGGGGCATCAATACGCTGTGGCACGGTGTGGAGACCATGCACGATGACCAACCAAAGTAGGCATATGTCACTGACCATGACCAATTAATGTCACCAAGTGGGGTACTTTGACAACTCATAACAGGAGTCACAAATGGTCAGGGTGGAAGATGATGGTTTCTCAATACTAGTTATCGACTAGCAAGTACAAATACCTTCAATATGTAGTGGCACAATGTGGCTTCAATGCACAGTGACCAACCAAAGTATGCATATGTCACTAACGATGACCAACAAATTTCACATAATGTGGTCAACGCTGAAAACGCATAACACGATTCACAAATGGTCAGACGTGAAAACAATGAGTTGGGAACACTAGTTATCAACTAGCAAGTACAAAGACCTTCAACAAGCAGTGGCACGGTATGGCTAGCGTGCACAGTGACCAACCAAAGGATGCATACGTCACTGACTACAACCGAATAATTCCACTATGTGTGATCAACATTGACAACTCATAACACGGGTCACAAATGGTCAGAGGGAGAGACAATGGTTTGGGAAGCCTATATATTGACTAGAAAGGACAAAGAACTTCAATATGTAGTGCCACATTGTGGCTAATATGCACACGAAACAACCAAACTAGGCATATGTCACTGATCATGACCAGAGACTTTCAATATGGGTGGTCAACATTGACCAACCATAACACGAGTCACATACGGTCAGGAGAGGAAACAGTGCTATGGGAATATTGGTTCTCAACTACCAAGTACAACGACCGTCAATCAGTAGTAGCACGGTGTGGCTACCATGCACAATGACCGACAAAAGTAGGCATATATACTGCCTTTGAGCAAAGAAATCCGTTGTGTGTGGTCAACGTTGACAGTTCATAATACGAGTCGCAAATGGTCAGAGGGGAAAGCAATGGTTTGGGAACACCTGGTATCAAATAGCAAGCACAAGGGGCTTCAATACGTTGTGGCACGGTGTGGAGATCATGCACGATGACCAACCAAAGTAGGCATATGTCACTGACCATGACCAAACAATGTCACTGAGTGTGGTAAACTTTGACAACTCATAACAGGAGTCACAAATGATCAGGGTGGAAGATAATGGTTTGTGAAGACTAGTTATCGACTAGCAAGTACAAATACCTTCAATATGTAGTGGCACGGTGTGGCTTCAATGCACAGTGACCAACCAAATTATGCATATGTCACTAACCATGAACAACAAATTTCACTTCATGTCGTCAACGTTGAAAACGCATAACACGAGTCACAAATGGTCAGAGGGGAAAACAATGGGTTGGGAACACAAGTTATCAACTAGCAAGTACAAAGACCTTCAACAAGCAGTGGCACGGTATGGCTAGCGTGCACGGTGACCAACCCAAGGATGCATACGTCACTGACTACGACCGAATAAGTCCACTATGTGTGATCAACATTGACAACTCATAACACGAGTCACAAATGGTCAGAGGGAGGGACAATGGTTTGGGAACCCTATATATCGACTGGAAACGACAAAGAACTTCAATACGTAGTGGCACGGTGTGGCTAATATGCACACCAAACAACCAAACTAGGCATATGTCACTGATCATGACCAGAGAATTTCAATGTGGGTGGTCAACATTGACCAACCATAACACNAACACGAGTCACAAACGGTCAGGAGAGGAAACAATGCTATGGGAATATCGGTTCTCAACTACCAAGTACAACGAAATTCAGTTAGTAGTATCACGGTGTGGCTACCATGCACAATGACCGGCCAAAGTAGGCATATGTACTGCCTTTGACCAAAGAAATCCGCTGTGTGTGGTCAACGTTGACAACTCATAATACGAGTCACAAATGGTCAGAGGGGGAAACAATGGTTTGGGAACACCAGGTATCAAATAGCAAGCACAAGGGGCTTCAATACATTGTGGCACGGTGTGGAGACCATGCACGATGACCAGCCAAAGTAGGCATATGTCACTAACCATGACCAAATAATGTCACTAAGTGTGGTAAACTTTGACAACTCATAACACGACTCACAAATGGTCAGGGTGGAAGATCATGGTTTGTGGATACTAGTTATCGACTAGCAAGTACAAATACCTTCAATATGTAGTGGCACAATGTGGCTTCAATGCACAGTGACCATCCAAAGTATGCATATGTCACTGACCATGACGAAAAAATTTCACTTCATGTGGTCAATGTTGACAACTCACAACACGAGTCACAGATATTCAGAGGGGGTAGGAATGGTTTGGGAACACTAGCTATCAACTAGAATGCACATAGACCTTCGATACGTAGTGAAATGGCGTGGTAACCATGTACAGTGACAAACCAAAGTAGGCATATGTCACTTACCATGACCAAACGGATTTCACGGTGTGTGATCAACGTTGAAAACTCATAACATGAGTCACAAATGGTCAGAGGGGGGAACCATGGGCTGGGAACACTAGTTATTAACTAGCAAGTAGAAAGATTTTCAACAAGTAGTGGCACGGTGTGGCTAGCATGCACAGTGACCAGCCAAAGGATGCATGTCTCACTGACTATGACCGAAGAAGTCCACTATGTATGGTCAACATTGACAACTCATAACACGAGTCACAAATGGTCAGGGGGAGAGACAATGGTTTGGGAACCCTATATATCGACTGGAAACGACAAAGAACTTCAATACGTAGTGGCACGTTGTGGCTACTATGCACACCAAACAACCAAAACCAGGCACAGGTCACTGACCATGACCAGAGATTTTCAATATGGGTGGTCAACATTCACCAACCACAACACGAGTTACAAACGGTCAGAGGGGGAAACAATAGTCTGGGAATATCGGTTCTCGACTAGCAAGTACAGCGACCTTCAATCATTCTAAGCACGGTGTGGCTACCATGCACAATGACCAACCAAAGTAGGCACATGTACTGCCTTTGACCAAATAAATTCGCTGTGTGGTCAATGTTGACAACTCATAATAGGAGTCACAAATGGTCAGAGTATTTCGGTGTGGCTAATATGCACACGAAACAACCAAACTAGGCATATGTCACTGATCATGACCAGAGACGTTCAATATGGGTGGTCAACATTGACCAACCATAACACGAGTCACAAACGGTCAGGAGAGGAAACAATGCTATGGGAATATTGGTTCTCAACTACCAAGTACAACGACTGTCAATCAGTAGTAGCACGGTGTGGCTACCATGCACAATGACCGACCAAAGTAGGCATATATATTGCCTTTGAGCAAAGAAATCCGTTGTGTGTGGTCAACGTTGACAATTCATAATACGAGTCGCAAATGGTCAGAGGGGGAAGCAATGGTTTGGGAACACCTGGTATCAAATAGCAAGCACAAGGGGCTTCAATACGTTGTGGCACGATGTGGAGACCATGCACGATGACCAACCAAAGTAGGCATATGTCACTGACCATGACCAAATAATGTCACTAAGTGTGGTAAACTTTGACAACTCATAACACGAGTCACAAATGGTCAGGGTGGAAGATAATGGTTTGTGAAGACTAGTTATCGACTAGCAAGTACAAATACCTTCAATATGTAGTGGCACGGTGTGGCTTCAATGCACAGTGACCAACCAAATTATGCATGTGTCACTAACCATGACCAACAAATTTCACTTCATGTCGTCAACGTTGAAAACGCATAACACGAGTCACAAATGGTCAGAGGGAAAAGAAATGGGTTGGGAACACAAGTTATCAACTAGCAAGTACAAAGACCTTCAACAAGCAGTGGCACGGTATGGCTAGCGTGCACGGTGACCAACCCAAGGATGCATACGTCACTGACTACGACCGAATAAGTCCACTATGTGTGATCAACATTGACAACTCATAACACGAGTCACAAATGGTCAGAGGGAGGGACAATGGTTTGGGAACCCTATATATCGACTGGAAACGACAAATAACTTCAATACGTAGTGGCACGGTGTGGCTAATATGCACACCAAACAACCAAACTAGGCATATGTCACTAGTCATGACCAGAGAATTTCAATGTGGATGGTCAGCATTGACCAACCATAACACGAGTCACAAACGGTCAGGGGAGGAAACAATGCTATGGGAATATCAGTTCTCAACTACCAAGTACAAAGAAATTCAGTTAGTAGTATCACGGTGTGGCTACCATGCACAATGACCGGCCAAAGTAGGCATATGTACTGCCTTTGACCAAAGAAATCCGCTGTGTGTGGTCAACGTTGACAACTCATAATACGAGTCACAAATGGTCAGAGGGGGAAACAATGGATTGTGAATACTAGTTATCAACCAGCAAGTACAAAGACCTTCAACAAGCAGTGGCACGGTATGGCTAGCGTGTACAGTGACCAACCAAAGGATGCATACGTCACTGACTACGACCGAATAAGTCCACTATGTGTGATCAACATTGACAACTCATAACACGAGTCACAAATGGTCAGAGGGGGAAGCAATGGTTTCAAAACACTATGTATCTTCTAGGAAGTACAAATATCTTTTGTGTGTATTGGCACGGTGTGGCTACCGTGCACAATGACCTATCCAAGTAGGCATACATCACTGCTCATGACCAAAGAAGTTTAGTGTGTGTGGTCAACGTTTACAACTCATAATACAAGTAAAAAATGGGCAGAGGGAGAAACAATGGTTTGGGAATACGTGGTATCGACTAGCAAGTACAAAGACCTTTGATAAGTGGTGGCACGGTGTGGCTACCATGCACAATGACCAACCAAAGTAATCTTGTGACACTGTATATCATAAAAAGAGTTTCACTGTGTGTTGTCAACTTTCCTTCTTACGGCTGGTCAATCGGAGCAATGGTTGAGAGGTTATTCAAGCTCGAAGTTGCAAAATCTGAAATTCTGTCTGCGTCAATTCTTGATGAATAAACTCACTTTGTTATCATTCGTAATTTTGAAAACTACCCTCTAATCTTACACCCCCTTATTTAATGCCCTTTACACATAGGAACCCTTGTAATGTCATTTGGACATCATATGAACACCGTGTGAGTTGGCTTAGTCCTTATAGAGTTAGATTCTGGAGCGGTAGGTCCTAGGTTTGAATCCTCGTACGCGCAATATAGAATAGGCTCGCGACCTGGGGGAGGGGGGGCGGCCGTGTTGTGATACCTCAACTCTACCTTCGAGCCTAAGCCATGGGGGGGTAGGGGGGGTGTCATAATGTGGTCGCAAATCTGTCCTCCAGGTCGTCCACGGAACATCCCTCTAGGGGTGGTGGGAGGGAGTATTCCAGTGAAGGCACCTATGCGTAACAAATCAACAAAAACCGACCTGCTGTCAAAGGGAGAAACCTTTTGCTATTTATTGACTAGCAAGTGTGGTAAACTTTGACAACTCATAACACGAGTCACAAATGGTCAGGATGGAAGATAATGGTCTGTGAATACTAGTTATCGACTAGCAAGTGTGGTAAACTTTGACAACTCATAACACGAGTCACAAATGGTCAGGATGGAAGATAATGGTCTGTGAATACTAGTTATCGACTAGCAAGTACAAACACATTCAATATGTAGTGGCACAATGTGGCTACAATGCACAGTGACCAACCAAAGTATGCATATGTCACTAACCATGACCAACAAATTTCACTTCATGTGGTCATCGTTGAAAACGCAAAACACGATTCACAAATGGTCAGAGGGGGAAACAATGGATTGTGAATACTAGTTATCAACCAGCAAGTACAAAGACCTTCAACAAGCAGTGGCACGGTATGGCTAGCGTGTACAGTGACCAACCAAAGGATGCATACGTCACTGACTACGACCGAATAAGTCCACTATGTGTGGTCAACATTGACAAATCATAACACGAGTCACAAATGATCAGAGGGGGAGACAATGGTTTGGGAAGCCTATGTATTGACTAGAAAGGACAAAGAACTTTAATACGTACTGGCACGGTGTGGCTAATATGCACACCAAACAACCAAACTAGGCATATGTCACTGATCATGACCAGAGTATTTCAATAAGGGTGGTCAACGTTGACCAACCATAACACGAGTCACAAACGGTCAGAAGAGGAAACAATGCTATGGGAATATCGGTTCTCAACTACCAAGTACAACGACCTTCAGTGAGTAGTAGCACGGTGTGAATACTATGCACAATGACCGACCAAACTAGGCATATGTACTGCCTTTAACCAAAGAAATCCGCTGTGTGTGGTCAACGTTGACAACTCATAATACGAGTCACAAATGGTCAGAGGGGGAAACAATGGTTTGGGAACACCAAGTATCAAATAGCAAGCACAAGGGGCATCAATACGCTGTGGCACGGTGTGGAGACCACGCACGATGACCAACCAAAGTAGGCATATGTCACTGACCATGACCAAATAATGTCACCAAGTGTGGTACTTTGACAACTCATAACAGGAGTCACAAATGGTCAGGGTGGAAGAGTATGGTTTGTCAATACTAGTTATCGACCAGCAAGTACAAATACCTTTAATATGTAGTGGCACAATGTGGCTTCAATGCACAATGACCAACCAAAGTATGCATATGTCACTAACCATGATCAACAAATTTCACATAATGTTGTCAACGTTGAAAACGCATAACACGATTCACAAATGGTCAGATGGGAAAACAATGAGTTGGGAACACTAGTTATCAACTAGCAAGTACAAAGACCTTCAACAAGCAGTGGCACGGTATGGCTAGCGTGCACAGTGACCAACCAAAGGATGCATACAACACTGACTATGACCGAATAAGTCCACTATGTATGGTCAACATTGACAACTCATAACACGAGTCACAAATGGTCAGAGGGAGAGACAATGGTTTGGCAAGCCTATGTATTGACTAGAAAGGACAAAGAACTTCAATATGTAGTGCCACGGTGTGGCTAATATGCACACGAAACAACCAAACTAGGCATATGTCACTGATCATGACCAGAGACTTTCAATATGGGTGGTCAACATTGACCAACCATAACACGAGTCACAAACGGTCAGGAGAGGAAACAATGCTATGGGAATATTGGTTCTCAACTACCAAGTACGACCGTCAATCAGTAGTAGCACGGTGTGGCTACCATGCACAATGACCGACCAAAGTAGGCATATATACTGTCTTTGAGCAAAGAAATCCGTTGTGTGTGGTCAACGTTGACAATTCATAACACGAGTCGCAAATGATCAGAGGGGGAAGCAATGGTTTGGGAACAGCTGGTATCAAATAGCAAGCACAAGGGGCTTCAATACGTTGTGGCACGGTGTGGAGACCATGCACGATGACCAACCAAAGTAGGCATATGTCACTGACCATGACCAAATAATGTCACTAAGTGTGGTAAACTTTGACAACTCATAACACGAGTCACAAATGGTCAGNACTAGTTATCGACTAGCAAGTACAAATACCTTCAATATGTAGTGGCACGGTGTGGCTTCAATGCACAGTGACCAACCAAATTATGCATATGTCACTAACCATGACCAACAAATTTCACTTCATGTGGTCAACGTTGAAAACGCATAACACGATTCACAAATGGTTAGAGGAGAAAACAATGGGTTGGGAACACAAGTTATCAACTAGCAAGTACAAAGACCTTTAACAAGCAGTGGTACGGTATGGCTAGCGTGCACGGTGACCAACCCAAGGATGCATACGTCACTGACTACGACCGAATAAGTCCACTATGTGTGATCAACATTGACAACTCATAACACGAGTCACAAATGGTCAGAGGGAGGGACAATGGTTTGGGAACCCTATATATCGACTGGAAATGACAAAGAACTTCAATACGTAGTGGCACGGTGTGGCTAATATGCACACCAAACAACCAAACTAGGCATATGTCACTGATCATGACCAGAGAATTTCAATGTGGGTGGTCAACATTGACCAACCATAACACGAGTCACAAACGGTCAGGAGAGAAAACAATGCTATGGGAATATCGGTTCTCAACTACCAAGTACAACGACCTTCAGTCAGTAGTAGCACGGTGTGGCTACTATGCACAATGACCGACCAAACTAGGCATATGTACTGCCTTTGACCAAAGAAATCCGCTGTGTGTGGTCAACGTTGACAACTCATAATACGAGTCACAAATGGTCAGAGGGGGAAACAATGGTTTGGGAACACCAAGTATCGAATAGCAAGCACAAGGGGCATCAATACGCTGTGGCACGGTGTGCAGACCACGCACGATGACCAACCAAAGTAGGCATATGTCACTAACCATGACCAAATAATGTCACCAAGTGTGGTACTTTGACAACTCATAACAGGAGTCACAAATGATCAGGGTGGAAGATTATGGTTTGTCAATACTAGTTATCGACTAGCAAGTACAAATACCTTCAATGTGTAGTGGCATAATGTGGCTTCAATGCACAGTGACCAACCAAAGTATGCATATGTCACTAACCATGACCAACAAATTTCACATAATGTGGTCAACGTTGAAAACGCATAACACGATTCACACATGGTCAGAGGGGAAAACAATGAGTTGGGAACACTAGTTATCAACTAGCAAGTACAAAGACCTTCAACAAGCAGTGGCACGGTATGGCTAGCGTGCACAGTGACCAACCAAAGGATGCATACGTCACTGACTACAACCGAATAATTCCACTATGTGTGATCAACATTGACAACTCATAACAAGAGTCACAAATGGTTAGAGGGAGAGACAATGGTTTGGGAAGCCTATGTATTGACTAGAAAGGACAAAGAACTTCAATACGTAGTGGCACGGTGTGGCTAATATGCACACCAAACAACCAAACTAGGCATATGTCACTGATCATGACCAGAGAATTTCAATGTGGGTGGTCAACATTGACCAACCATAACACGAGTCACAAACGGTCAGGAGAGGAAACAATGCTATGGGAATATCGGTTCTCAACTACCGAGTACAACGAAATTCAGTTAGTAGTATCACGGTGTGGCTACCATGCACAATGACCGGCCAAAGTAGGCATATGTACTGCCTTTGACCAAAGAAATCCGCTGTGTGTGGTCAACGTTGACAACTCATAACACGAGTCACAAATGGTCATAGGGGGAAACAATGGTTTGGGAACACCAGGTATCAAATAGCAAGCACAAGGGGCTTCAATACATTGTGGCACGGTGTGGAGACCATGCACGATGACCAGCCAAAGTAGGCATATGTCACTAACCATGACCAAATAATGTCACTAAATGTGGTAAACTTTGACAACTCATAACACGANCACGGTGTGGCTACCATGCACAATGACCGGCCAAAGTAGGCATATGTACTGCCTTTGACCAAAGAAATCCGCTGTGTGTGGTCAACGTTGACAACTCATAATACGAGTCACAAATGGTCAGAGGGGGAAACAATGGTTTGGGAACACCAGGTATCAACTAGCAAGCACAAGGGGCTTCAATACATTGTGGCACGGTGTGGAGACCATGCACGATGACCAGCCAAAGTAGGCATATGTCACTAACCATGACCAAATAATGTCACTAAGTGTGGTAAACTTTGACAATGTGTGTGGTCAACGTTTACAACTCATAATACAAGTAAAAAATGGGCAGAGGGAGAAACAATGGTTTGGGAATACGTGGTATCGACTAGCAAGTACAAAGTCCTTTGATAAGTGGTGGCACGGTGTGGCTACCATGCACAATGACCAACCAAAGTATTATTGTATCACTGAATATCATAGAAATAGTTTCACTGTGTGTTGTCAACTTTCCTTCTTACAGCTGGTCAATCGGAGCAATGGTTGAGAGGTTATTCAAGCTCGAAGTTGCAAAATCTGAAATTCTGTCTGCGTCAATTCTTTATGAATAAAATAACTTTGTTACCATTCGTATTTTTGAAAACTACCCTCTAATCTTACACCCCCTTATTTAATGCCCTTTACACATAGGAACCCTTTTAATGTCATTTGGACATCATATGAACACCGTGTGAGTTGGCTTAGTGCTTATATAGTTAGATTTTGGAGCGGTAGGTCCTAGGTTTGAATCCTCGTACACGCAATATAGAATAGGCTCGCGACTTGTGGGGGGGGGGGGGG
>SZWC01000965.1:73118-132227 GCA_023375785.1 Penium margaritaceum
TCAGTAGTAGCACGGTGTGGCTACCATGCACAATGACCGACCAAAGTAGGCATATATACTGCCTTTGAGCAAAGAAATCCGTTGTGTGTGGTCAACGTTGACAATTCATAATACGAGTCGCAAATGGTCAGAGGGGGAAGCAATGGTTTGGGAACACCTGGTATCAAATAGCAAGCACAAGGGGCTTCAATACGTTGTGGCACGGTGTGGAGACCATGCACGATGACCAGCCAAAGTAGGCATATGTCACTAACCATGACCAAATAATGTCAGTATGTGTGGTCAACTTTGACAACTCATAACACGACTCACAAATGGTCAGGGTGGAAGATCATGGTTTGTGGATACTAGTTATCGACTAGCAAGTACAAATACCTTCAATATGTAGTGGCACAATGTGGCTTCAATGCACAGTGACCATCCAAAGTATGCATATGTCACTGACCATGACGAAAAAATTTCACTTCATGTGGTCAATGTTGACAACTCACAACNTGGTTTGGGAACACTAGCTATCAACTAGAAAGCACATAGACCTTCGATACGTAGTGAAACGGCGTGGTAACCATGTACAGTGACAAACCAAAGTAGGCATATGTCACTAACCATGACCAAACGGATTTCACGGTGTGTGGTCAATGTTGAAAACTCATAACATGAGTCACAAATGGTCAGAGGGGGGAACCATGGGTTGGGAACACTAGTTATTAACTAGCAAGTAGAAAGGTTTTCAACAAGTAGTGGCACGGTGTGGCTAGCATGCACATTGACCAGCCAAAGGATGCATGTGTCACTGACTATGACCGAAGAAGTCCACTATGTACGGTCAACATTGACAACTCATAACACGAGTCACAAATGGTCAGAGGGAGAGACAATGGTTTAGGAACCCTATATATCGACTGGAAACGACAAAGAAATTCAATACGTAGTGGCACGTTGTGGCTACTATGCACACCAAACAACCAAAACCAGGCACATGTCACTGACCATGACCAGAGATTTTCAATATGGGTGGGCAAAATTCACCAACCACAACACGAAACACAAACGGTCAGAGGGGGAAACAATGGTCTGGGAATATCGGTTCTCAACTAGCAAGTACAGCGACCTTCAATCATTCTAAGCACGGTGTGGCTACCATGCACAATGACCAACCAAAGTAGGCACATGGACTGCCTTTGACCAAAGAAATCAGCTCTGTGTGGTCAATGTTGACAACTCATAATAGGAGTCACAAATGGTCAGAGGGGGAGACAATGGTTTGGGAACACCAGGTATCAACTAGCAAGCACAAGGACCTTCAATAAGCTGTGCCACGGTGTGGATACCATGCACGATGTCCAACCAAAGTAGGCATATGTCACTGACCATGACCAAATAATGTCACTAAGTGTTGTAAACTTTGACAACTCATAACACGAGTCACAAATGGTCAGGGTGCAAGATAATGGTTTGTGAATACTAGTTATCGACTAGCAAGTACAAATACCTTCAATATGTAGTGGCACCGTGTGGCTACAATGCACAGTGACCAACCAAAGTATGCACATGTCACTGACCATGACCAACAAATTTCACTTCATGTGGTCAACGTTGACAACTCACAACACGAGTTNGAGACAATGGTTTGGGAACACCAGGTATCAACTAGCAAGCACAAGGACCTTCAATAAGCTGTGCCACGGTGTGGATACCATGCACGATGTCCAACCAAAGTAGGCATATGTCACTGACCATGACCAAATAATGTCACTAAGTGTTGTAAACTTTGACAACTCATAACACGAGTCACAAATGGTCAGGGTGCAAGATAATGGTTTGTGAATACTAGTTATCGACTAGCAAGTACAAATACCTTCAATATGTAGTGGCACCGTGTGGCTACAATGCACAGTGACCAACCAAAGTATGCACATGTCACTGACCATGACCAACAAATTTCACTTCATGTGGTCAACGTTGACAACTTACAACACGAGTTAATGATAGTCAGAGGGGGGTAACAATGGTTTGGAAACACTAGCTATCAACTAGAAAGCACAAAGACCTTCAGTACATAGTGACACGGCGTGGTAACCACTGACAGTGATAAACCAAACTAGGCACATATCACGAACCATGACCAAAGAATTTCAATATGGGTGGTCAACGTTTACAACCCATAACATGAGTCACAAATGGTCCGAGGGGGAAGCAATGGTTTCAAAACACTATGTATCTTCTAGGAAGTACAAATATCTTTCGTGTGTATTGGCACGGTGTGGCTACCGTGCACAATGACCTATCCAAGTAGGCATACATCAATGCTCATGACCAAAGAAGTTTAGTGTGTATGGTCAACGTTTACAACTCATAATACAAGTAAAAAATGGGCAGAGGGAGAAATATTGGTTTGGGAATACGTGGTATTGACTAGCAAGTACAAAGACCTTTGATAAGTGGTGGCACGGTGTGGCTACCATGCACAATGACCAGCCAAAGTATTATTGTGTTACTGAATATCATAAAAAGAGTTTCACTGTGTGTTGTCAACTTTCCTTCTTACGGCTGGTCAATCGGAGCCATGGTTGAGAGGTTATTCAAGCTCAAAGTTGCAAAATCTGAAATTCTATCTACGTCAATTCTTTATGAATAAACTAACTTTGTTATCATTCGTAATTTTGAAAACTACCCTGTAATCTTACACCCCCTTATTTAATGCCCTTTACACATAGGAACCCTTGTAATGTCATTTGGCCATCATATGAACACCGTGTGAGTTGGCATAGTGCTTATAGAGTTAGATTTGGAGCGGTAGGTCCTAGGTTTGAATCCTCGTACGCGCAATATAGAATAGGCTCGCGACCTGGGGGGGGGGCGGCCGTGTTGTGATACCTCAACTCTACCTTCGAGCCTAAGCCGTGGGGGGGGTAGGGGGGTGTCATAATGCGGTCGCAAATCTGTCCTCCAGGTCGTCCACGGAACATCCCTCTAGGGGGGTGGGAGGGAGTATTCCAGTGAAGGCACCTACGCGTAACAAATCAACAAAAACCGACCTGGTGTCAAAGGGAGAAACCTTTGGCTATTTATTGACTAGCAAGTGTGGTAAACTTTGACAACTCATAACACGAGTCACAAATGGTCAGGATGGAAGATAATGGTCTGTGAATACTAGTTATCGACTAGCAAGTACAATCACCTTCAATATGTAGTGGCACAATGTGGCTACAATGCACAGTGACCAACCAAAGTATGCATATGTCACTAACCATGACCAACAAATTTCACTTCATGTGGTCAACAATGAAAACGCATAACACGATTCACAAATGGTCAGAGGGGGAAACAATGGATTTTGAACACTAGTTATCAACCAGCAAGTACAAAGACCTTCAACAAGCAGTGGCACGGTATGGCTAGCGTGTACAGTGACCAACCAAAGGATGCATACGTCACTGAGTATGACCGAATAAGTCCACTATGTGTGGTCAACATTAAGAACTCATAACACGAGTCACAAATGGTCAGAGGGAGAGACAATGGGTTGGGAAGCCTATGTATTGACTAGAAAGGACAAATAACTTCAATACGTACTGGCACAGTGTGGCTAATATGCACACCAAACAACCAAACTAGGCATATGTCACTGATCATGACCAGAGAATTTCAATAAGGGTGGTCAACGTTGACCAACCATAACACAAGTCACAAACGGTCAGGAGAGGAAACAATGCCATGGGAATATCGGTTCTCAACTACCAAGTACAACGACCTTCAGTCAGTAGTAGCACGGTGTGGCTACCATGCACAATGACCGACCAAATAAGGCATATGTCCTGCCTTTGACCAAAGAAATCCGCTGTGTGTGGTCAACGTTGACAACTCATAATACGAGTCACAAATGGTCAGACGGGGAAACAATGGTTTGGGAACACCAAGTATCGAATAGCAAGCACAAGGGGCATCAATAAACTGTGGCACGGTGTGGAGACCATGCACGATGACCAGCCAAAGTAGGCATATGTCACTAACCATGACCAAATAATGTCACTAAGTGTGGTAAACTTTGACAACTCATAACACGACTCACAAATGGTCAGGGTAGAAGATCATGGTTTGTGGATACTAGTTATCGACTAGCAAGTACAAATACCTTCAATATGTAGTGGCACAATGTGGCTTCAATGCACAGTGACCAACCAAAGTATGCATATATCACTAACCATGACTAACAATTTTCACTTCATGTGGTCAACAATGAAAACGCATAACACGAGTCACAAATGGTCAGAGGGGAAAACAATGCGTTGGGAACACTAGTTATCAACTAGCAAGTACAAAGACCTTCAACAAGCAGTGGCACGGTATGGCTAGCGTGCACAGTGACCAACCAAAGGATGCATACATCACTGAATACGACCGAATAAGTCCACTATGTGTGATCAACATTGAAAACTCATAACACGAGTCACAAATGGTCAGAGGGAGAGACAATGGTTTGGGAACCCTATATGTATTGACTGGAAAGGACAAAGAACTTCAATACGTAGTGGCACGGTGTGCCTTATATGCACACCAAACAACCAAACTAGGCATATGTCACTGATCATGACCAGAGAATTTAAATAAGGGTGGTCAACGTTGACCAACCATAACACGAGTCACAAAAGGTTAGGAGAGGAAACAATGCTATGGGAATATCGGTTCTCAACTACCTAGTACAACGACCTTCAATCAGTAGTAGCACGGTTTGGCTACCATGCACAATGACCGACCAAAGTAGGCATATGTACTGCCTTTGACCAAAGAAATCCGCTGTGCGTGGTCAACGTTGACAACTCATAATACGAGTCACAAATGGTGAGAGGGGGAAGAAATGGTTTGGGAACACCAGGCATCAAATAGCAAGCACAAGGGGCTTCAATACGTTGTGGCACGGTGTGGAGACCATGCACGATGACCAACCAAAGTAGCCATATGTCACAAACCATGACCAAATAATGCCACTAAGTGTGGTAAACTTTGAAAACTCATAACACGAGTCACAAATGGTCAGGATGGAACATAATGGTTTGTGAATACTAGTTATCGACTAGCAAGTACAAACACCTTCAATATTTAGTGTTACAATGTGGCTACAATGCACAGTGACCAACCAAAGTATGCATATGTCACTAACCATGACCAACAAATTTCACTTCATGTGGTCAACGTTGAAAACGCATAACACGATTCACAAATGGTCAGATGGGGAAACAATGGATTGTGAACACTAGTTATTAACCCGCAAGTACAAAGACCTTCAACAAGCAGTGGCACGGTATGGCTAGCGTGTACAGTGACCAACCAAAGGATGCATACGTCACTGACTATGACCGAATAAGTCCACTATGTGTGGTCAACATTGACAAATCATAACACGAGTCACAGATGATCAGAGGGAGAGACAATGGTTTGGGAAGCCTATGTATTGACTAGAAAGGACAAAGAACTTCAATACGTACTGGCACGGTGTGGCTAATATGCACACCAAACATCAAACTAGGCATATGTCACTGATCATGACCAGAGAATTTCAATAAGGGTTGTCAACGTTGACCAACCATAACACGAGTCACAAACGGTCAGGAGAGGAAACAATGCTATGGGAATATCGGTTCTCAACTACCAAGTACAACGACCTTCAGTCAGTAGTAGCACGGTGTGGCTACTATGCACAATGACCGACCAAACTAGGCATATGTACTGCCTTTGACCAAAGAAATCCGCTGTGTGTGGTCAACGTTGACAACTCATAATATGAGTCACAAATGGTCAGAGGGGGAAACAATGGTTTGGGAACACCAAGTATCAAATAGCAAGCACAAGGGGAATCAATACACTGTGGCACGGTGTGGCGACCATTCACGAAGACCAACCAAAGTAGGCATATGTCACTGACCATGACCAAATAATGTCACCAAGTGTGGTACTTTGACAACTCATAACAGGAGTCACAAATGGTCAGGGTGGAAGATTATGGTTTGTCAACACTAGTTATCGACCAGCAAGTACAAATACCTTCAATATGTAGTGGCACAATGTGGCTTCAATGCACAGTGACCAACCAAAGTATGCATATGTCACTAACCATGACCAACAAATTTCACATAATGTGGTGAACGTTGAAAACGCATAACACGATTCGCAAATGGTCAGAGGGGAAAACAATGAGTTGGGAACACTAGTCATCAACTAGCAAGTACAAAGACCTTCAACAAGCAGTGGCACGGTATGGCTAGCGTGCACAGTGACCAACCAAAGGATGCATACGTCACTGACTACAACCGAATAATTCCACTATGTTTGATCAACATTGACAACTCATAACACGAGTCACAAATGGTCAGAGGGAGAGACAATGGTTTGGGAAGCCTATGTATTGACTAGAAAGGACAAAGAACTTCAATACGTAGTTTTACAGTGTGGCTAATATGAACACGAAACAACCAAACTAGGCATATGTCACTGATCATGACCAGAGACTTTCAATATGGGTGGTCAACATTGACCAACCATAACACGAGTCACAAACGGTCAGGAGAGGAAACAATGCTATGGGAATATTGGTTCTCAACTACCAAGTACAACGACCGTCAATCAGTAGTAGCACGGTGTGGCTACCATGCACAATGACCGACCAAAGTAGGCATATATACTGTCTTTGAGCAAAGAAATCCGTTGTGTGTGGTCAACGTTGACAANTCATAATACGAGTCGCAAATGGTCAGAGGGGGAAGCAATGGTTTGGGAACACCAGGTATCAAATAGCAAGCACAAGGGGCTTCAATACGTTGTGGCACGGTGTGGAGACCATGCACGATGACCAACCAAAGTAGGCATATGTCACTGACCATGACCAAATAATGTCACTAAGTGTGGTAAACTTTGACAACTCATAACACAATTACAAATGGTCAGGGTGGAAGATAATGGTTTGTGAAGACAAGTTATCGACTAGCAAGTACAAATACCTTCAATATGTAGTGGCACGGTGTGGCTTCAATGCACAGTGACCAACCAAATTATGCATACGTCACTAACCATTACCAACAAATTTCTCTTCATGTCGTCAACGCTGAAAACGCATAACACGAGTCACAAATGGTCAGAGGGGAAAACAATGGGTTGGGAACACAAGTTATCAACTAGCAAGTACAAAGACCTTCAACAAGCAGTGGCACGGTATGGCTAGCGTGCACGGTGACCAACCCAAGGATGCATACGTCACTGACTACGACCGAATAAGTCCACTACGTGTGATCAACATTGACAACTCATAACACGAGTCACAAATGGTCAGAGGGGGGGACAATGGTTTGGGAACCCTATACATCGACTGGAAACGACAAAGAACTTCAATACGTAGTGGCACGGTGTGGCTAATATGCACATCAAACAACCAAACTAGGCATATGTCACTGATCATGACCAGAGACTTTCAATGTGGGTGGTCAACATTGACCAACCATAACACGAGTCACAAACGGTCAGGAGAGGAAACAATGCTATGGGAATATCGGTTCTCAACTACAAAGTACAACGAAATTCAGTTAGTAGTATCACGGTGTGGCTACCATGCACAATGACCGGCCAAAGTAGGCATATGTACTGCCTTTGACCAAAGAAATCTGCTGTGTGTGGTCAACGTTGACAACTCATAATAGGAGTCACAAATGGTCAGAGGGGAAAACAATGGTTTGGGAACACCAGGTATCAAATAGCAAGCACAAGGGGCTTCAATACATTGTGGCACGGTGTGGAGACCATGCACGATGACCAGCCAAAGTAGGCATATGTCACTAACCATGACCAAATAATGTCACTAAGTGTGGTAACCTTTGACAACTCATAACACGACTCACAAATGGTCAGGGTGGAAGATCATGGTTTGTGGATACTAGTTATTGACTAGCAAGTACAAATACCTTCAATATGTAGTGGCACAATGTGGATTCAATGCACAGTGACCATCCAAAGTATGCATATGTCACTGACCATGACGAAAAAAATTCACTTCATGTGGTCAATGTTGACAACTCACAACACGAGTCACAGATATTCAGAGGGGGTAGGAATGGTTTGGGAACACTAGCTATCAACTAGAATGCACATAGACCTTCGATACGTAGTGAAACGGCGTGGTAACCATGTACAGTGACAAACCAAAGTAGGCATATGTCACTAACCATGACCAAACGGATTTCACGGTGTGTGGTCAACGTTGAAAACTCATAACATGAATCACAAATGGTCAGAGGGGGGAACCATGGGTTGGGAACACTAGTTATTAACTAGCAAGTAGAAAGATTTTCAACAAGTAGTGGCATGGTGTGGCTAGCATGCACAGTGACCAGCCAAAGGATGCATGTGTCACTGACTATGACCGAAGAAGTCCACTATGTACGGTCAACATTGACAACTCATAACACGAGTCACAAATGGTCAGAGGGAGAGACAATGGTTTGGGAACCCTATATATTGACTGGAAACGACAGAGAACTTCAATACGTAGTGGCACGTTGTGGCTACTATGCACACCAATCAACCAAAACCAGGCACATGTCACTGACCATGACCAGAGATTTTCAATATGGGTGGTCAACATTCACCAACCACAACACGAGTCACAAACGGTCAGAGGGGGAACAATGGTCTGGGAATATCGGTTCTCAACTAGCAAGTACAGCGACCTTCAATCATTCTAAGCACGGTGTGGCTACCATGCACAATGACCAACCAAAAGTAGGCACATGTACTGCCTTTGACCAAAGAAATCCGCTGTGTGTGGTCAATGTTGACAACTCATAATAGGAGTCACAAATGGTCAGAGGGGGAGACAATGGTTTGGGAAGACCAGGTATCAACTAGCAAGCACAAGGACCTTCAATAAGCTGTGCCACGGTGTGGATACCATGCACGATGTCCAACCAAAGTAGGCATATGTCACTGACCATGACCAAATAATGTCACTAAGTATTGTAAACTTTGACAACTCATAACACGAGTCACAAATGGTCAGGGTGCAAGATAATGGTTTGTGAATACTAGTTATCGACTAGCAAGTACAAATACCTTCAATATGTAGTGGCACCGTGTGGCTACAATGCACAGTGACCAACCAAAGTATGCACATGTCACTGACCATGACCAACAAATTTCACTTCATGTGGTCAACGTTGAAAACTCACAACACAAGTTAATGATAGTCAGAGGGGGGTAACAATGGTTTGGAAACACTAGCTATCAACTAGAAAGCACAAAGACCTTCAATACATAGTGACACGGCGTGGTAACCACTGACAGTGATAAACCAAACTAGGCACATGTCACGAACCATGACCAAAGAATTTCAATATGGGTGGTCAACGTTCACAACCCATAACATGAGTCACAAATGGTCAGAGGGGGAAGCAATGGTTTCAAAACACTATGTATCTTCTAGGAAGTACAAATATCTTTCGTGTGTATTGGCACGGTGTGGCTACCGTGCACAATGACCTATCCAAGTAGGCATACATCACTGCTCATGACCAAAGAAGTTTAGTGTGTGTGGTCAACGTTTACAACTCATAATACAAGTAAAAAATGGGCAGAGGGAGAAACAATGGTTTGGGAATACGTGGTATCGACTAGCAAGTACAAAGACCTTTGATAAGTGGTGGCACGGTGTGGCTACCATGCACAATGACCAACCAAAGTATNTACCTTCGAGCCTAAGCCGTGGGGGGGTAGGGGGGTGTCATAATGCGGTCGCAAATCTGTCCTCCAGGTCGTCCACGAAATATTCCTCTAGGGGGGTGGGAGGGAGTATTCCAGTGAAGGCACCTACGCGTAACAAATCAACAAAAACCGACCTGGTGTCAAAGGGAGAAACCTTTTGCTATTTATTGACTAGCAAGTGTGGTAAACTTTGTCAACTCATAACACGAGTCACAAATGGTCAGGATGGAAGATAATGGTCTGTGAATACTAGTTATCGACTAGCAAGTACAAACACCTTCAAAATGTAGTGGCACAATGTGGCTACAATGCATAGTGACCAACCAAAGTATGCATATGTCACTAACCATGACCAACAAATTTCACTTCATGTGGTCAACGTTGGAATCGCATAACACGATTCACAAATGGTCAGAGGGGGAAACAATGGATTGTGAACACTAGTTATCAACCAGCAAGTACAAAGACCTTCAACAAGCAGTGGCACGGTATGGCTAGCGTGTACAGTGACCAACCAAAGGATGCATACGTCACTGACTACGACCGAATAAGTCCACTATGTGTGGTCAACATTGACAAATCATAACACGAGTCACAAATGATCAGAGGGAGAGACAATGGTTTGGGAAGCCTATGTATCGACTAGAAAGGACAAAGAACTTCAATACGTACTGGCACGGTGTGGCTAATATGCACACCAAACAACCAAACTAGGCATATGTCACTGATCATGACCAGAGAATTTCAATAAGGGTGGTCAACGTTGACCAACCATAACACGAGTCACAAACGGTCAGGTGAGGAAACAATTCTATGGGAATATCGGTTCTCAACTACCAAGTACAACGACCTTCAGTCAGTAGTAGCACGGTGTGGCTACCATGCACAATGACCGACCAAAGTAGGCATATGTACTGCCTTTGACCAAAGAAATCCGCTGTGTGTGGTCAACGTTGACAACTCATAATACGAGTCACAAATGGTCAAAAATGGAGGGGGAAACAATGGTTTGGGAACACCAAGTATCAAATAGCAAGCACAAGGGGCATCAATACACTGTGGCACGGTGTGGAGACCATCGTCACTACGTACAGAAGTTATTTGTCCTTTCTAATCAGTACATAGGGTTTCCAGACCATTCTCTCTCCCTATGAGCATTTGTGACTCGTGTAATCAGTTGTCAATGTTGACCACACATAGTGGACTTCTTTGGTCATAGTCAGTGACGTTTGCATCCTTTTGTTGGTCACTGTGCACGCTAGCCACACCACGCCACTACTTGTTCAAGGTCTTTGTACTTGCTAGTGGATAACTAGTGCTCCCAACCCATTGTTTCCCCCTTTGACCATTTGTGACTCGTGTTATGAGTTTTCAAGGTTGACTACACACTGTGAAAACTTTTTTTTCATGGTTAGTGGCATATGCCTACTTTGGTTTGTCACTATACATGGTTGCCACATCGTGTCACTACTTATTGAATGTCTTTATGCTTTCTAGTTAATAGCCAGTGTTCCCAGACCATTGTTACCCCCTGTGACTATCTGTGACTCTTATTATGGGTCGTCAACGGTGACCACATGAAGTGAAATTCTTTGGTCATGATCAGTGACATATGCATTGTTGGTTGGTCACTGTGCATGGTAGCCACACTATGCCATTACACATTGGAGGTCTTTGTACTTTCATATTGATAACTAGTATTCACAAATCGTTGTTTCCCCCTCTGACCATTTGTGAATTGTGTTATAAGTTGTCAAAGTTGACCACACATAGTGACATTCTTTGGTCATGGTCAGTGACACACACTTTCTTTGGTTGCTCATTGTACATGGTAGCCACACCGTGCCACTACTTATTGAAGGTCCCTGTGCTTGCTAGCTGATACTTGGTATTCCCAAACCATTGTTCCCCCCTTTGACCATTTGTGACTTGTATTATGAGTTGTGAACGTTGACCACACACAGCAGATTTCTTTGGTCAAAGGCAATACATATGTATACTTTGGTCGGTCATTGTACATGGTAGCCACACCGTGCACCTACTTCTTGAAGGTCGTTGTGCTTGCTAGTTAAAGAGTAATATTCCGAAACCATTGTTTCCCCCTTCGACCATTTGTGACTCGTTTTATGGGTTGTGAACGTTGACCGTCCATACTGAAATTCTTTGGTCATGGTCAGTGACATACGCATAGATTGGTTGTTCGGTGTGCATGGTAGCCACACCGTGCGACTACGTATTGAAGTTCTTTGTCCTTTCTAGTCAATACATATGGTTCCCAAACCATTGTCTCTCACTCTGACCATTTGTGACTCGTGTTATGAGTTGTCAATGGTGACATCACATAGTGGACTTCTTTGGTCATCGTCAGTGATGTATGCATCCTTTTGTCGGTCACTGTGCACGCTAGCCACATTGTGCCACTACTTGTTGACGGTCTTTGTACTTGCTAGTTGATAACAAGTGTTCCCAATCCATTGTTTGCCCCTCTGACCATTTGTGACTCGTGTAATGAGTTTTCAATGTTGTGAAATTCTTTTGGTCATGGTTAGTGGCACATGCCTACTTTCGTTTGTCACTGTACATGGTTGCCACGCCGTGTCACTACATACTGAAGGTCTTTGTGCTTTCTAGTTGACAACCAGTGTTCCCAAACCATTGTTACTCCCTGTGACTATCTGTGACTCTTGTTGTGAGTTGTCACATTGCGCACATGAAGTGAAATTCTTTGGTCATGGTCAGTGCCATATGCATACCTTGGTTGGTCACTGTGCATGGTTGCCACGCTC
Source organism: Penium margaritaceum (assembly GCA_023375785.1). Classification (NCBI taxonomy): domain Eukaryota; kingdom Viridiplantae; phylum Streptophyta; class Zygnematophyceae; order Desmidiales; family Peniaceae; genus Penium; species Penium margaritaceum. The sequence continues at coordinate 85,649 of SZWC01000965.1, forward strand.
TGCCACTACATATTGAAGGTCCTTGTACTTGCTAATCGATAACTGGTATTCACAAACCATTGTTGACCCCTCTGACCATTTATGACTCGTGTTATGAGTTGTCGACATTGACCACACATAGTAACATCCGTTAGTCATGGTCAGTGGCACATGCCTACTTAGGTTGATCATTGTACATGGTAGCCACACTGTGCCACTACTTATTGAAGGTTCCTGTGCTTTCTCCTTGATACCTGGTCTCCCCAAACCATTGTTTACCCCTCTGACCATTTGTGGCTCGTATTATGAGTTGTCAATATTGACCACATACAGCGGATTCCTTTGGTCAAATGCAATACATATGCCTACTTTGGTCGGTCATTATGCATGATAGCCACACCGTGCTACTACTTATTGAAGGTCGTTGTACTTGCTAGTTGAAAACTAATGTTTAAAACCATTGTTTTCCCCTCTGGCCATTTGTGACTCGTGTTATGGGTTGTGAACATTGACCACCCATACTGAAATTCTTTGGTCATGGTCAGTAACATATGCCTAGTTTGGTTGTTCGGTGGGCATAGTACCCAACCCGTGCCACTAGGTATTGAAGTTCGTTGTCCTTTCTAGACCATACATAGGATTCACAAAACTGTTGTCTCTCCCTGTGACCATTTGTGACTCGTGTTATGAGTTGTCAATCTTGACCACACATAATGGACTTCTTTGGTCATGTTCAGTGACGTACGCATCCTTTGGTTGATCACTATGCACACTTGCCACACCGTGCCACTACTTGTTGAAGGTTTTTGTACTTGCTAGCTAATAACTAGTATTCCCAATCCATGGTTTCCCCCTCTGACCATCTGTGACTCGTGTGATGAGTTTTCAATGTTGACCACACAGAGTGAAATTCGGTTGGTCTACTTTGGTTTGTCACTGTACATTGTTGCCATGCCATGTCACTACGTGCTGAAGGCCTTTGTGCTTTCTAGTTCATAGTCACTGTTCCCAAACCATTGTTACCCCCTCGGACTATCTGTGAATCTTGTTGTGAGTTGTCAACGTTGGCCACATGAAGTGAAATTTTTTGGTCATGGTCGGTGACATATGCATACTCCGGTTGGTCACTGTGCATGGTAGCCACACAGTGCCACTACATATTGAAGGCCTTTGTACTTTCTTATCGATTACAAGTATGCACGAAACATTGTTTCCTTCTCTGACCATTTTTGACTCATGTTATGAGTTGTCAAAGTTGACCACAAATAATGACATTCTTTGGCCATGGTCAGTGACACATGCCTACTTTGGTTCGTCATTATACATGGTAGCCATATCGTGCTTCTACGTATTGAACTTCCCTGTGCTTGCTACTTGATACCTGGTGTCCCAAACCATTGCTTCCCCCTCTGACCATTTGTGACTCATATTATGAGTTGTCAATGTTGACCACACACAGCGGATTTGTTTGGTCAAAGGCAGTACATATGCATACTTTGGTCGGTCATTGTGCATGGTAGCCATATCATGCTACTACTTATTGAAGGGCGTTGTACTTGCTAGTTGAAAACTAATATTCCAAAACCATTGTTTCCCCCTCTGACCATCTGTGACTTGTGTTATGGGTTGTGAACGTTGACCACCCATATTTAAATTCTTTGGTCATGGTCAGTGACATATGTCTAGTTTGGTTGTTTGGTGTGCATAGTACCCACATTCTGTTACTAAGTATTGACGTTATTTGTCCTTTCTAGTCGATACATACGGTTCCCAAACCATTGTATCTCCCTCTGACCATTTGTGACTCGTGTTATGTGTTGTCAATATTGACCACACATAGTGGACGTCTTTGGTCATACTCAGTGATGTATGCATCCTTTGGTTAGTCACTGTGCACGCTAGAAACACCGTGCCACTACTTGTTGAAGGTCTTTGTACATTCTAGTTGATAACTAGTGTTCCAAACCCATTGGTTTTCCTCTGACAACTTTTTGACTCGTGTTATAAGTTTCCAACATTGACCACAATCTATGAAATTCTTTTGGTCATGGTTAGTGGCACATGCCTACGTTGGTTTGCCACTGTACATAGTTGCCACGCCGTGTCACTACGTACTGAAGGTCTTTGTGCTTTCTAGTTGATAGCCAGTGTTCCCAAACCATTGTTACCCCCTCTGACTATCTGTGACTCTTGTTGTCAGCTGTCAGCGTCGATCACATGAAGTGAAATTCTTTGGTCATGATCAGTGACATATTCATGCTTTGGTTGGTCACTGTTCATGGTAGCCACACTGTGACACTACATATTGAAGGTCCTTGTACTTGTTAATCAATAGCTAGCATTTACAAACCATTGTCCCCCCCTCTGACCATTTGTGACTCGTGTTATGAGTTGTCAAAGTTGACCACACATAGGGACATTCCTTGGTCATGGTCAGTGACATGTGCCTACTTTGGTTGATCATTGTACATGGTAGCCACATTGTGCCACTACTTATTGAAGGTCCCCGTGCTTGCTAGTTCATACATGGTGTTCCCAAACCATTTTTTCCCGCTATGACCATTTGTGACTCGTATGATGAGTTGTCAACATTGATCACACAAAGCGGATTTATTTCTTCAAAGGCAGTACATATGCCTACTTTGGTCTGTCGTTGTTCATGGTAGCCACAGCATGCTACTACTTATTGAATGTCGTTGTACTTGGTAGTTGAAAACGAATATTCCAAAACCATTGTTTCCCTTTCTGACCATTTGTGACTCGTGTTATGGGTTGTCAACATTGACCACCCATACTGAAATTCTTTGGACATGATCAATCACATATGCCTAGTTTGGTTCTTCCGTGTGCATAGTAGCCACACCGTGCCACTACGTATTGAAGTTCTTTGTCCTTTCTAGTCGATACATACGATTTCCAAACCATTGTATCTCCCTCTAACCGCTTGTGACTCTGATATAAGTTGACAATGTTGACCACACATAGTGGACTTATTTGGTCATTGTCAGTGACGCATGCATCCTTTGGTTGGTAACTGTGCACACTAGCCACACCGTGCCACTACTTGTTGAGGGTCTTTGTACTTGCTTGTTGATAACTAGTGTTCCCAACCCATTGTTTTCCCCTCTGACCATTTGTGACTCGTGTTATGAGTTTTCAACGTTGACCACACACTGTGAAATTCTTGTGGTCATGGTTATTGGCACATGCGTACTTTGGTTTGTCACTGTACATGGTTGCCACGCCGTGTCACTCTTACTGAAGGTCTTTGTACTTTCTAGTTGATAGCCAATGTTCCCAAACCATTGTTACTCCCTCTAACTATTTGTGGCTCTTTCTGTAAGTTGTGAACGTTGACCACATTAAACGGAATTCTTTGGTCATGGTCAGTGACATATGCATACTTTGGTTGGTCACTGTGCATGGTAGCCACAATGAGCCACTACATATTGAAGGTCCTTGTACTTGCCAATTGATAACTAGAATTCACAAACCATTGTTTTGCCCTCTGACCATTTGTGACTCGTGTTATGAGTTTCCAAAGTTGCCCACACATAGTGACATTCTTTGGTCATGGTCAGTGACACATGCCTGTTTGGTTGGTCCTTGTACATGGTAGCCATACCCTGCCACTACTTATTGAAGGTCCACGTGCTTTCTAGTTGATACATGGTCTTCCCGAACCATTGTTTCCCCCTATGTCCATTTGTGACTCGTATTATGAGTTGTCAACGTTGACCACACATAGCGGAGTTTTTTGGTCAACGACAGTACACATGCCTACGTTTGTCGGTGATTGTGCATGGTAGCCACACCGTGCTACTACTTATTCAATGTCGTTGTACTTGCTAGTTGAAAACTAATATTCTGAAGCCATTATTTCCCCCCTCTGACCATTTGTGACTCGTGGTATGGGTTGACCACCCATACTGAAATTCTGTGGACATGGTCAGTGACATATGCCTAGTTTGGTTGTTTGGTCTGCATAGTAGCCACACCGAGCCAGTACGTATTGAAGTTCTTTGTCCTTTGTAGTCCATACATATGGTTCACAAACCATTTTCTCTCCCTCTAACCATTTGTGACTCGTGTTATGAGTTGTCGATGTTGACCACACATAGTGGACTTCTTTGGTCATAGTCAGTGACGTATGCATCCTTTGGTTGGTCACTGTGCACGCTAGCCACACCGTGCCACTACTTGTTGAAGGTCTTTGTACTTGCTACTTGATAATTAGTGTTCCCAACCCATTTTTTTCTCCTTTGACCATTTGTGACTCGTGTTATGAGTTGTCGATGTTGACCACACATAGTGGACTTCTTTGGTCATAGTCAGTGACGTATGCATCCTTTGGTTGGTCACTGTGCACGCTAGCCACACCGTGCCACTACTTGTTGAAGGTCTTTGTACTTGCTACTTGATAATTAGTGTTCCCAACCCATTTTTTTCTCCTTTGACCATTTGTGACTCGTGTTATGAGTTCTCAACGTTGACCACACACTGTGAAGTTCTTTTGGTCATGGTTAGTGGCATATGCCTACTTTGGTTTGTCACTGTACATGGTTGCCATGCCGTGTCACTACGTACCGAATGTCTTTGTGCTTTATAGTTGATAGCCAGTGCTCCCAAACCACTGTTACCCTCTTTGCCTATTTGTGACTCTTGTCTTGAGTTGTGAACGCTGACCACATGAAGTGAAATTCTTTGGTCATGGTCAGTGAAATATGCATACTTTGGTTGGTCAATTTGCATGGTAGCCACACTGTGCCACTAAATATTGAAGGTCTTTGTACTTGCTCATCGATAACTATCATTCACAAACCATTGTTTCCCCCCCCTAACCAATTATGACTCGTGTTCCAAGTTGTCAAAGTTGACCACACATAGTGACATTCTTTGGTCACAGTCAGTGACACATGCCTACTTTGGGTAGTCATTGTACATGGTAGCCACACTGTGCCACTACAAATTAAAGTCCCCTGTGCTTTCTAGTTGATACCGGGTGTTCCCAAACCATAGTTTCCCCCTCTGACCATTAGTGACTCGTATTATGAGTTGTCAACATTGACCACACATGGCGGATTCCTTTGGTCAAAGGCAGTACATATGCCTACTTTGGTCGGTCATTGTGCATGGTAGCCACACCGTGCTACTACTTATTGAAGGTTGTTATACTTACTAGTTGAAAACTAATATTCAAACCCATTGTTTCCCCCTCTGACCATTTGTGACTGGTGCTATGAATTGTGAACATTGACCACCCATACTGAAATTCCTTGGTCATGGTCAGTGACATACGCATAGATTGGTTATTCGGTGTGCATGGTAGCCACACCGTGCCACTACGTATTGAAGTTCTTCGTCCTTTCAAGTCAATGCATATGGTTCCCAAACCATTGTCTCTCCATCTGACCATTTGTGACTCGTGTTATGAGTTGTCAATGTTGAACACACATAGTGGACTTCTTTGGTCATAGTCAGTGACGTATGCATCCTTTCATTGGTCACTGTGCACGCTAGCAATACCGTGCCACTACTTGTTGAAGGTCTTTGTACTTGCTAGCTGATAACTAGTGTTCCCAACCCATTGTTTCCCCCTCTGACCAGTTATGACTCGTGTTATGAGTTTCAAACATTGACCACACACAGTGAAATTCTTTTGGTCATGGTTAGTGGCACGTGCCTACATTGGTTTGGCACTGTACATGGTTGCCGCGCCATGTCACTACGGACTGAAGGCCTTTGTGCTTTCTAGTTCATATCAACTGTTCCCAAACCGTTGTTACCCCGTCGGACTATCTGTGAATCTTGTCGTGAGTTGTCAACGTTGACCACATGAAGTGAAATTCTTTGGTCATGGTCAGTGACATATGCATACTCTGGTTGGTCACTGTGCATGGTAGCCACACTGTGCTACTACATATTGAAGGCGTTTGTACTTTGTAATAAATAACTAGTATTCACAAAACATTGTTTCCTTCTCTGACCAGATGTGACTCGTGTCATGAGTTGTCAAAGTTGACCACACATACTGACATTATTTGGTCATGATCAGTGACATATGCCTACTTTGGTTTGTCATTGTACATGGTAGCCATATCGTGCCACTACGTATGGAACGTCCCTGCGCTTGCTAGTTGATACCTGGTGACCCAACCATTTTTTCCCCTCTGACCACTTGTGACTCGTATTATGAGCTATCAACGTTGACCACACACAGCAGATCTCTTTGGTCAAAGGCAGTACATATGCCTACTTTGGTTGGTCATTGTGGATGGTAGCCACACCATGCTACTACTTATTGAAGGTCGTTGTATTTGGTAGCTGAAAACGAATATTCCGGAACCATTGTTTCCCTTTCTGACCATTCGTGACTCGTGCTATGGGTTGTCAACGTTGACCACCCATACTGAAATTCTTTGGTCATGATCTGTCACATATGCCTAGTTTGGTTAATTGGTGTGCATAGTAGCCACACCGTGCCACTATGTATTGAAGTTCTTTGTCCTTTCTAGTCGATACATAGGGTTCCCAAACCATTGTATCTCCCTCTGAACGTTTGTCCCTCGTGTTATAAGTTGTCAATGTGGACCACACATAGTGGACTTCTTTGGTCATTCTGAATGATGCATGCATCCTTTGGATGGTCACTGTGCACGCTAGCTACACCGTGCCACTACTTGTTGAAGGTCTTTGTGCTTGCTAGTTGATAACTAGCGTTCCTAATCCATTGTTTTCCCCTCTGATCATTTGTGACTCGTGTTATGAGTTTTCAATGTTGACCACACAGTGTGAAATTCTTTTGGTCATGGTTAGTGGCATATGCCTACTTTGGTTTGTCACTGTACATGGTTGCCACGCCGTGTCACTCTTACTGAAGGTCTTTGTGCTTTCTAGTTGATAGCCAGTGTTCCCAAACCATTGTTACCCCCTTTGCCTATTTGTGACTCTTGCTGTGAGTTGTCAACGTTGACCAAAGAAGTGAAATTTGTTGGTCATGGTCTGTGACATATGCATACTTTGGTTGGTCACTGTGCATGGTAGCCACACTGTGCCACTACATAGTGAAAGTCTTTGTACTTGCTAATCGATAACTGTTATTCACAAACCATTGTTTCCCCATCTGACCATTCACGACTCGTGTTACGAGTTGTCAAAGTTGACCACAGATAGTGACATTCTTTGGTCACAGTCAGTGACACATGCCTACTTTGGTTGGTGATTGTACATGGTAGCCACACCTTGCCACTGCGTATTGAAGGTCCGTGTGCTTTCTAGTTGATACATAGTGTTCCCAAACCATTGTTTCCCCCTCTGACCATTTGTGACTCGTATTATGAGTTGTCAACATTGACCACACACAGCGGATTTCTTTGGTCAAAGGCAGTACATATGCCTACTTTGGTCCGTCATTGTGCATGGTAGCCACACCGTGCTACTACTTATTGAAGATCATTATACTTGCTAATTAAAAACTAATATTATGAAACCATTTTTTCCCCCTCTGACCATTCGTGACTAGTGCTATGAATAGTGAACATTGACCACCCATACTGAAATCATTTGGCCATGGTCAGTGACATATTCATAGTTTGGTTGTTCGGTGTTCATAATAGCCACACCGTTCCACCACTTGTTGAATTTCTTTGTCCTTTCTAGTCAATACATAGTGTTCCCAAACCATTGTCTCTCCCTGTGACCATTTGTGACTCATGTTATGAGTTGTCAATATTGACCACACATAGTGGACTTCTTTGGTCATCATCAGTGACGTCTGCATCCTTTGGTTGGTCACTGTGTACGCCAGCCACACCGTGCCACTACGTTTTGAAGGTCTTGCACTTGCTAGTTGACAACTAGTGTTTCCCACCCATTGTTTCTCCCTCTGACCATTTGTGACTCGTGTTATGAGTTGTCAACGTTGACCACACACTGTGAAATTTGGTCATGCGCAGTGGCATATGCCTACTTTGGTTTGTCACTGTACATGGTTGCCACACCATGTCACTACGTACAGAAGGTCTTTGTGCTTTCTACTTGATAGCCAGTGTTCCGGAACCATTGTTTTGTAACCACTCGCAACCACTCACAACCACTTGCAACCACTTCCAACCACTCACAACCACTCGCAACCACTCGCAACCACTCGCAACCACTTACAACCACTGGCAACGACTCACAACCACTCGCAACCACTTACAACCACTTTCATCTATTTGCAACCACTTGTAACCACTTGCAACCACTTGCAAACACTCACAAGCACTCACCACCACTCGCAACCACTTGCAACCACTCGCAACCACTCGCGACAACTCGCAATCACTCACAACAACTCGCAACCGCTCACAACCACTCGCAACCACTTGCAACTTCTTGCAGCCATTCGCAACCATTTGCAACCAATCCCAACCTCTCGCAACCACTCGCAACTACTCGCAACCACTCGCAACCACTCACAACCACTTGCAGCGACTCGCGACCACTTGCAACCACTTACAACCACTCGCAACCACTCGCAACCACTTGCAACCACTCACAACCACTGGCAACCAAAAGCAACCACTTGCAATCACTTGCAATCACTCACAACCACTCGCAACCACTCAAAACCACTCACAACCACTTGCAACCACTCACAACCACTCGCAACCATTCGCAACCACTTGCAACCACTCGAAACAACTCGCATCCAGTCGCAGCCACTCCTAACCACTCGCAACCACTCAAAACCACTCCTAACCATTTGCAACCACTCGCAACCACTTGCAACCACTCGCAACCACTCGCAACCACTCGCAACCACACAAAACCTCTCGCAACCACACGCAACCACATGCAACCACTTTCAACCAATCACAAACACTCCCAGCCACTTGCGACTACTCGCAACTACTCGCAACCACTTGCAACCACTAGTAACCACTCGTAACAACTTGCAACCACTCGCAACCACTTGCAACCACTTGCAACCAATCACGACCACTCGCAACCACTTGCAACCACTAGCAACCACTTGCAACCACTTGCAACCACTCACAACCACTTGCAACCACTCGCAACAACTCGTTGCCACTCGCAACTACTCGCAGCCACTCGCAACCACTTGCAACCACTTGCAACCACTCACAACCACTGGCAACCACTCACAACCATTTAAAACCACTTGCGACCAATCACAACCAATCCCAAACACTCACAACCACTCACAGCCACTCGCAACCACTTGCTCCCACTCGCAACCACTTGCAACCACTCGCAACCATCCGCAACCACTCGCAACCACTCGGAACCACTCGCAAACAACTCGCAACCACACGCAACCACTCTTAACCACTGGCAACCAATCGCAACCACTCACAACCACTCGCAACCACTTGCAACCACTCGCAACCATCCGCAACCACTCGCAACCACTCGGAACCACTCGCAAACAACTCGCAACCACACGCAACCACTCTTAACCACTGGCAACCAATCGCAACCAATCACAACCAGTCGCAACCACTGGCAACCACTCGCAACTACTCGCAACCACTCGCAACCACTCGCAACCACTCGCAGCCACTCACAACCACTCGCAACCCCTCGCAGTCACTTGCAACCACTCGTAACCACTCTCAACCACTCACAACCACTTGCAACCACTTGCAACCACTCGGAACCATGCGTAGCCACTCCCAACCACTCGCAACCACTTGCAACCACTTGGAACCATTCGCAACCACTCGCAACCACTTGTAGCCACTAGCAACCACTCACAACCACTTGCAACCACTTGAAACCACTCGCAACCACTTGCAACCACTCGCAACTACTTGCAACCACTCACAACCACTTGCAACCACTCCCAACCACTCGCAAGCACTCACAACCACTCGCAAAGAACTTGCAACCACTCACAACCACTCCCAACCACTCGCAACCAAACCCAACCACACACAACCAATCGCAACCACTGGCAACCACTCACAACTACTCGCAACCACTCGCAACCACTCGCAACCACTCACAATCACTCGCAGCCACTGGCAGGTACTCGCAACGACTCGCAACCACTTGCAACCACTTGCAACCACTCGCAACCACTCGCAACCACTCACAACAACTTGCAACCACTCGCAGTCACTTGCAACCACTCGCAACCACTTGCAACCACTCGCACCCACTTGCAACCACTTGAAACCACTCGCAACCATGCATAACCACTCGCAACCACTCACAACCACTTGCAACCACTGGGAACAAATCGCAACCACTCGCAACCACTCGCAACCAAAGCACCGTATAAACAGGGATAATGTGACCTCAGCACTGTACATAAATTGAACGTGTCACCAAAGCACCATTGAAACAGTGTTTATGTGGCCTAAGAACTATAGACAAAGTGAAAGTGTGACCAAAGCACCATTGAAACAGTAATAATGTGACCCAAGCATTATAGACACAGTAAACTTTTGACCTAAGTTGTGTGAGTGGGTGCTCTCTTGAGATTTAGCCTTGGTGTGTGGAGAGCACAGGCGCAGCGGAAAGATAGACTTGGACATGTTAGGAAGCCAGAGCTGGAAAATACAGGTTAATGAGATTGAACTGAGTGCATGGTATTTATAGTGTCCGGCTGGCAAGCCCAGGCCTCAGCCTACTGCTATCCTAGCTTGCTACGACAAGCTACTTGCACCTAAACTCGGTGCTCTGCTTGCACCTGAACCTGGTGCTCTACTTGCACCTAATGCTTAGTGCGAGAAGTCCCTGGCCGTCAATCATCAAGATCGACGGTCCTTGTGTCTCTCAGGGAGCCACCCCGTTGGTCGCATATGTCTCACGGCGGTTGGTGCGGTCGTCGTGTTGCGCGCGCCACTGGAAGTGCTACGACCGTCGCACGGTCGCAGCCACCATTTTTGCTGCCGCCGTTGACCGCGACTGTTGCCGGGAGCCTTCCGTCGGAACAACCCCTCGGCGGGGAGCGTCGCCGTTACGCTACCCGTCGAGAGGGGGGGGGAGCCACCCCCGCGTGGCGTGTTCGGAAACCCGCGTGGGGGTGCACGCGAAACAGCCCCCTAGCGCCGGCGTGACCCCCATGCCGGCGCTCGCTCACGTGCTCGCTCGCTTGCTCCTCCTCCTCCTCGCTATTGCGAGCCGTCGGGGTTGGGCCAGACATCCCTACGAATATCCGTCCGGAGTATCCGACAAACAGAAAATGGCAAACATGCCCGTAAAACCAGGACGAGCCTCGAGTATGCCAGAAAAAAGGGGCATCTTGTTACATTCACCCCCCCCCCCCGCGTCGGAGGCACGACGTCTCAGCGGGCCTGAGGTACTCCTGGAGAACAGTGTTGGTACCCCCAACGTGGAAGTTGGCCTGTGGCGCCCAAGAGTTGTGCTCCGTCGAGTACCCCTTCCACTACCCCAGAAACTCACGCCGTTTTCCTCTGTGGCGGTCCGCCAAAATCTTTTCCACCTCAAACTCCTCACTTCCTTCAACTTGGAAAGTAGGAGGTGGAGCTGTCCCGCGACCCAGGAAGAATGTGTTGGGGTCGCGGTAGGCATGAAGCAGGGAGATGTGGAACACCGGATGGATGGTGTAGTGAGCTGCAGCTCCAGCTTGTATGAGACGGCGGATCGCTTCTCAAGAATGCAGAATGGACCCATCCATTGCGGTCTCAACGTTGGACTCCCAACTATCATCAGCTGCAGATTAGCAGAAATCAGCATGACCTGATATCCCACTTGAAACTCCTGCGCAGAGCGATGCTTCTCAGCCTGCCGCTTCTGTTGCTTTTGTGCCTTTAACAGCCGCTGCCGCACCACGTGCCAAGTGGTGGCAAACCCTTCAGCAATCTGCTGCACAGCCAGAAGAGATGTTGCCGTAGCAAGGGCGGCTGGGCTCAGTGGCTGGTGGCCATAGACCACCTCAAACGGTGACTTTCCTGTTGATGCTGACACCGCTGAGTTGTAGGCAAACTCTGCCACTCCAAGCTGCTCCTCCCAACCCTCTCCATTTGGTGGGACCATGCTCCGCAGTAGCTGCTCTAATGTCTGGTTCGTGCGCTCTGTCTACCCATCGCTCTATTGGTGGTATACCATTGTCAGCTGCACTCTTGTACCCAGCTTCTCCATGAGATCTCCAGAATCGCCAAGTGAAACGTGGATCGCGATCTAAGACCACCGACTGCGGCACTCCATGCAGCATGATGACGACTTAGGAGGAGTTGAACTGTCCTGGCAGCTGTGATACTCGTAGGAAATGCGATGAAGTGTGCTTTCTTGGAGAACCGGTCCACCACCACCAACATTGTGTTGTTGCCTTGTTGCGCTACGGGGAGCCCGCCAATGAAGTCGAGCGAGATGTCTATCCATGGCCTCTCTGATACAGGCAATGGCTGCAGCTCCCCTGGTGGCTTGGTCCTCCGCGCCTTGATGCGTTGGCACACATTGCAGCTGCTCACAAACCTCTTTCAAGCAGTCGCCATTGACGACCACCAGTATTGGCTTGTCAAGGCTTTTAGCGTCTTGTCAAAGCCGAAATGACTCAAGTAGTGGGTATCATGCGCTTCTTCCACCAATGACTGCTTCAATGGAGCATAGTTTGGGACGACAATTTTCCGCTCCTGCCCCTTTTGCCAATTCACTCCATCCCACGTGGCGTCTTTCAGTGCACCACCCGTGAACTCACTGTCCACGCCATTGCCATGCTTGAACAGGCTATGCATGACTGGAGATCCCATGAGCACTGAGATGGCATGCAGGCTCAAGTCGGGCCTCCTTAACAGAGGGTCTACCGGGTTCACCTTCCCAGGCTTGTACATGATCTTGTAGTCAAAATTCCCCTCAATAAACTCCATCCAGCGAGTTTGTCGGCGGCTGAGGTTTGGCTGCGTCTTCAGGTGTTTCAGGGCATAGTGATCTGTGAAGACCACGCAGCGCCGCGACTCGAGGTAGCACCTCAAGTGCTTGAACGCATGAATCACCGCCAGCATCTCCTTTTCATGGATTGCATAGTTTAGCTCTGCACCTCACAATGTACAAGACGCGTACGCAATCGGCTGCGGCCCTTTCCCATGATCCTGCGCAAGCACTACCCCAATGGCATTATCGCCTGTGTCCGTCGCCATGACATACTCCTTGGATGAATCTGGATGCACCAAGATCGGAGCGTCACACATGGAAGTCTTGTGCTCCTCAAATCTCTTCTGTTCCTGATTGTCCCATTCCCACCGGTGATCCTTCCTGAGCAACTGAGTGAGCGGCGCACCCTTTTCTACGTACCCCCGGATGAATTTCCGGTAGTAGTTGACAAACCCCAGGAACACCTGGATGTCACGCACACACTTTGGTGTTGGCCACTGCTTCACTGCTTCCACTTTCTTTGGGTCCATGCGAAGACCCTTGTCGCTGACGATATGCCCAATGAACTCCACCTCCCTTTTTTTAAACTCGCACTTGGAGAGCTTTGCAAACAACTTCTCTCTCCGAAGAATTTCCAACACCTGCCGAATATGTTGTTGATGCTCTTCCAGAGGTCGGGAGTAGACGAGGATGTTATCGAGGAACACCACCACGAGCTGGTCCAAGTGAGGGTGGAAGATCCTGCTCATGAGGCTCATGAACGTTGCAGGAGCATTGGTCAACCCAAACAGCATCACAAGGTACTCAAAATGACCGTACTGCGTACGGAACGCCGTCTTCTCCACATCTTGCTCCGCAATCCGGATCTGATGGTACCCCGAGCGCAAGTCAATCTTGCTGCAGAACTGCGCTCCCCTGAGCTGGTCAAATAGCTCCTCGACCCTTGGCAGTGGGTATGGTTCTTGATCGGTACGTTGTTCAGTGCGCGATAGTCCACGCACATCCGCAGCTCCCCTGTCTTTTTCTTCACAAAGAGGACCGGTGTAGCGTAAGGTGACACCAATGGTCTGATGACCCCCCTGCTCTGTCAACTCCTCCAACTGCTTCTTCAGCTCACCCAGCTCATTATCGCTCATGCAATAAGCAGCTCACACCGTTGGAGTTGCTCCAAGAACAAGCTCAATTTTGTGGTTGATGTCCCACTTCGGTGGTAAACCATTTGGCAGTTCAGCAGGAAACACGTCACTGTAGCTGTCCAACACTCCCTTGACACCTTCCGACAGCTCTGCTACAAGTGCTTTACACTGCTCTCCCTTCGGTTGCTTTGTCTTCGCTACCAACACTTCCACCTCTTCAGCTGCTACCTTTTGCCGCATCCACACAAGGTATGCTTGATCCCCATTGCGCTGACTGTGCTTCAGCTACATGTAACTCAACTACGGCACCTTGCTTGCCTTGGAGTCCTCTTCTGCCCACAACGGCAAAATAATTTGCTGTCCGTATTTCTTTACTTTCACCTGGCTGCGCACCCAATCCACAACAGGATTCCACCGGTGCAGCCAGTCACGCCCCAAAATGGCGTTGTAGGTGTCCATTGGGCGCGTGCAAACGTTCAAATCGCACGATAGCTTGCCCAGACGGATCCTCAGAGGCTTCAGAGGCAATTCGCACTCCAACTCCCCTTGCACCAACTTGGCCGTAGTTGGCTTCCCGGGTAGCCGTGCAAGCCCCAAACTCTTTGCAAGCTTGTCGCCGAAGAATGAGTGCAACGCCCCGCAATCCAGCAATGCTTTCATCTGCCGCCAAGTCTGGCGCCCCTCGCCGTCTGCAGAACCAGCCAATAAAAGTTCGGCTTTCAAGAGAACCCCGGAACGCTCCCGCTTCCTTCGCTCCGCATCAATGCACTTGGCAGCTCCCTAGTTGTCGAAGGACTTTTGGGGCTGGTGTTCCCTGATGCAGATGAAGCTTTCCTAGCAGATTGCCGCCCGCCACCTTCTGCTGGTTGCCGTTTCCGTGCTGCTTCTTCTTGCAGTCCTTCTTCTGGTGCCTAGGCTTCCCGCAGATCCAGCAGTTCCTACCACGCGGCTTGCTCTGCTGCTGGCCTCCTTGCACTGCATCAATCTCCATGGGGTTAGCTTGTGGGTGCTGTGCTTGACGCTGAAAATTTGCTTGCTTCTTACGGAAACCCCCTCGATGGTAGGGTAGCGCATCAACGCGCTCAGCAGCGGCTACCATTGCCTGGAACTCTGTGATTCTACTAAGTGCTAGCGTGCGTTGAATCTCTGCCTTCAAGCCGTCAAGGTATTTGTCAGCCATCTCCGGCTCGCTCATGTTGTCAATCTCCGAGTACAACGCCAAAAAAAAGCGTATGTACTCCTGCACCAAGCAAATCTGCTTCAGCTGCTTTAGCTTGTTTCGTGCGACCATGGAGGCGTTCACGAGATCAAATCAAACTCTGATGGCTTGCTCAAACTGCTCCCATGCCGTTGGCACATGAGCTTCTGCTTGCACCGCGCCTCGCTGCCACAACACGGCATGTTGCACAGGTGCGTTCCCACCTCCACCTCGAGTGGCGAGCATATTCAGCTGCTTCGCGTAATAGTGTCATCGTGAATGACACACGCACAGCATCGTCCTCTGGACGGTGACCCAGAGCCCAAAAGTAGCTGTTCATCGCAAACACCCAGGTCCGAATGCTCGCACCCTTGACAGAGGGATTGAACGCTTCGGGAGCCTTTGGCTTTGGTCTCAGCAGACTCCTTGACCGGGCTGCCCCAACCTATCCAGCATTAGTCCTGTCCCACAGGTCAGCCATCTGCCGATTGAGCCACTCGTTCTCCAGCTTGAGGGCTCCCAGCTGCTCTACGATCTGCTGCAGGGCCTGCTCCATGCCTCTATATAGATGTTAGCCACTGGAGAACCTTCAAAATTTGTTGGCAGCGTTTTGGCAGCAGTCAAAACATTTTCTGGCAGCAATTTGGCAGTCCAAGACAAATATCTGACGTCTTCAAAGTGCGTGGGAGTCATCCGCCATCTCCCGCGTGCGCACGGTAGGCCGTGTGGACGCTCTAGAAATGTAGACAGATTTTCCACAGGTTGGCTCGTGCATTAGCTTCCAAGTATGGTCAAGCAATCTCCCTCTTGATCAGCCTCGATGTTGTCCGACGTAGTCCGTGCCTTTGCTACTTGAAGTTTTGCGAGCTTCGGCAGCGCTTTCACCCAAGGTGTGGCTCTGGATCTGATACCTGATGTGAGAGTGGGTGCTCTCTACAGATTTAGCCTTGGTGTGTGGAGAGTATCTATCTTTCCAGTACAGTTGCAGCGGAAAGATAGACTTTGAGATTCTAGGAAGCCAGAGCTGGAAAATACAGGTTAATCAGATGGAACTGAGTACAAGGTATTTATAGTGTCCAGTTGGCTAGCCCAAGCCTCGGCCTACTGCTTTCCTAGCTTGCTACGACGAGCTACTTGCACATGAACTCGGTGCTCTGCTTGCACCTGAACCTGGTGCTCTACTTGCACCTAATGCCTAGTGCGAGAAGTTCCTGACTGTCGATCGTCGAGATCAACCACTGTGAGACATACGCAACCAACGAGGCGGCTCACCGAGAGGCACAAGGACCGTTGTACTTGTGTCTCTCGGCGAGCCGCCCCGTTGGATGCGTATGTCTCACAGCGGTGGGTGCGGTCGGCGTGTTGCGCGCGCCACCGGAAGTGCTGCGATCGTCGCGCGGTTGCAGCCACCGTTTTTGCAGCCGCCGTTGACCGCGATTGTTGCCGGGAGCCGACCGTCGAAACGACCCCTCGGCATGTAGCGTTGCCGTTATGCTACCCGTTGAGAGGGGGGAAGCCACCCCCGCGTGGCGTATTCGGAACGCCGCGTGGGGATACGGGCGAAACAGCCCCCCTAGCGCCAGCATGACCCCCACGCCGGCGCTTGCTCACGCGCTTGCTTGCTCGCTCCTCCTCCTCCTTGCAGTTGCGAGCCGTCACGGTCGAGACAGACCTCCCCACGAATATCCGCCCAGAGTATCAAGAAAACGGAGAATGGCAAGCATGCCGCGAAAACCCGGACGTGCCCCGATTATGCCAGAAAAAAGGGGCACCTCGTTACATAAGCACCATTGAAACTGTGAATATATGACCAAAGCACCATTGAAACAGTTATCACATGACCAAAGCACTATTGAAATAGTGAAAGTGTGACCAAAACACCATTGAAACAGTGATCATGTGACGTAAGCACTGTAGACAGAGTGAAAATATGGAAAATGAACCATTGAAACAGTGATAGTATGACCTTAACACTACATACACAATGAAAGTGTGACAAAACTACCATTGAAACAATACTAATATGACCTAAGCACCATATACACAGCAAATTTGTGACCTAAGCAGCATTTAAACAGTGATAATATGACCAAAGCAGCATTGAAAGAGTTATCACATGACCAAAGCACTTTTGTCATGGTGAAAGTGTGACCAAAGCACAATCAAGACAGTGATAATTAGACGTAAGTACTAAAGTCAAACTGATATTGTTCCCAAAGAGCCATCCAAACAATAATAATGTGACCTAACTGCTACAGACACTATAAACGTATGACCAAAGCATAATTGAAACTGTGATAATGTGACCTAAGCACTATGGACACATTGCAAGTGTGACAAAAGCACAATAAAAACAATGACAACATGACTTATGCTCTATACACAGAGTGAATGAGTAACCAAACTACCATTGAAACAGTGATAATGTGACATAAGCAATACAAACACATTTAAAGTGTGACCAAATAACCATTATAATGGTGATTATGCTACCTAAATACTATAGACATATTGAACGTGTGACCAAATCACCATTGAAACAGTGATAATGTGACTTTGGCACTAAAGACACAGGGCAAGTGTGACCAAAGCACCATTGAAATAGTGATAATGTGACCTTTGAATTATAGACACATTTAAAGTGAGACCAAAGTACAATTGAAGCTATGATAATGTGACCTAAGAACTATTGACACAGTGAAAGTGTGACTAAAGCACAATTGAAACAGTGATTAAGTGACCTGAGCCTTATACACACCGTATAAGTTTAACTGTAACACCATTGAAACATTGATAATGTAACGAAAGAACCATTAAAACAGTTATCACATGACCAAAGCACTATTCACATTGTGAAAGTGTGACGGATGCACCATCGAAGTAGTGATAATGTGACGATAGCACTATTGACACGGTAAAAGTGTAACAAAAGCACCATTGAAACACTGATGATATGACTTAAACACTACAGACACAGTGAACGTATGAGCGAAGCGCCATTGAAACATTGACACTATAACCTTAGCACTACAGACATTGTGAAAGTATGACCATAGTAACCATTGAAACAGTGATAATAGGACCTCAGCACTATAGACACAGTGAAAGTGTGACCAAAGCACCATTGAAAAAGTGATAATGCAACCTTACAACAATATACACATTGAAAGTGAGATAAAAGCGCCATCGAAACAGTGATAATGTGACCTAAGGACTATAGACACGGTGAAAGTATGACCAAAGCACCATTGAAACAATGAGAATGTGACAAAAGCACTAGAGGCAGAGTGAAGGTTTACCTAAGCACAATTGAAAAGGCAATAATGTAAACAAAGCATCATTGAGGCAATTATCATGTGACCAACATACTATTGATATAGTGAATGTATGACCAAATAACCACTATAACAGTAATAGTATGATGTAAGCGCTATAGACACCGTGAAATAGTTACCAAAGCACCATTGAAAAAGTGATAATGTGACCTTACCACTTTAGACTCAATGCAAGTGTGACCAAAGTACCATTGAAACAGTGATATCGTGACCTAAGCACTATAGACACAATGACACTGTGACAAAAGCACCATTGAAACCGTTATATTGTGACCAACGCACTTTACACACTCTTAAAATGTGACCAGAGCAACATTGAAACAGTTAAAATGTTACCTAAGCACTAGAGACACGCTGAAAGTGTGACCAATGTCCCATAGAAAGAGTGATAATGTGACCTTAGTGCTATAGAGAGATTGAAAGTGTCACCAAATCACCATTGAAACTGTGATAATGTGACCAAAGGACTATACTCACAGTGAAAGTGTCACCAAAGCACAGTTGAAACAGGGATGATATGACGTAAGCACCATGGACACAGTGAAACGTTCACCAAAGCACCAATGAAACAGTAATTATGTGACTAAAGCACTATAGACAGAGCGAAGGTGTGACCAACGCACCATTGCAACTGTAATAATGTGACTAATGCACCATAGACGTGGTAAATATGTGACCAAAGCACCATGGAAACTATGATAATGTGACATAAGCACTACATATAAAGTGAAACTTTGACCAAAGCACAATTGAAACAGTGATAATGTGACCTAAAAACAATAGACATTGTAGCCATGTGATCAAAGCACCATTGAAATAGTGATAATGTGAGCTAAGCACCATAGACAATGAAAGTGTGACCAATGCACCATTGAAACAGTGATAACTTGATCTAAGCACCATAAACAAGTAAATTTGTGAACAAAGCACCATTGGATTACTCATAATGTGACCTGAGCACCATAGACACATTGAAAGTATGGCCAAAGTACCATTGAAACAGAAATAATGTGACATACTAATGGCAGAAACAACGAAACAATGACGAAAAGCACCATTGAAACAGAAACTTCATAACCTCGGCACTATAGACATAGTGAACGTGTGACCAAATCACCAATACAAATGCGATGCTGTGACCAAAGCAGCATAGACACTGTGAAAGTGAGACCAAAGCACCATTGAAACAGTTGTTATATGATCAAAGCACACTACACACAGGGAAAGTCGGAGCAAAGCACCATTGAAACATTGATAATGTGACGTACGCGCCATAGACACAGTGAAAGTGTGACCAAGGCACCATTGCAACAGTGATAATGTGACCAAAGCACCATGTATACAGTGAAAGTGTGACCAAAGAACCATTGTAAGTATGAAAACGTGACTTAAGCACTACAGATAGAGTGAACGTTTGACTAAAACACCATTGAAATAGTGATAATGTGACATAAATACCATACACACTGTGAACGTGTGACCAAAGCACCATTTAAACTGCGATAATGATACCTGAGCACTACAGACACCGTGAAAGAATGACCAAAGCACCATTGGAAGAGTAATAACATGAAGAAAGCACACTAGACACTGTGAAAAGTGTGACCAAAGCACCACTAAAACAGTAATAATGTGACCTTATAACAATAAACACACTAAAAGTGAGACTAACAAACCATTGAAACAATGACGATGTGTCCTAAGTAGAATAAACACAGTGCAAGTGTGACCAAAGCACCATTGAAACCGTGATAATGTGACCTCAGAACCATATACACAGTAAACGTGTGACCAAAGGACTATTGAAATAGTTAAAACATAACCAAAGCACAATGGACATAGTGAAGGTGTGACCAAAACAACGATTGAAACAGTGATAATGTGACCTGAGCACCATAGACAGTGGAAGTGTAACCAAAGCACCGTTGAAACAGTGATAACATGACCAAAGCACCATAGACACATGAATATGTGACCAAAGCACCATTGAACCACTAATAATGTAACTTAAGTACCATAGATACAGTAAACATTTGATAAAAACACCATTGAAACAATGACAATATGACGTGAACACCATAGACACAGTGAAATTGTTCGTAAACCACCATTTAAACATTGACAATGTCACCAAAGCACCATAGACTCATAATGTGTGACCATGGCACCATCAAAACATTCATACCGTGACCTAAGCACCATAGACACATTTTAGTGTGACCAACACACCATTGAAATAGTGATAATGTGACCATAGTCCCATGGGCACAATGACGGTTTGACCACGGCACCATTGCAACAATGTTTTTGTGACCAATAGAGAAAGTGTGACCAAAGCACCATTGAAACAGTGATTATGTGACCAAAGCAGTTTAGATATAGTGAAAGTTTCAAACACAGATAATGTGACTTAAGCACTATAGACACGGTGAGAATGTGAGCAAAACACCACAAAAACAGTGATAATATGACCTTAGCACTATAGACACAATGGAAGTGTGACCGAAGCACCATTGAAATAGTGATTATGTGACCTAAGCACTAAATGCACAGTGAAAATATGACATAAGCACCATTGAAAGTGTGACCAAAGCATCATTGAAAGTGTGATAACATGACCTAAGCACTATAGACATAGTGAAAGAGTGACCTAAGCACCATTGAAACAGTCACAATGTGACCTGAGCACCTTAGGCACACTGAATCCGTGACCAAAGCACCATTGAAACAGTGATAATGTGACCTACGCACTATATACACAATGAAAGTGTGACAAAAGCACCATTACAACAGTGATAATGTGACCTAAGCACTATAGACACACTCAATGTGTGCAAAAGGTGCCATGTAAACAGTGATAATGTGACTTCCGCACTACATACATAGTGAAATTGTGACCAAAGCACCATTGAAACAGTAATAATGTGACCAAAGAACCATATACAAATTGAACTTGTGATCAATGCACCATACAAGTAGTGATTATGTGATTAACGCACCATAGACACAGTGAAAGTGTTCCCAAAATTCCATTGAAACACTGAGAATGTGACCAAAGCACCATGGACACAGTGAAAGTGTGTCCAACTCACCATTGAATCACTGATAATGTGACCTAAGAACCATATTCACAGTAAAATTGTGACCAAAGTACCATTGAAACAGTGATAATGTAACATAAGATCCTTAGACACAGCAAAAGTGGGACCAAAGCACCATTGAAACAATGAACATGTAACCAACGCACAATTGAAAGTGCGCGAATGTGACCAAAGCACCATATACATAGTGAAAGTGTAACAAACGCACCGTTGAAACAGTGAGAAAAGGATCAAAGCACCATAGGCAGTGAAAGTGTGACCAAATCACCATTGAAATTGTGATAATGTGACCAAAGCACCATAGACATAGTGCAAGTGTGACCAAAGCACCATTGAAATAGCAAGAACAGGACATAAGCACCATAGTCACTATGAAAGTGTGACCAAATCACCGTTGAAACAGTGATAATGGGACCAGAGCACCATGGTGACATGTGACCAAATGACCATTAAAACGATGATTATGTTACCAACGCACCATGAACAAAGTCAACTTGTGAACAAACCACCGTAGATAAAGTCATAATGTGACAAAAGCACAATAGACACAGTGAAAGCATGACCAAAACACCATTGAAACTGTAATAGTGTGACGAAAGAACCATAGACACAATAAAAGTGTGAAAAAAGCACCATTGAAACACTCATAATGTGACCTAAGAACCATAGACACAGTGAAAGTGTGAGCGAAGCACCGTTGAAACAGTAATAATTTGACCAAAGAACCAAATAAACAATGATAGTGTGAACAAAGCAACATTGAAACAGTAATCACGTGACCTAAGAACCATAGACACTGTGAATGTGTGACCAAAGCACCATTGAAATAGTGATAATGAGATCAAAGCACCGTTGACATTGTGAAGGCATGACAAAAGCACCCTTTAAACATTGATACTATGACAAAAGCACCATAGACAGTGATAATGTGCCATAAGCACCAGTGAAACGGTGAATATGTGACCAAATCACCATTTACGCTATGATAATGTGACCAAAGAACCATAGACACAGTGATAGTGTGACTAGAATACCATTCGAGCAGTGATAATGTGACCAAAGCACCATAGAAGCAGTGAAATTGTGACCAAAGCACCATTGAAACAGTGATCAGTTCAACTGAGTACCATAGAAACATTGAAAGTGTGACCAAAACACAATTTTAAAGTGATAACTTGACCTAGGTACATAGACACAGTGAAGGTGTGACCAAAGTACCATTGAAAATGTGACAATGGGACATATGAACTATAGACAGAGTGAAATTGTGACTTAAGTACGAAAGCACTATAGACACATAAATGTGTGACAAAAGCACCACTGAAACACTACAAATGTGACCTAAGCACCAAAGAAAGAATGAAAATGTCACCAGAGCACCATTGAAACAGTGATAATGTGATCAGAGTATCTTATACACAGTGAAATTGTGACCAAAGTACCATTTAAATAGTGATAATGTGACATAAGCGCCATCGACATTGTGCAAGCGTGACAAAAACACCACAGGAATAGTGAGAATGTGACCTAAGCACCATGGACAAGCTGAAAATGTGACAAAAACAGTGGTAATGTGACTTAAGGACCATAGACAGTGTGAATTATTGACCAAAGCAATATTGAAGTTTTGATAGTATGACCAAAAGACCATAGACAAAGTGAAAGTGTGACCAAAGCACCATTGAAAAGGTGATAATATGACCAAAGCACCATAGACACGGTGAAAATGTGACCAAAGCATCATTTAACTAATGATAATGTGACTTAAGGACCATAGACAAAGTGAAAACGTGACCAAAAGCACCATCAAATCAGCAATGATGTGACATAAGCATTATAGACAAAGTGAAAATGTGACCAAAGCACCATTGAAACAGTGAGGATGTGACTTAAGAAATATAGACACATTGAAAGTGCGACCAAAGTACCATTGAAACAGTGATAATGTGACTAACGCACCATAAGAACAGTGAAATGCTGACCAAAGTACCATTGAAACTCTGATAATGTGACTTAAGCACCATGGACACAGTATAGCAATAACCCAAGCAGCAATGGGACAATGATATTGTAACCTAAGCACCATCGACATTGTGACAAACGCACCATTGAAACATTGATACTGTGACCAAAGCACCACACTTGAACAAAGTGTTACCAAAGCACCATTGAAACAGTGGTGCATTGGTCACACTGTCACTCTGTCAATGGTGCTCAGGTCACACTATCATTGTTTCAATGGTGCTTTGGTCACACATTTACTATGTCTATGGTGCTTTGGTCACGCTATTACCGTTTCCATTGTGCTTTGGTCACAAATTTACTATGTCTATGGTGCTTTGGTGACATTATTAGTGTTTCAATTGTGCTTCGGTCACACATTAATTGTATCTGTGGTGCGTTGGTCATATTAATTGTTTCAGTGGTGCATTGGTCACACTTTCACTTTGTCTGTGGTGCTTAGGTCACACTATCATTGTTTTAATGGTGCTTTGGTCACACCTTTACTATGCCTATGGTGCTTTGGTCACATTATTACTGCTTTGATTGTGCTTTGGTCACACATTCATTGTAAAGATGGTGCTTATGTTATGTTATCAGTACTTGAATAATACTTTGGTCACACTTTCACTTTGTCTATGGTGCTTACGTAACATTATCACTGTTTCAATGATGCTTTGGTCACAATTTTACTGTGTCTATGGTGCTTAGATGACATCATCACTGTTTCACTGGTGCTTTGGTCACACTTTCATTGTGTTAATTGTTCTTTGGTCATGTTATCACTGTTTCAATGGAACCTTGGTCACCCTTTCACGATGTCTATGGTACTTTGGTCACATTATGAGTATGTCAATGGTGCTTTGGTCACCCTATCACAGTCTCAGTGGTGCTTAGGTCACACTTTCACAACGTGTATGGTGATAGTGTCACAATGTCACTCTTTCATTGGTGCTTTGGTGACATTTTCACTGTGTCTATTGTGCGTTGGTCACATTATCACTGTTTCAATGGTGCTTTGGTCCTACTTTCGCCGTGTTTATGGTGCTTTGGTCATTTTATCACTGTTTCAATGTTGCTTGGGTCACACTTTCACGCTGTCTATGGTGCTTTGGTCTCATTATCACCGTCTCAATGGTGATTTGGTCACACGTTCATAGGTTGTATGGTGCTTAGGTGACATTATCACTGTTTCAATGGTGCTTTAGTCACAATTATACTATGTGGATGGTCCGTTTGTGTCATTGTCACTGTTTCAATGGTGTTTTGGTCATGCTTTTACTGTCTCTCTGGTTCTTTGGTCACATTATCACTGTTTCAATGGTGCTTTTGTCACACTTTCATGGTGTCTATGATGTTTTGGTCAAGTTAGCACTGTTTAAAAGCTGCTTTGTTGTCATTTTCACTGTGTCTATGGTCCTATGGCCACATTATCACTCATTCAATTGTGCATTGGTCAGACTTCCACTGTGTTGATGGTGCTTAGGTCATATTATCACTTCTTTAATGGTGCTTTGATCACAATTTTACTCTGTGTATGGTGCCTATGTGACATTATTACTATTTCAATGATGCTTTGGTCATACTTTCACTATGTATATGGTGATTTTGTCACATTATCACTGTTGCATTTGTGCTTTGGTGACCCTTTCACACTGTCGATGGTACTTTGGTCATATTCAAACTATTGCAATGGTGCTTTGAGCACATGTTCACAGTATTTAGAATACTTCGAACACATAATTACTCTTTCAATGGTGCTTTGGTTACACGTTCACTATGGCTATACTGCTTAGGTTACATTCTCACTACTTCAATAGTGCTTTGGTCACCCTTTCACTGTGTTTATGGTGCTTAGGTCACATGTTTGCTATATCTATGGTGCTTGCGCCACATTATCACTGTTTTAGTTGTGCTATGGTGTCAATTAAACTGTGTCTATGGCGTTTCCGTCACATTATCACTGTTTCAACGATGCTTTGGTCACACTATCAGTGTATCTATGAGGCTTTGGTGACATTATCACAGCTGCAATGGTGCTTTGGTCACACTTTTATTTTTTCTATGGTGCTTTGGTCATGTTATCACTGCTTCCATAGTGCTTTAGTCACATTTTCACCGTTTCTACATCGCTAAGGTCATGTCATCACTCTTTCAATTATCTCTTTGTCACACTTTCACTGTGTGTATGGTGCATTTGTCACATTATCACTGTTCCAATGGTGCTTTGGTCACAATTTCACTGCGTCCATGGTGTTTGGATCACATTGTTACTGCTTCAATTGTGCTTTTGTCACACCCATTGTATTTACGGTGCTTAGGTCACATAATCACCGATTCAAAGGTGCTTTGGTCACGTTTATGTGTACATCATGCTTTGGTCATTGTTATTGTTTCAATGATGCATTGGTCACACTTTAACTGTTTATATGGAACTTAGGTCACATTATCACCATTTAAATGGTGCTTTTGTCACGCGTTTACTGTGCCTAGGGTGCTTTGGTCACATTATCACTGTTTCAACAGTGCTTTGATTAGAGGTTCACTGTGTCTATGGTGCTTAGGTTACATTATCACTGTTTCAATGGTGCTTTGGTCACACTTTCATTGTGTCTATGGTGCTTAGGTCACATTATAGGTGTTTTAATCGTACATTTGGTCACACTTTCATTGTGTCTATGGTGCTGAGGTCACATTATCACTGTTTCAATACTGATTTGGTCAAATTCTTATGTTTACGGTGTTATGGTGACATTGTCACTGTTTCGATGGTTCTTTGGTCACACTTTCACTGTGTCTAGAATGCTAAGGTGATGTTATCACTGTTTTAATGGTGCTTTGTTCAAAATTTAACTATGTCTATGATGCTTTGTTCAGATTATCCGTGTTTCAATGGTGCTTTGGTCATATTTTTTCACTGTCTATGGTGTTTAGGTCACATTATCACTACTTCAATAGTGATTTTGTCACACTTTCACTATATCTATGGTACTTATGTCGCATTACCACCATTTCAATGGTGTTTTGGTCAGGCGTTTATGTGCATATGGTGCTTTGGTCACACTATCACTGTTTCAATGATGCTTTGCTCACATCTTTACTATGTCTATGGTGCTTTGGTCACATGTTCACCATGTATATGGTGCTTAAGTCACATTATCACTATATCAATGTTACTTTTGTCACACTTTCACTGTGTCCATGGTGCTTGGGTGACATTATCACTGTTTTAAGAGTGTTGTAGTCACACTTTCACTATTTCAGTAGTGCTTAGGTTACATTGTTAGTGGTTCAATGGTGTTTGGTCACACTGTCAATGTGCCTATGGTACTTGCATCATATTTTGACTATCTCAATGGTGCTTTGGTCACACGTTTACTGTATCTATGGTACTTTGGTCATATTATCACTGTTTGAATGGTGCTCGAGTGACACTTTCACTCTGTGTATAGTGTGTAGGTCATGTCATCATTGTGCCAATGGTGCTTTGGTCAGAATTTGACGTTGACATGGTGCTTGGTCATACCATCACTGTTTCAATGGTGTTTTTGTCACACTTTCTGTGTGTCTATGTGTCTTTGGTCACATTATCGCTGTTTCAATGGTGCTTTGGTCATAATTCTATATGTCTATGGTTCTTTGGTTACATTATCATTTTCAATGCTACTTTTGTCACACTTTCACTACGAATCTGACGCGTAGATCACACTATCACTGATTCAATGATACATTGGACACACCTTCAATGTGTCCATGGTGCTTAGGTCATAGTCTCAATGTTTGAATGGTGCTTTTGTCACACTTTCACTCTGTCTATGGTGCTTAAGTTACATTATCACCGTTTTAATAGTGCTTTGGTCACACTTTCACTTTTACTATGCTGCTTAGGTCATGTTATCAATGTTTGAATGGTCCTTTGGTCACACATTCACTGTGTTTATGGTGCTTTGAATAGATTTGTGCTATTTCTATGGTGTTTTGGTCACACTTTCAGTGTGTCCATTGTGTTTAGCTCACATTATCACTGTTTATATGATGCTTTGGTCTTTATTTCACTGTGTCCATGGTACTTTGGTCACACTATCACTGTGTCAATGGTGCTTTGGTCACACTTTCACTGTGTCTATAGTGCTTTGGTCACATAATCACTGTTTTCATGGTGCTTTGGTCACACTTGCACTGTGTGTGTGATGCTTTTGTAACATTATCAATGCTTCAAGTGTACTTTGGTCATACTTCTATTCTGTCTATGGTGCTTATTTCACATTATCACTGTTTCAATGGTGATTTGGTCACACAGTTACTGTGTCTATAGTACTTACATTACATTATAACTGTTTCAATGGTGCTTTGGTCACATTTTCACTTTTTGTACGGTTCTTTCATCACATCATCACTTTTTCAGTGGTGCTTTGGTCACACCTTCACTGTATCAGGGATGCTGAGGTCACATTATCACAGTTTTCATGGTGATGAGGTCACACTTCTACCATGTCTATGATGCTCAGGTCACATTATCACAGTTCCAATGGTGCTTTGCTCGTACATTCATTGTGTCTATGGTGCTTAGATTACATTATCACCTTTTGAATGGTGCTTTGGTCACATTTTGACTTGGTCTATTGTGCTTAGGTCACATGATCACAGTTTCAATGGTGCTTTGGTCACACATATTTGTGACTACGGTGCTTCGGTCACATTATCCCAATTTGTGAAGGTGCTCTGGTCATCCTTTCACCGTGTCTATATTGTTTTGGTGACATTATCATTCTTTCAATGGTGTTTTAGTCGTTCTTTCGCGGTCTCTATGGTGCTTTTTTCATATTATCACATTTTCAATTGTGCTTTGGTCACCCGTTCATTGTGTCTATAGTGCTCAGGTCACATTATCACTGTTTCAATGGTGGTTTAGTCACACTTTAAATATGTCTTTGGTTCTTAGGTCACATTATCATTATTTGAACAATGATTTGGTCACACTTCCACTGGGCTATGGTACTTATGTCACATTATCAATGTCTAAGTGCTGCCTTGGTCACACTTTCACTGTGTCTATGGTGCTTAGGTCACATTACCATTGTTTCAATGGTGGTTTGGTCACTCTTCACCTGTGCCTATGGTACTTAGGCCACATTATCAATGCTTCAATGGTGCTTTGGTCACAACTACACCATGTCTATGGTTTGTACGTCACACCATTATTGTTTCAATGGTCCTTTAACTGTGTCTATGGCGCTTAGGTCACATTATCACTGTTTCAATGGTGATTTGGTTACAATTGGACTATGTTAATGGTGCTTTGTTCCCATTATCATTGTGTCAATGGTGCTTAGGACGTATTTCCACTGTGTCTATGGTGCGTAGGTCGCTTCATCATTGTTTAATGGTGCTTTTGTCACACTTTTGTTATTTCTAAGCTACTTGTGTCACATTACAATTTATTCAATGGTGCAGTGTTCACACTTTCACCGTGTCCATGGTTCTTGGGTTACATTATCACTGTTTGAACGGTGCTTTGGTCCCACTTTTGTTATGTCTATGGTGCGTAGGTCACATTATTTGTTTCAATTGTGCCTTGGTCATCCTTTTACCGTGGCTGTGGTGCTTATATCACATGAACACTCTTGCATTGGTGCTTTGGTCACACTTTCACCGTGTCTGTGGAGCTTAGGTCACATTATCTTAGTTTCAATCGTGCTTTGGTCACAGTTCCACTTGTCTATGGTGATTTGGCCATGTTATCACCGCTTCAATGGTGCTTTGGTCACACCTTCACTGTGTCTATGGTGCTTAGGTCACATCATCCCTGTTTCAATGGTGCTTTGATCATACTTTCAATGTGTTTATGGTGCTTTGGTCCCATTATCACTGTTTCAATGGTGCGTTTGTCATACATTTACTATGTCTATGGTCCTTTGGTCACGCTTTCACCGTTTCTAATGTGCTTAGGTCACAATATCACTGTTTCAACGGTGCTTTCGTCACACTTTCACTCTTTAAATGGTGTTTTGGTCACACTTTCACTTTGTCTATGGTGCTTTGATCCCATTATTATTGTTTCAATGGTTCTTAGGCCATTCTTTCACTTGGTCTACGGTGCTTAGGTCTATTTATTACTATTTCAATGGTGCTTTGGTCACAATTTCACAGTGTTTATGGTGCTTTTGTCACATTATCATTATTCTAATGGTGTTTTGGTCATAAATTCACTTTTTTTCTGCTGCTTAGGTCTCTTTGGTCACTATTTCAATGGTGCATTGGTCACACTTCCACCGGGTCTATAGTTATTTCTTTACATTATCACTGCTTCAATGGTGCTTGTGTCACACTTTCACTGTGTCTATGGTGCATTGTTCAAGTTATCACAGTCTCAATGGTGCTTTGGTTACACATCCACTGTGTCTATGGTTCTTAGCTCACATCATCACTGTCTTAAAGGTGCTTTGGACTTACTTTCACTGTCTCTATGATACTCTGGTCACATTAGCTCAATTTCAGTGTTGCTTTGCACACACCTTCTTTGAATCTATAGTGATTTGGTCACATTATCACAGTTTCAATGGTGCTTATATCACACTTTCACTGTGCACATGGTGTTTTTTTCACATTATCATNCATTATCACTGCTTCAATGGTGCTTGTGTCACACTTTCACTGTGTCTATGGTGCATTGTTCAAGTTATCACAGTCTCAATGGTGCTTTGGTTACACATCCACTGTGTCTATGGTTCTTAGCTAACATCATCACTGTCTTAAAGGTGCTTTGGACTTACTTTCACTGTCTCTATGATACTCTGGTCACATTAGCTCAATTTCAGTGTTGCTTTGCACACACCTTCTTTGAATCTATAGTGATTTGGTCACATAATCACAGTTTCAATGGTGCTTATATCACAATTTCATTGTGCCCATGGTGTTTTTTTTGCATTTTCATTGTTTCAATTGTGCTTTGGCCTCGCGTAAGTTGTGTCTATGGTTCTCAAGTCATACATTCACTTTTTTAATGGTGTTGTGGTCTCATAGTCACTGTGTCTATAGTGGTTAGGTCACATTATCAACGTTTAAATGGTGTTGCGGTCACATTTTCAATGTGTCTTTGGTGCTTACTTCACATGAACACTGCTACAAAGATGCTTTGTTCACACGTTCACTATTTCTATAGTGCCGAGGTCACATTGTCACTGTTTCAATGGTGCTTTGGTCACACTTTCTCTGTCTCTATGGTACTTTGGCCACATTATCACTCTTAAAATGATTATTTGGTCCAAATTTCATTGTCTATGGTGCTCAGGTGACATGACCACGATTTCAATTGTGCCTTGGTGATTCCTTCACTGTGTCTGTGGTGCTTATGTCACATTAATACTCTTTCAATGGTGCTTTGGTAACACTATCACTGTCCCATGGTTCTAAGGTAACATCATCATTGTTTCAACGGTGCTTTGGTCACACACGTATGGTATCTATGTTGCTTAAGTCATATTATCACTATTTCAATGGTGCTTTGGTCATATTTTCACCGTGTTAATGGTGCTTAGGTCTTTCTACCACTATTTTAATGGTGCTATGGTCACAACTTCACCATGTCTATGCTGCTTATGTCACATAATCACTGTTTAATGGTGCTCTGGTCACACTTTCACTGTGTCTATGGTACTTTGGTCACATTATCACAATTGCAATGGTGCTTTCGTCACACATTCATGTGCCTATGGTGCTTTGGTCACATTATCATTAGTTCAATGGTGCTTTCGTCACACGTTTGCTGTGTCTATGGTGCTTCTGTCACATTATCACTATTTTTTGATGAGTTGGTCACATTTTCTATGGTGTTAATGTCACGTCTTTACTGTTTGAATGGCGCTTTCATCGCACTTTAAGTGTGTCTATGGATTGTTGGTCACATTATCACTGTTTCAATGATGCTTTAATAGCACTTTCACTGTTCCTACTGCCCATATGTCATCTTGTCACTGTTTCAATAGTGATTTGGTCACACGTTCACTTTTTGTATAGTACTTAGGTCACATTGTCAATGTTTTAATGGTGCTTTGGTCACACTTTCATTGTGTCTATTGTGCTTAGGTCATAGTATAATTGTCTCAATGGTGCTTTGGTCACACTTTTATGTGAGTACGGTGCTTTGGTCACATAAACACTATCTCAATGGTGGTTTGATCACACATTGAGTGCGTCTATAGTGCTTAGGTCACGTTATCACTGTTAAGATGGTGTGCTGATCACAACTTCACATTCTGAACGGTGTTTTGGTCACATGCTGAATGTTTCAGTGGTACTTTGGTCACACTTCAACTGTGTATATGGTGCATTGGTCACATGATTACTGTCTTGATGGTATTTTGGTCCCATGTTAACAGTGTCTTTGGTGCGTTGGTAACATTATGACTACTTCAATGGTCCTTTTGTCACAATTTCACTATTTCTATAGTGCTTAGGTCACATTATCACTGCTTGACTTGTGCTTTTGTCACAATATCACTGTGTCTATGGTGCTTATGTCACATTACCAATGTTTCAATTGTGCTTTGGTCACATTTTCACAATATATATGGTACGTTCACTATGTTTTTGATGTGTAGGTCACATTATCATTGTTTCATCGGTGCATTTGGTCGCATTTTAAATGTGGATATGGTGTCTAAATTACATAACTGCTATTTCACTGGTACTTTGGTAACAATTTCACTTTGTCTATGGTGCTTTGGTTATATTATCACTGATTCAATGGTGTTTTGGTCATGCTTTCACTGTGTCTATGGTCGTGACGTCACATTATCACTGTTTAAATAGTGTTTTGATCACACGTTCACTGTGTCTATTCTGCTTAGGTAATGTTATCACTGTTTCAGTGGTTCTTTGGTCACAGTTGTATGTGTCTTTGGTTATTTGGTCACAATATCACTATTGTAATGGTGTGATGGCCACATTTTCACTGTGTCTATGGTGCTTTTGTCACATTATCATTGTTTCAATGGTGCATTGGTAACACCTTCACTGTGTCTATGGTGCTTTGGTCACATTATCACTGTTTCAACGGTGCTTTGGTGACACTTTCATTCTGTCTATGGTGTTTAGGTCATTTTATCACTGTTTCAATGGTACCTTTGTCACACTTTTATTGTGTCTATGGGGATTTGGTCTCGTTATCACAGTTTCAATTGTTCTTTGCTCATACTTTCATTCTGTCTATGTTGCTTCGGTCACATTATCACTTTTTCAATGGTGATTTTGTCAAATGTTCACTATGTCCATGGTTCTTATGACACATTATTCCAGTTTTTATAGTGCTTCCGACACACTTCACTGTGTCTATGTTGCTTCAGTCAACTTATTACTATTTCAATGGTTCTGCGGTCACACGTTCGCTGTGTCTATATGATGTAGGTTGCATTATCACTGTTTCAACGGTACATTGGTCACACCTTTATTGTGTCTACGGTGCTTTGGTCACACTATCACTGTTTCAATGGTGCTTTGTTCACAGTTTTGTCTATGGTGCTTTGGTCACGTTATCACTGTTCCAACGGTGCTTTGGTCACATGTTTACTACGTCTATGGTGTGCTGGTCACACTATAACTGTGTCTATGGTGCTTATGTCACACTGTGACTTAGAATCCATGATTGTTTAGATTGGTTACCTCAGCCAGGATAGTTTAAAGCAGTGTGCTTTTGACTTGGATGCGAGCGGCAGCCTAAGGTTCCCATTTCAGACACAAACGAGGGGATGATGGTTGAAACCAAAATCATATAGGTAAAAGCATTGCGGGGTCCAGTGATGGAATTTGATGGTAGTTATGCATGCCAAACGAACGATGCCGCCTCTTCCAAAGATGAGAGCAATCTTTGCAAGGAAAACAAAAGTGTAATCAGCAACCATGTCTTAGGGCCTTGGTGAGTCCCAATCCTAAGACAAAGCTAGCATGCAACTTGCATGAGCTTAGTGGGGTTTGGTTGAGTTCATCCAACCAACCCACATGTGTTGAAAGAGGTGTAGTAGACCTACGCGTGGTCATGTTCATGTGGTTGCAACCCAAGAGGACTGATGTCTATATATTGGGTTGCACGTACAAACAATGTCGTGGGGAGGTTCCACCTTGGTAACAACTGTCAGGAAAAGCATCAAAGCATTTACACAATGACCTGATGCCGACGTCAACTTGGGACGCGGCTGAAAAGCTTGGGTGCAGTCAGATGGACAGGCGCTATAGGGGACATGGCAGAAATGTTACTGGGTGCGGTGAATAGGCACGAGCGCTGAGTGGTAACACGAGAAGTGGGAAAGCATGAGGATTGCAAGGACCGGAACAGGTAGTGGCAGTGCCGAGGCACAAGCTGGAAGGACGCAGCACTAAGGCACGGGCGGAATGAAGACGAGGGTCGGAGCGATCACACGCAGACCAATGACTAGAGGTAACAACCAAGACATTGATGTGGGCATGCTCGAAGATGGAGCCCAATGACTAGAGGTCACGGCTGACACATTCTAACTGTCTAAAATTTGCTTGGTCACACCTTCTCTATGTCTATGGTGCTTTGGTCAAATAATCGCTATTTCAATGGTGCTTTGGTCACACTCTCATTGTGTTTGTGGTGGTCAAGTCACATGATCGCTGCTTCAATGGTCCTCTGGTCACACCTTCATTATGTATATGGTGCTTAGGTGACATCATCACTGATTCAATGGTGCGTTGGTCACACTTTGACTGTGTCTTTAGTGCTTGGGTCACATTATCACTGTCTCAATGGTGCTTTAGTCACATGTTTACCATGTCTATGGTTCTTAGGTCAAACTATCACTGTCTCAATGGTCCTTTGGTCACGTTTTCACCGTGTCTATGGTGCTTAGGTCCCATTAACACTGTTTCAATGGTGCTTTGGTCACATTTTCACTGTGTTTGAGGTGCCTTGGTCACATTATCACAGCTTCAATGGTGCTTTGGTCACACTTTTAATGTGTGTGGTGCTTTGCTCACATCATCACTATTTTAATGGTGCTAGGTCACACCTTCACTGTGTCTATGGTGCTTAGGGCACATTATCACTGCTTCAATGGTTTTTGGGTCACTCTTTCACTATGTATATGGTCCTTTGGTCACATTGTCACTGTGTTAATGGTGCTTTTGTCACACATTTAGTGTGTTGCATAGGTCTTAGGTCAGATTTTAACCATTTCAATGTTGTTTTGGTCACACTTTCACTGTGTCTGTAGTACTTTGGTCACATTATCACAGTTTCAATTGTGCTTTGGTCACACGTTTACTGTGTCTTTGGTGCTTATATCCCATGTTCACTATTTGAATGGTGCTTTGGTCATACTTTCACTATGTCTATGGTGCTTTGGTCAGATTATCAATGTTTCAATGGTGCTTTGGTCACACTTTTACTGTCTATGGTGCGTTGGTCACATTATGACTTCCTTAATGGTGCTTTGGTCACACTTTCATTGTGTATACGGTGCTTTGGTCACATTATGACTGTGTCAACGATGCTGCGGTTACACTTTCACTGTGTCTATGGTGCCTAGGTCACATTATCACCGCTTCAATGGTGCGTTGGGCATGCTTCCGCTGTGTCTATTGTGCCTAAGTAACATTCTCACTGTTTCCATCTTTCTTTGGTCACACGTTCAATCTGTCTCGTGTGCGTTGGTCACATTATCATTGTTTGAAGGGTGCTTTTGTCACCATTTCACTGTGACTATGGTGCATTGGTTACGTTTTCACAGTTTCAATGGTGCTTTGGTCACACGTTCACCGTCTATATGGTGCTTTGGTCATGTTATCACTATTTCTATGGTTCCTTGGTCACAGTTGCACTGTGTCTATAGGGCTTAGGTAACATTCGCATGTTTCAATGGTGTTTTGGTCACTACTTCACTTTGTATATAGTGCTTAGGTCACATTATCATTGTTTCAATGGTCTTTTGGTCATACTTTCAATGTGTCTATGGTCCTTTGGTCACATTCTCGTTGTTTCAATAGTGCTTTGTTCACACTTTCACTTTGTCTATGGAGCTTTAGTCACATTTTCACTGTTTCAATGGTGCTTTGGTCACACGTTCACTGTGTCTATGGTGCGTTGGTCATATCATCACTGTTCCAATGGTGCTTTGGTCACACTTTCACTGTGTCTATGGTGCGTTGGTCACATTATTACTGTTTCAATGGTGCTTTGATCACACTTTCACCGTGTCTATGGTACTCAGGTCACATTATCACTGTTTCAATGGTACACTGGTCACACGTTTATGTGTCCATGGTACTTTGGTCATATGATCGCAACTTCATAGGTGCTTTAGCTAACATTTCAATGGGTTTATGGTGTTTAGGTCACATAATCACTGTTTTAGTGGTACAATGGTCACATCTTCATTGTGTCTATGGTTTTTTGGTCACACTATCACTGTTTTAATTGTGCTTTGGTCACATTTATACATTGCATGTGGTACCTTGTTCACATTATATCCTTTTGAATGGTGCTTTGGTCACACTTTTGCTGTGTCTATAGTGCTTTGGTCACATTATTAGTGTTTCAATGGTGCTTTGCTCACACATTCCCAATGTCGTTTTTACTTTGGTCTCACTATCAATGTTTCCATGGTAATTTGGTCACACTTTCATTGTGTCTTTGGTGCTTTGGTTTAATTTTTACCGTTTAAATGGTGCTTTGGTCATGCATTTATCATGTATATGGTGCTTTCGACATATTATCACTGTTTTGACGGTGCTTTGGTCACCTTTTCACTGTGTTTATACTGCAAGGGTCACGTTATCAGTGTATCAATGGTACCTTGTCAAACTATCACTGTGTCTATAGTGCTTTGGTTGTATTTTAACTGTTTCAATGGTGCTTTGGTCACACTTTCACGTTCTCTATGGTGTTTAGGTGATAACAAAAAATGTTTTAGTGGTGCTTTGGTCACACTTTCATTGTCTATGGTGCTTTGATCATTTTATTACTGTTTCAATTGTGCTTTGGTCACACTTTCGCTGTGTCTACGGTACTTAGGTCACATAATCAGTGTTTTAATGGTGCTTTGGTAATACTTCTACTTTGTCTTTGGTGCGTTGGTCACATTATCACATTTTCAATGGTGCTTCACTCAGAATTTCACTTTGTCCATGGTGCTTTGGTCACATTCTCACATTTTCAATGGTGCTTTGGTCACACTTTCAGTGTTTCTATGGTGCCTTGGTCACATTATCACTTTTTCAATGGTGCTTTGGTCACACTTT
This sequence comes from Penium margaritaceum, assembly GCA_023375785.1. Taxonomy (NCBI): domain Eukaryota; kingdom Viridiplantae; phylum Streptophyta; class Zygnematophyceae; order Desmidiales; family Peniaceae; genus Penium; species Penium margaritaceum. The sequence goes on from SZWC01000965.1 coordinate 122,502, forward strand.
TTTTGTCTGTGGTCCTTTGGTCACATTATCACTACTTTAATGGTGCTTTTGTCACAATTTCACAGTGTATATGGTGCTATTGTCACATTATGATTGTTTCAGCTGTGCTCAAGTCACACTTTCACTATGTCTATGGTGCTTTGGTCACATTATCACTGTTTCAATGATACTTTGGTTATACTTTCACAGTGTCTATGGTGCTTAGGTCACATTATCATTCCTTCAATGGTGCTTTGGTCACACTTTCACTATGTATTGGTGCTTACGTGACATGATCACCGTTTTCATGGTGTTCTCGTCACAAGTTTTCTGGTTTGTATAGTTATTAGGTCAGATTATACTTGTTTCAATGGTGCTTTGATCACAATTTCACTGTTTTCATAGTAATTAGGTAACATTATCATTGCTTCAATGGTGTTTTGGTCACACTTTCACTGTGTGTATAGTGCTCAGGTTTCATTATCACTATTTGAATGGTGCTTTGGTCATGCTTTTATTGTGTCTATGGTGCTTTTGTCACATAATCAATGTTGCCATGGTGCTTTGGTCACACTTTTACTCTGTATTGTGCTTTGGTCACATGATAATTGTTTCAATGGTGCTTTGGTCACACTTTCACTGTGTACATGGTGCTTTTGTCACATTATGACCGTTTTAATGGTACTTTGATTACACTTTCACCGTGACCGTCGTGCTTGGGTCACATTTTCCCTGATTCAATGTTGCTTTAGTCATGCTTCTACTGTGTCTCTGGTTCTTTGGTCACATTCTCACTTTTATGCTAGTACTTTGGTCACACGTTCATTCTGTCTACAGTGCTTTGCTCACATTAAGAGTGCCTTGTTCACACTTTCTCTGTGACTATGGTGCTTATGTCACATTATCACTTCTTCAATGGTGCTTAGGTCATGCGTTTAAGGTTTCTATGGTGCTTTGGTCATACCATCACTGTTTCTATGGTGCTATACTCACACTTGCACTGTGTCCATAGAGCGTAGGTCATATATTCACTGTTTCAATGGTGGTTTGGTCACACTTTTGCTGTGTCTTTAGTGCTTAGGTCATACTATAAGTGTTTCAATTGTGCTTTGGTCATACTTGCACTATGTTTATGGTGCTTAGGTCCCATTCTTCTTCTTTCAACGGTGCTTAGTGTACACTCACCCTGTCTATGGTGCTTAAGTCACATTTTGACTGTTTCAAGGGTGCTTTGGTCACACGTTCACTGTGTCTACGGTGCTTTGGTTAAATAATCACTGCTTCGATGGTGATTTGGTCACACTTTCAATGTGTATATAGCGCGTAGGTCACATTATCCCTCTTTTAATGGTGCTTTGGTCACACCTTGGATGTGTCTATGGTGCTTAGGTCACATTATCACAATTGCAATGGTACTTTGGTCACACTTGGATTGTGTCTATGGTGATAGGTCACATTATCACGGTTCCAAAGATGCTCTGGTCACACTTGCACAGTTTCCATGGTGCTTAGGTCACATTATCACTGGTTCTATGGTGCATTGGTCACACCTTCACATAGTCTATGGTACCCCGGTCACATTAGCACTCTTTCAATGGTACTTTGGTCACACGTTTACTGTGCCTACAGTTTTTTGGTCACACTATCACAGTTTATGTGGTCCTTTTGTCAGACAATCAGTGTTTCAATGATGCTTTGGTCATACGTTTACAGTGTCTATGGTGCTTATGTCATGTTATCACTATTTCAATGGTGCTTTGGTCACACTTTCACTGTGTCTATAGGGCTCAGGTTACATCATCAGTGTTTCGTGGGTGCGTTGGTCACACTTTCATTGTGTCTGTAGTTCTTAGGTAACATTACCACTGTTTTCATTGTGCCTTGGTCAAACTCCAACATGTCTATGGTGCTTAGGTCCCATTATCACTGTTTCATTGGAGCTTTGGTCACAATTTCACCGTGTCTATGATGCTTGGCCAGGCTAATGCTTTGGTCACATTATCATTGGTAACAATGATAATGTGACCTGGGCACCATTGACACAGTGAAAGTGTGTCCAAACTACCACCAAACAAGTGAAACTTTGACATAAACACCATAGAAATGGTTAAAGTTGACCAAAGTCTTATTGAAAGAGTTATAACATGAACAAAACAACATAGACATAGTAAGACTGTGACATTGAACCATTAGAACAGCGATCATGTGACATGTGCTCCACTGACATAGTGAGTGTGTGTCCAAATCACCATTTGAACAGTGATAATGTGACATAAGCACCATATGTTTAGTAAACGGGTGGCCAAAGCTCCATTGAAACATTGCTAATGTGACCAAAGCGCCATAGACACATTGAAAGTGTGACAAAAGCACCACTGAAACAGGGCTATTGTGACCAAAGCACTATCGACACATTGAACGTGTGTCCAAAGTACCATTGAAGCAGTGATAATGTGATCAAAGTACCATAGACATTGTGAAAGTATATTAAAAACACCATTGAGACAGTGGTAATGTGACCAAAGAACAATAGACACAGTGAACGTCTGACCAAAGCACCATTGAAACAGTGATAATGTGACCCAAGACCTATAGACATACTGGATGTGTGACCAAAGTAACATTGGAACAGTGATAACATGACCAACACACCATAGACACAGTAAGAGTGATGAAAGCACCATTGAAACGATGATATTGTGACCTAAGTACCATAGACACAGTGAAGGTGTGACAAAAGTACCTTTGAAACAAAAACGTGACCTAAGCACCATATACACTGTGAAAGTGTGGTCAACGTGCCATTGAAGTAGTGATAATGTGACCAAATCACCATAACAAAGGTGAAAGTGTCACCAAAGCACCATGGACACAGTGATAATGTGATGTAAGCATCATAGACAGGGTGAAAGGGTGACCAAATCAGCATTGGAAGTATGATAATATGACCTAGACACCATATACACGATGAAAGTGTGACCAAAGCAACATTGACATTGTGGTAATGTGATCAAAGCACCATAGAATAGTGAAAGTGTGACCAAAGTGCCATTGAAACAATGATAATGTGACCAATGCACCATAAACACAGTGAAGGTGTGATAAAAGCGCCATTGAAACAATGATAACATGACCTAAACATCATGGAAAGTGAAACTGTGACCAAAGTGCCATTGTGACAATGATAATGTTACATAAGCACCATCGACATAGTGAAATTGTGACCAAAGCACCATTGAAAGAGTAATCACGTGACCCAAGCACCAAAGACACATGAAAAGTGTAACCAAAGCATCATTGAAACGATGATAATGTAATGAAAGCACCATAGACACAGTGATAGTGTGACCAAATCACCATTGAACCAATACCTTTGTCACATAAGCACCATATAAACAGGCAAAGTGTGACCAAGGAACCGTTGAAACAGTGAGAATGTACCCTACGTTCCATAGACAACGTGAAATTGTGAGCAAAGAACCATTGAAATAGTGATAATGCTAGCTAAGAACCATAGACACAGTGAAAGTGTGACAAAAGCACAATCGCAACAGTGATAATGGGACCAAAGAAACACTGAGACAATAAAATTGTGACCAAATCACCATTGTAACAATGATAATATGACCTAAACACCATAGACACGGTTAACGTTTGACCAAAGCATCATTGAAACAGTTAAAACGTGACCAACACACCATGGATGCATTGAAATTCTGATCAAAGTGCCATTAAAACTGTGAAAACATGACCTAAACATCGTAGACACCGTGAAAGTCTGACAAAAGCACCATTGGAGAAGTGCTAATTAGACAAAAGCGCCACAGAGACAGTTAAAGTCTGACAAATGCACAACTGATAATGTGACCAAAGCACCATGGACACATTGAACGTGTGACCAAAGTACTGTTGACACAGTGATAATAAGATCAAACTACCATAGAGACAATCAAGGGGTAACCAAAGCACCATTAAAACAGTGATAATGTGACCTAATTCCATAGACATAGCAAAAGCATGACCAAAGCACCATTGAAACAGTGATAATGTGACCTAAGCACCATAGACTTAGTGAACGTATGACCACAACAATATTCAAACTGTGAGAATGTGACCAGAGCACCATATATATATTGAAAGCTTAACCAAAGCATCACTAAAACTGTGATAATGTGACCAAAGGACCATAGACACAGTAAAAATTTGAGCTACGTACTATTGAAACATTGATAATGGGACATAAACACCATAGACACCATTAAAGTATGACCATTGCACCATGGAAAGAGTGATAATGTGACCAAATCATCATAGAAACAGTGAAATTGTGACCAAAGCAACATTACAACGGTGATAATGTTACCTGAGCACCATAGACACAGTGAAAGTCTGACCAAAGAACCATTGAAACAGTGATAATGTGACCTAAGCATCATCCACATAGTGAACGTGTGACCAAAGGACCATCAAAACTGCAATAATGTAACCAAATCACCATAGACATCATAAACGTGTGACCAAAGCACAACTGAAATAGTGAAAATGTCTTGAAAGCACCATAGACATAGTGAACGTGTGACCAAAGCACCATTAAAGCAGTGATAATGTGACCAAAGCACCATAGACGTAGTGAAATTGTGACCAAAGCACCATTGAAAGAATGATAATTTGACCTAAGCACCATGGACACAGTAAAATTATAACCAAAACACAACTAAAACAATAATAATGTGAGCAAAGCATCATAGATGTAGTAAACGTGAGACCTAGGTACAATTGAAACAGTTATACTACGAGCAAAGCACCATTGGCACAATCATAATGTTTCCCAGAACACCATAGCCACAGTGAACGTGTGACCATAGCGCCATTGAAACATTGATGATGTACCCAACGCACACACACACAGTGAAATTGTGACCAAAGGACCATGAAAACAGTAACAATGAGACCTTAGCACCGTAAGCACAGTAAAGGTGTGACCGATGCACCATTGAAACTTTGAAAACTGACATAAGCACCATAGACACAGTTAAAGCTTGACTAAAGTACCATGAAAACTATGAAATTGTGATAGAAGCACCATAGAGACAATAAAAGTGTCAGCAAAGCACCATTGAAACCGTGAAAATGTGATGAAATCACCGTAGACAAAGTATAATTATGATGAAAACACCATTGAAATAGTAATAATGTGACCAAAGCAGCATGGACGCAGTGAGAGTGTAACCAAAGCACCATTGAAAAAATGATCATGTGACCTAAGAACCATAGACATATTGAAAGTGTGACCAATGCACCATTAAAATAGTGATAATCTGACTAAGCACCATAGACACATCTAAAGTGTGACAAAAAGCACCATGGAAACAGTTATAATGTGACCAAAGCACAATAGACACAACGAAAGTGTGACAAAGCAAAAGTTTGACCAAAGCACTAATGGAACAGTGATCATGTGACCAAAGCACCATAGACACAGTGAAAGTATGACCAAAGCATCATTGGAACAGTGACAATGTGACGTAAGCACCGTAGACACAGTGAATGTGTGACCAAACCCCTTGGGAACAGTGACTATTTGATCAAAGCACCATAGAAACAATGAAAATGTGACCTAAACACCATTGAAAAAGTGATTATGTGACCAAACCACCATATACATAGTAAAAATGTGACCAAAGCACCATTGGAATAGTGATGATGTGACCAAAGCACCATAGACACAGTGAGAGTGGGACAAATGCACCATTGAAACAGTGCTAATGTAAACAAAGACCCATAGACACAGTGAAAGTGTGAACAATGCATAATTGAAATCATGAAAAAGATACCTAAGCACCCTAGACACTGAAAACATGACCAACGCACCATTGAACCAATGATAATGTGACAAGTGTAGCATGGACCAAGTGAAAGAGTGACCAAAGAACCATCAAAATAGTTTTCAAGATACATAAACACCATATACACAGTGGAAATATGACATAAGAACCATTAAAACAATGATAGTGGGACCAAACACCATGGACATAATGAAAGTGTGACCAGATCATCATGGAAAGAGTGACAATAGGACCTAAGCACCATAGACACAGTTAAATCGTGACCAATGCACAAATGAAACTATAATGATGTGACCTAAGAACCATAGACACGGTGGAAGTATGACAGAAGCACCATGAAAAGACTGATAACGTGACAAAAGTACCATAAGCACAGTTCTGGAGTGGCCAAATCACGACTGAAACGATCATAATGTGACCTACGTACCATCAACACAGTGAAAGTGTAACCAAAGCACCATTGAAACAGTGATAATGTGACATAAGCACAATAGGCACAGTGAAACATTGACCAAATCATTATTCAAACAATGATAATGGGACCTAAGCACCAAAGACACAATCAAATTGTGATTAAACCATTATTAAAACAGTCACAATATGACATAAGCACTATAGACACAGTGAATGTGTGACCAACGCACAATTGAAATTGTGATAATGTGACAAAGGCACCATAGACAATGTGAAAGAATGACCAAAACACCATTGAAACAATGATAATGTCACCAAAGCACTATAGACATGGTGAAAGTTTGACCAAAGCACCTTCAAAACAGTGCTCATGTGACCAAAGCACCATAGACAAGGTGAAATTAGGACAACTGCAGCGTTGAAACAGTGATAACTTGACCTAAGCACCATAGACCCAGTGAAAGTGTGACCAAAACACCACTGCAAAAGTGATAATGTGACCTAAACACTATACACACCGTAAACGTGTGAGAAAAGCATCATTAAAACAGTGGTAACATGACCTGAGATCCATAGACACTATGAAAGGCTGACCAAACCACCATTGAACCAATGATTATGTGACAAAAGCATGATAGACCCAGTTAAAGTCTGACCAAAGCACCATCAGAGCAATGATAATGTGACACAAGCACCATAGACACGATGAAAGTGTGACCAAGGCACTCTTGGAACAGTGATAATGTAACATAAGCACCATATACATGGTGAAAGTGTGACCAAAGCTCCATTAAAGCAATGATAATATGACCTTAGCATCCCAGACACAGTGAAAGTGTGATCAGAGCATCAGTGAAAAAGTGACAATGCGACAAAGGGACCATAAAGGAAGTGAAAATCTGACCAAAGCACCATTGAAACTGTGATACTGTGACCTAAGAAGCAAATACACAATGAATGTGTGACCAAAGCACCATTGAAACAGCTAAAATGTGGCGTAAGCACTGTAGGCACAGTATAAGTGTGATCAAAGCACCACTAAAATTGTGATAATGTGACGTTAGCACGATAGACACAATTAAAGTTTGACAAAAGCACAATTCAAACAATGCTAACGTTACAAAAGCATCACAGACACAGTGCAAGTGTGACCAATGCACCATTCGAACAGTTATCATGTGACCAAAGCAATATAGACACGTTGAACGTGTAACCAATTGACCACAAAAACTGTGCTAACATGACCCTAGCACCATAGATACATTGAGAGTGATTAAAGCACCATTGAAACAGTGATAATGCGACCATTGCACCATACACACAGGGAATGTGTGACCAAAACAGCATTGACACAGCGATAATGTAACCAACAAAACACATACACATTGAAAGTCTGACCAAGGCTCCATTGAAACAGTGATAATGTGACCTCAGCACTTTCATCACACTTTTACCATGTCTATGGTACTTTGGTCACATCATCACTGTTTCAATGGTGATTTGGTCACACTTCAACTGTATATGGTGCTTTGGTCACATTCTAAATGTTTCGGTGGTGCCTTTGTCATGCCTTCACAATTTTGATGGTGCTTAGGTCACATTATCAGTGTTTGAATGGTACTTCGATCACACATTCACAGAGTCTATATTTCTTAGGTCACATTATCACTGTTTCAATAGTGCTTTGTTCACACATTCATTGTGTCAATGGTGCTGTTACATTACCACTGTTTCAATGGTACTTTGGTCATGCTTTCACTGTGTCCATGGTGCTTTTGTTATGTTATCACTGTATGTACGGTGCTTTGTTCACATGTTTACTTTGTACATGGGACTTTGGTCACATTATCACCATTTCAATGATGCTTTGGTCATGCATTCACTAAGTGTATGGTGCTTTGGTCACAATAGCATTGTTTTAATGGTGACCTGGTCACACTTTCATTGCGTCTATGGTGCGTAGGTCCTTTTCTTGCTATTTCAATGGTGCTGTGGTCACACTTTTCTATGTCCATGGTATATAGGTCACATTAACACTGTTTGAATGGTGTTTTGGTCACACCTCTACTGTTTCTATGGTGCTTAGGTCACACTATCACTGTTTGAATGGTGCTTTGGTTACACTTTCACATAAAATATGGTGCTTATGTCAGATTATCAATGTTTCAATGGTGCTTTGGACACGGTTTCATTGTGTCCATGGTGCTTTGGTTACATTATCACCGTTTCAATGGTACTTTGGTAACGCTTTTACTGTGTTTTTGGTGCTTTGGTCACATTTTCACTGTTTCCATGGTGCATTGGTCACAAGTTCACTTAGTCTTTGGTCCTTTGGTTACGTTATCATTGTTTCAATGGTGTTTTCCTCACACTTTCACCATGTCTATGGTGCCTTGGTTACACTTTGATCACGCTTTCAATGTGTCTATGGTGCTTTGGTACTTTCCTCGCCGTTTCAATGGTGCTTTGGTCACACTTTCATTGTATCTATGGTACTTTGGTCCTCCTGTCACTGTTTCAATGGTACTTTGGTCATACTCTCACTGTGTCCATAGTGCTTTGGTCACACTATCACTGTTTCAATGGTGTTTTGGTCACACTTCCATTGTGTCCTTACTGCTTAGGTTACATTATCATCGTTTCAATGGTACTTTGGTCACACTTTTACTGTATCTACGGTGCTTAGGTCGCAATATCACCGTTGCAATGGTGCTTTGGTCCCACATACATTGTGTCTATGGTGCCGTTGTCACGATATCACTGTTTCAGTGGTGGTGTGGTCACACTTTCACTACTTCTATAGTTTTTAGGTCATGTTATCACTATTTCAATGGTACTTTGGTCACACTTTCACCGTGTCCATAGTACTTTGGTCACATCATCAATGTTGCAATGGTCTTTTGGTCACACATTTGTGTTTCTATGGTACTTTGGTTATGGTCACTCTCGTGCACGCATACACCAAACACTCACTCTCGTGCACAGATACACCACACATTCACTATCCTGCACGGATACACCACACACTCACACTCGTGCACGGATACACCACACACTCACGCTCACATGAAGCCAGTTCACGCAAGCAGCACACGAGTGCGCTGAACTCTACTCTACTCGACTGCTGCTCCCAACCTGCTGCCTTTCCAACCACGTTCGCTTCTTCACTCATCCCACTCATGCCCGCGGAGAGATTTTCAGGCGTTGTACAGAAGTTAGAGGAAAAGAAATGCTTTTCCCTCAGTGTCTCTGCCGATTCACTCCCTCTGTTGCCTCCCCGCTGTCGTCGTTTTTCATTGGTGCCAGATCGCCGTTCGTCATCGGTGTCCTGTTGTCCTTCTCTGTCACTTGTCTGCATGCTGGACTTTTCCATCCTATCCAGGCCACATGCACACATCCTCTTACAACCATCCCCCCCCCACATACACTCACAGAGTGTAACCATCCCCCCCATATGCACAAACGAAGTGCAACCACCCCCCCCCCC
>SZWC01000965.1:132348-143751 GCA_023375785.1 Penium margaritaceum
CCCCCCCCCCCCACATACACACACCAAGTGCAACACAACACAACACGGCTCAATGCTGTGCAATGCAACACAAAGCAAGGCAATGTGATGCACGCGCAGTTCAAGGAGAGTGCGCAAGTTTGCGCAAGACCACGTGGCCCCTCACACTGCCAACATCAACGCCAGGAACTCGTTTCCAACGGTGAATGCTTCTTTTTGCATGTGTGCGTCATCGCTACAATGCCTCCGCCTTCTTTTTGCCGTCTGCTGTTTGCCGCCTTTGCTTCTCCCTGTAATGGAGGCGTCCATGTTGGGATCCTCAAGGTGGCTCTTCATGGCCTCCTTCGATGTCCACATGACATCCGCGCTGCAGCTGCTCACCGTGGCTTGAGCACAGCTGCAGTCGTCTCAAGCATTGGCACTTGGTAGGATCTTTTTGTCACCCAAGCACAGTGTCATGCAGAAGCCGTTTCTCGAATTCTTCATCTGCTGTGCACTTTTTGGGAACACGTTTGTGAAACATGGTGTGGTATGGTATGGTATGGCATGCTATAGCATGGTGTGGTGTGGTGTGCTGTGCTGTGCTGTGCTGTGGTGTGCTGTGGTGTGGTGTGCTGTGGTGTGGTGTGGTGTGGTGTGGTGTGGTGTGGTGTGGTGTGGTATGGTGTGGTGTGGTGTGGTGTGGTGCGGTGCGGTTCGGTGTGGCGCGGTGCGGTGCGGTGCGGTGCGGTGCGGTGTAGGGCGGTGCGGTGTGTTTTGGTGCAGTGCGGTGCCATGCTGAGCGGTACCGTGCGGCGCGGTGCCATGCGGCGGGGTGCCGTGCGGCACGGTACCGTGCGGTGCAGGTGTGGTGTTGGTAGAGTGGAGTGCAGTGCGGTGCGGTGAAGTTTGGTGTGGTGGGGTGTGGTGTGGCATGGTATGCTATGGCATGGTATGTCGTGGCATAGAATGGCATGGCTTGGCATGGCTTGGCATGGTATGGCATGGCATGTCATGGCATGGCATGGCATGTCATGTCATCGCATGGCATGGCATGGCATGGCATGGCATAGCAAAGCATGGCATGTCATGTCATGGTATGGAAGACCATGGCATTGTATGGTATGGTATGCAATGATATGGCATGGTGCGGTATGGTCGGGGATGGGGAGTGTGCTCTTATTATTAGACACTTCTTTCTTTTGGTGTTTGTTTGTAAACACTTACTTCTTTTGTACGCTCTTCTGGTGTGTGTTCTTCCTCCTGCCGGGTCATGCCTGGTCATGCCCATTCATGGCTTGAAATGGTGAAGCACAGGATGCAAAGACCAAGGCTCAATTTCAAGCTTTTGCTGTTTGGTACCCCTTCATAACCGTGCCTTGTGCATTGTGCCTTGTGCCTTGTACCCTAAGCCTTGTGCCCTGGGCCTTGCGCCATGGGCCTTGGACCTTGGGCCTTGGGCCTTGGGCCTTGGGCCTGGGCCTTGGGCCTTGGGCCTGGGCCTTAGGCCTTGGGCCTTGGGCCTTGGGCCTTGTGCCTTGGGCCTTCGGCCTTGGGCTTTGGGTCTTGTGCCTTATGCCTTGTGCCTTCTGCCTTGTTCCTTGTTCCTTGTGCCTTGCGCCTTGCGCCCTGCGCATTGCGCCTTGTGCCTTGCGCCTTGCGCCTTGCGCCTTGCGCCTTGCGCCTTGCGCCTTGCGCCTTGTGCCGTGTGCCTTGTGCATTGGGCCTTGGGCCTTGGGCCTTGGGCCCTGTGCCCTATGCCCTGTGCCCTGTGCCCTGTGCCTTGGGCCTTGGGCCTTGGGCCTTGGGCCCTGTGCCCTATGCCCTGTGCCCTGTGCCCTGTGCCTTGGGCCTTGGGCCTTGGGCCTTGCGCCTTGTGCCTTGTGCCCTGTCCCTTGTGCCTTGCCCTTGCGCCTTGCGCCTTGCACCTTGCGCCTTGCGCCTTCGGCCTTGGGCCTTGGGCCTTGGGCCTTGGGCCCTGTGCCCTGGGCCCTGTGCCTTGGGCCTTGGCCCTTGGGCCTTGGGCCTTGTGCCTTGTCCCTTGTGCCTTGTGCCTTGCGCGTTGCCCCTTGCACCTTGCGCCTTGCGCTTTGTGCCTCGGGCATCGGGCCTCGGGCCTCGGGCCTCGGACCTCGGGCCTCGGGCCTCGGGCCTCGGGCCTCGAGCCTCGGGCCTCGGGCCTCGGGCCTCGGGCCTCGGGCCTCCAGCCTCGGGCCTCAGGCCTCAGGTCTCGGGCCTCGGGCCTCGGGCCGCGCGCCGCGCGCCGCGCCTTGGGCCTTGGGCCTTGGGCCTTGGGCCTTGGGCCTTGGGCCTTGGGCCTTGGGCCTTGGGCCTTGGGCCTTGCGCCTTGGGCCTTAGGCTTTGGGCCTTGGGCCTCGGGCCTTGGGTCTAGTGCATTGTGCCTTGTGCCTTGTGCCTTGCGACTTGGGACTTGCGCCTTGCGCCTTGCGCCTTGCGCCTTGGGCCTTGGGCCCCGTGCCCTGTGCCCTGTCCCCTGTGCCTTGGGCCTTGGGCCTCGGGCCTTGCGCATTGCGCCGTGTGCCTTGCACCTGGCGCCTTGTTCCTTGTGCCTTGGGCCTTGCACCTTGCGCCTCGCACCTTGCGCCTTGGGCTGGGCCTTGGGCCCTGTGCCCTGAGCCCTGGGCCCTGGGCCTTGTGCCTTGCGCCTTGCGCCTTGCGCCTTGCGCCTTTTGCCTTGCGCCTTGCGCCTTGGCCCTTGGGCCTTGGGCCTAGGGCCTTCGGCCTTGGGCCTTGGGCCTTGGGCCTTGGGCCTTGAGCCTTGGGCCTTGGGCCTTGGGCCTTGGGCCTTGGGCCTTGGGTCTTGGGCCTTGGGCCTTGGGCCTTGGGCCTTGGGCCTTGGGCCTTGGGCCTTGAGCCTTGGGCCTTGGGCCTTGGGCCTTGGGCCTTGGGCCTTGGGCCTTGGGCCTTGGACCTTGGGCCTTGGGCCTTGGGCCTTGGGCCTTGGGCCTTGGGCCTTGGGCCTTGGGCCTTGGGCCTTGGACCTTGGGCCTTGGGCCTGGATCCTTTGGCCTGGGCCCTTCAGCCTTGGGCCTTGGGCCTTGGGCCTTGGGCCTTGGGCCTTGGGCCTTGGGCCTTGTGCCTTGGGCCTTGGGCCTTGGGCCTTGCGCCTTGCGCCTTGTTCCTTGCACCCTGCCCCTTGCCCCTTGTACCTTGGGCATTGTGCCTTGTGCCTTCTGCATTGTGCATTGTGCCTTGTGCCTTGTGCCTTGCGCCTTGCGCCTTGCGCCTTGGGCCTTGCGCCTTGCGCCTTGCGCCTTGGGCCTTGCGACATGGGCCCTGGGCCCTGGACTATGAACCCTAGGCTCTGGGCCCTGGGCCCTAGGCCCTGGGCCTGGGGCTTTGGGCCTTGCACCTAGGGCCTTGGGCCTTGGGCCTTGCGCCTTGGGCCTTGCGCCTTCGGCATTGCGCCTTGCCCCTTGCGCCTTGCCCCTTGCACCTTGCGCGTTGCGCCTTGTGCTTTGGGCCTTGCGCCTTGGGCCTTGCGTCTCATGTGCCTTGTGCCTTGTGCCTTCTACCTCGTGCCTCGTCCCTCATGCCTCCTGCCTTGCGCCTCGCGCCTTGCCCCTTGCGCCTTGTTCCTTGCGCCTTGCGCCTTGCGTCTTGCACCTTGCGCCTTGGGCTTTGTGCCTTGTGCCTTGTGCCTTGTGCCCTGCACCTTGCACCTTGCGCCTTGCGCCTTGTGCCTTGTGCCTTGTGCATTGTGCCTTGTGCCTTGTGCCTTGTGCCTTGTGCCTTGTGCCTTGCGCTTTGCGCCTTGCGCCTATCCCCTTTCGCCTTCTGCCTTGTGCCTTGGGCCTTCGGCCTTCAGCCTTGGGCCTTGCGCTTTGGGCCATGGGCCTTGAGCCTTGGGCCTTGGGCCTTGGACCTTGGGCCTTGAGCCTTGGGCCTTGGGCCTTGGGCCATGGGACTTGCGCCTTGGGCCTTGGGCCTATGGCCTTGGGCCTTGGGCCTTGGGCCTTGGGCCTTGGGCCTTGGACCTTGGGCCTTGGGCCTTGGGCCTTGGGCCTTGGGCCTTGGGCCTTCGGCCTTGTGCCTTGTGCATTGTGCCTTGTGCCTTGTGCCTTGTGCCTTGTGCCTTGCGCCTTGCGCCTTGTGCCTTGCGCCTTTCCCCTTTCGCCTTCTGCCTAGTGCCTTGGGCCTTGGGCCGTGGGCCTTGGGCCTTGGGCCTTGGGCCTTGGGCCTTGGGCCTTGGGCCTTGGGCCTTGGGCCATGGGCCTTGGGCCATGGGCCTTGGGCCTTGGGCCTTGGGCCTTGGGCCTTGGGCCTTGGGCCTTGGGCCTTGGGCCTTGGGCATCGGGCCTTGGGCCTCGGGCCTCGGGCCTCGGGCCTCGGGCCTCGGGCCTTGGGCCTCGGGCCTCGGGCCTTGGGCCTTGGGCCTTGGGCCTTGGGCCTTGGGCCTTGCGCCTTGGGCCGTGGGCCCTGTGCCTTGCGCCTTGCGCCTTGCGCCTTGCGTCTTGCGCCTTGCGCCTTGCGCCTTGCACCTGGCGCCTTGGGCATTGTGGCTTGGGCATTGCGCCACTTGTGCCTCGTGCCTCATGCCTCGTGCCGTGCGCCTTGCGCCTTGCGCCTTGCGCCTTGCGCCTTGCGCCTTGCAACTTGCGCCTTGGGCATTGCGCCTTGGGCCTTGCGCCTTGGGCCTTGCGCCTTGCGCCTCTTGTGCCTCGTGCCTCGTGCCTCATGCCTCATGCCTCTTTCCTCGTGCCTCGTGCTTTGTGCCTCATGCCTGGTGCCTCGTGCCTCGTGCCTTGCGCCTTGCGCCTTGCGCCTTGCACTTTGCGCCTCTCCCCTTGCGCCTTTCCCCTTGCCCCTTGCGCCTTGCGCCTTGTGCCTTGCGCCATGCGCCTTGCACCTTGCGCCTTGCGCCTTGCACCTTGGGCATTGTGCCTTGCGCCTTGCGCCTGTTATGGCTCATGCCTCGTACCTTGTGCCTCGTGCCTTGTGCCTCATGCCTTGCGCCTTGCGCCTTGGGCCTTGCATCTTCCCCCTTGCCCCTTGCGCCTTGCACTTGCACCTTGCACCTTGCGCATTGTGCCTTGTGGCTTGTGCCTTGCGCCTTGTGCCTGGTGCCTTGTGCCTTGCGCCTTGTGCCTTGTGCCTTGCGCCTTGTGCCTTCTGCCTTGTGCCTTGTGCCTGGTGCCTCACGCCTTCCGCCTTGCGCCTTGCGCCTTGCGCCTTATGCCTTGTTCCCTTGGGTCTTGGGCCTTGGGCCTTGGGCCTTGGGCCTTGGGCCTTGGGCCTTGGGCCGTGGGCCTTGGGCATTGGGCCTTGGGCCTTGGGCCTTGGGCCTTGGGCCTTGCGCCTTGCGCCTCGCGCCTTGGGCCTTGGGCCTTGGGTCTTTTCCCTTGGGCCTTGGGCCTTGGGCCTTAAGCCTTGGGCCTTGTGCCTTGGGCCTTGGGCCTTTGCCCTTGGGCCTTGGGCCTTGCGCCTTGCGCCTTGCGCCTTGCGCCTTGCACCTTGTGCCTTGCGCCTTGCGCCTTGCGCCTTGCGCCTTGCGCCTTGCGCCTTGCGCCTTGCGCCTTGCGCCTTTCGCCTTGCGCCTTGAGCCTTGGGCATTGCGCCTTGGGCATTGCGCCTCTCATGCCTTGTGCCTCGTGCCTCGTGCCTCATGTCTCATGCCTCGTGCCGTGCGCCTTGCGCCTTGCGCCTTGTGCCTTGCACCTTGTGCCTTGCGCCTTGCGCTTTGCGCCTTGCGCCTTGCGCCTTGAGCCGTGCGCCTTCCGCCTTGCGCCTTGGGCATTGCGCCTTGGGCCTTGCGCCTTGCGCCTTGCGCCTTTTGTGCCTCATGGCTCGTGCCTCATGCCTCGTGCCTCGTGCCTCCAGCCTCCTGCCTCATGCCTTGTGCCTCGTGCATCGTTCCTTGCGCCTTGCGCCTTGCGCCTTGCGCCTTGTGCCTCGTGCCTTGCGCCTTTCCCCTTGCGCCTTGCGCCTTGCGCCTTGCGCCTTGCGCCTTCCGCCTTGCACCTTGCGCGTTGCGCCTTGCGCCTTGGGCATTGCGCCTTGCGCCTTGCGCCTCTTGTGGTTCATGCCTTGTGCTTTGTTCCTCGTGCCTCATGCCTCGTGCCTCGTGCCTCATGCCTTGCGCCTTGCGCCTTGTGCCTTGTGCCTTGCGCCTTGCGCCTTGTGCCTTGTGCCTTGTGCCTTGTGCCTTGTGCCTTGTACCTTGCGCCTTGTGCCTTGAGCCTTGTGCCTTGTGCCTTGTGCCTTGTGCCCTGTGCCTCGTGCCTCACCCCTTGCACCTTGCGCCATGCGCCTTGTTGCCTTGGGCCTTGGGCCTTGGGCCTTGGGCATCGGGCCTTGGGCCTCGGGCCTCGGGCATCGGGCCTCGGGCGTCGGGCCTCGGGCCTCGGGCCTCGGGCCTCGGGCCTTGGGCCTTGGGCCTTGGGCCTTGGGCCTTGGGCCTTGCGCTTTGGGCCTTGGGCCCTGCGCCTTGCGCCTTGCGCCTTGCGCCTTGTGCCTTGCGTCTTGCGCCTTGCGCCTTGCGCCTTGCACCTTGCGCCTTGGGCATTGCGGCTTGGGCATTGCGCCACTTGTGCCTCGTGCCTCGTGCCTCGTGCCGTGCGCCTTGCGCCTTGCGCCTTTTGCCTTGCGCCTTGCGCTTTGCACCTTGCGCCTTGCCCCTTGCGCCTTGCGCCTTGCAACTTGCGCCTTGGGCATTGCGCTATGGGCCTTGCGCCTTGGGCCTTGCGCCTTGCACCTCTTGTGCCTTGTGCCTCGTGCCTCATGCCTCATGCCTCTTGCCTCGTGCCTCGTACTTCGTGCCTCATGCCTGGTGCCTCCTGCCTTGTCCCTTGCGCTCTGCGCCTTGCGCCTTGCGCCTTGCGCCTCTCCCCTTGCGCCTTTCCGCTTGCCCCTTGCGCCTTGCGCCTTGTGCCTTGCGCCATGCGCCTTGCACCTTGCACATTGCTCCTTGCACCTTGGGCATTGTGCCTTGCGCCTTGTGCCTGTTGTGGCTCATGCCTCCTACCTTGTGCCTCGTGCCTCATGCCTCATGCCTTGCGCCTTGCACCTTGGGTATTGCGCCTTCCCCCTTGCCCCTTGCGCCTTGCACTTGCGCCTTGCACCTTGCGCCTTGTGCCGTGTGGCTTGCGCCCTGCGCCTTGTGCCTGGTGCCTTGTGCCTTGCGCCTTGTGCCTTGTGCCTTGCGCCTTGTGCCCTGTGCCTTGTGCCCTGTACCTCGTGCCTCACGCCTTGCGCCTTGCGCCTTGCGCCCTGTGCATTGTTCCCTTGGGCCTTGGGCCTTGAGCCTTGGGCCTTTGACCTTGGGCCTTGGGCCTTGTGCCTTGGGCATTGGGCCTTGGGCCTTGGGCCTTTCGCCTTGGGCCTTGGGCCTTGGGCCTTGCGCCTTGCGCCTCGCGCCTTGGGCCTTGGGCCTTGGGCCTTTTGCCTTGGGCCTTGGGCCTTGGGCCTTTTGCCTTGGGCCTTGGGCCTTGGGCCTTAAGCCTTGGGCCTTGTGCCTTGGGCCTTGGGCCTTGGACCCTGGGCCTTGGGCCTTGGGCCTTGGACCTTGGGCCTTGCGCCTTGCACCTTGCGCCTTGCGCCTTGCGCCTTGCACCTTGCGCCTTGCGCCTTGCGCCTTGCGCCTTGCGCCTTGCGCCTTGCGCCTTGCGCCTTTCGCCTTGCGCCTTGAGCCTTGGGCATTGCGCCTTGGGCATTGCGCCTCTTCTACCTTGTTCCTTGTGCCCCGTGCCTCGTGCCTCATGCCTTGTGCCGTGCGCCTTGTGCCTTGCGCCTTGTGCCTTGCACCTTGCGCCTTGCGCCTTGCGCATTGCGCCTCGCGCCTTGCGCCTTGAGCCTTGCGCCTTCCGCCTTGCCCCGTGGGCATTGCGCCTTCGGCCTTGCGCCTTGCGCCTTGCGCCTCTTGTGCCTCATGGCTCGTGCCTCATGCCTCGTGCCTTGTGCCTCGTGCCTCGTGCCTCGTGCCTCCTGCCTCATGCCTTGTGCCTCGTGCCTCGTGCATTGCGCCTTGCGCCTTGCGCCTTGCGCCTTGCGCCTTGCGCCGTGCGCCTTGCGCCTTGCGCCTTGCGCCTTGCGCCTTGCACCTTGCGTCTTGCGCCTTGCGTCTTGCGCCTTGCGCCTTGCGCCTTTTGCCTTGTGCCTTGAGCCTTGGGCATTGCGTCTTGGGCATTGCGCCTCTCGTGCCTTGTGCCTCGTGCCTCATGCCTCGTGTCTCATGCCTCCTGCCGTGCACCTTGCGCCTTGCGCCTTGTGCCTTGCACCTTGCGCCTTGCGCCTTGCGCCTTGCGCCTTGCGCCTTGAGCCTTGCGCCTTCCGCCTTGCGCCTTGGGCATTGCGCCTTGGGCCTTGCGCCTTGCGCCTTGCGCCTCTTGTGCCTCGTGGCTCGTGCCTCATGCCTCGTGCCTCGTGCCTCGTGCCTCGTGCCTCCTGCCTCATGCCTTGTGCCTCGTGCCTCGTCCCTTGCGCCTTGCGCCTTGCACCTTGCGCCTTGCGCCTTGCGCCTTGCGCCTTGCGCCTTGCACCTTCCGCCTTGCGCCTTGCGCCTTGCACCTTGCGCCTTGCGCCTTTCGCCTTGCGCCTTGAGCCTTGGGCATTGCGCCTTGAGCATTGCGCCTCTCGTGCCTTGTGCCTCGTTCCTCGTGCCTCGTGTCTCATGCCTTGTGCCGTGCGCCTTGCGCCTTGCGCCTTGTGCCTTGCACCCTGCGCCTTGCGCCTTGCGCCTTGCACCTTGCGCCTTGCGCCTTGAGCCTTGCGCCTTCCGCCTTGCGCCTTGGGCATTGCGCCCTGGGCATTGCGCCTTGCGCCTTGCGCCTCTTGTGCCTCGTGGCTCGTGCCTCATGCCTCGTGCCTCCTGCCTCCTGCCTCGTGCCTCCTGCCTCCTGCCTCAAGCCTTGTGCCTCGTGCATCGTGCCTTGCGCCTTGCGCATTGCGCCTTGTGCCTTGCGCAGTGCGCCTTGCCCCTTGCGCCTTGCGCCTTGCGCCTTGCGCCTTCCGCCTTGCACCTTGCGCCCTGCGCCTTGCGCCTTGGGCATTGCGCCTTGCGCCTTGCGCCTCTTGTGGTTCATGCCTTGTGCCTTGTTCCTCGTGCCTCGTGCCTCGTGCCTCGTGCCTCATGCCTTGCGCCTTGCGCCTTGTGCCTTGTGCCTTGCACCTTGCGCCTTGTGCCTCGTGCCTTGTGCCTTGTGTCTTGCGCCTTGTGCCTTGCGCCTTGTGCCTTGCGCCTTGTGCCTTGTGCCTTGTGCCCTGTGCCTCGTGCCTCACCCCTTGCACCTTGCGCCTTGCGCCTTGTTGCCTTGGGCCTTGGGCCTTGGGCATTGGGCATCGGGCCTTGGGCCTCGCGCCTCGGGCCTTGGGCCTTGGGCCTCGGGCCTCGGGCCTCGGGCCTCGGGCCTTGGGCCTTGGGCCTTGAGCCTTGGGCCTTGGGCCTTGGGCCTTGCGCTTTGGGCCTTGTGCCCTGCGCCTTGCGCCTTGCGCCTTGCACCTTGCGTCTTGCGCCTTGCACCTTGCGCCTTGGGCATTGTGGCTTGGGAATTGCGCCACTTGTGCCTCGTGCCTCGTGCCTCGTGCCGTGCGCCTTGCGCCTTGCGCCTTGCGCCTTTCACCTTGCGCCTTGCGCTTTGCGCCTTGCGCCTCGCGCTTTGCGCCTTGCGCCTTGCAACTTGCGCCTTGGGCATTGCGCCTTGGGCCTTGCGCCTTGGGCTTTGCGCCTTGCGCCTCTTGTGCCTCGTGCCTTGTGCCTCGTACCTCATGCCTCTTGCCTCATGCCTCGTGCTTCGTGCCTCATGCCTGGTGCCTCCTGCCTTGTGCCGTGCGCTCAGCTCCTTGCGCCTTGCGCCTTGCGCCTCTCCCCTTGCGCCTTTCCGCTTGCCCCTTGCGCCTTGCGCCTTGTGCCTTGCGCCATGCGCCTTGCACCTTGCACCTTGGGCCTTGCACCTTGGGCATTGTGCCTTGCGCATTGCGCCTGTTGTGGCTCATGCCTCGTGCCTTGTGCCTCGTGCCTTGTGCCTCATGCCTTGTGCCTTGCGCCTTGGGTCTTGCGCCTTCCCCCTTGCCCCTTGCGCCTTGCACTTGCGCCTTGCACCTTGCGCCTTGTGCCTTGTGGCTTGCGCCTTGCGCCATGTGCCTGGTACCTTCTGCCTTGCGCCATGTGCCTTGTGCCTTGTGCCTTGTGCCCTGTGCCTTGTGCCCTGTGCCTCGTGCCTTATGCCTTGCGCCTTGCGCCTTGCACCTTGCGCCTTGTGCCTTGTTCCCTTGGGCCTTGGGCCTTGGGCCTTGGGCCTTGGACCTTGGGCCTTAGGCCTTGGGCCTTGGGCATTGGGCCTTGGGCCTTGGGCCTTGGGCCTTGGGCCTTGGGCCTTGGGCCTTGCGCCTTGCGCCTTGCACCTTGGGCCTTGGGCCTTGGGCCTTTTGCCTTGGGCCTTGGGACTTGGGCCTTAAGCCTTGGGCCTTGTGCCTTGGGCCTTGGGCCTTGGACCCTGGGCATTGGGCCTTGGGCCTTAGGCCTTGGGACTTGCGCCTTGCGCCTTGCGCCTTGCGCCTTGCGCCTTGCGCCTTGCGCCTTGCGCCTTGCGCATTGCGCCCTGCACCTTGCGCCTTGCGCCTTGCGCCTTTCGCCTTGCGCCTTGTGCCTTGGGCATTGCGCCTCTTGTGCCTTGTGTCTCGTTTCTTGTGCCTCGTGCCTTGTGCCTCATGCCTCGTGCCGTGCGCCTTGCGCCTTCCACCATGTTCCTTGCATCTTGCGCCTTGCGCCTTGCGCCTTGCGCCTTGAGCCTTGCGCCTTGGGCATTGCGCCTTGGGCCTTGCGCCTTGCGCCTTGCGCCTCCTGTGCCTCGTGGCTCGTGCCTCATGCCTCGTGCCTCGTGCCTTGTGCCTCGTGTCTCGTGCCTCCGACCTCATGCCTTGTGCCTTGTGCCTCGTGCCTTGCGCCTTGCGCCTTGCGCCTTGCGCCTTGTGCCTTGCGCCTTGCGCCTTGCCCCTTGCGCCTTGCGCCTTGCACTTTGCGCCTTGCGCCTTGCCCCTTGCGCCTTGCGCCTTGCGCCTTGCACCTTGTGCCTTGCGCCTCTTGTGGTTCATGCCTCGTGCCTTGTTCCTCGTACCTTGTGCCTTGTGCCTCGTGCCTCATGCCTTGCGCCTTGCGCCTTGCGCCTTGCGCCTTGTGCCTTGTGCCTTGCGCCTTGTGCGTTGTGCCTTGAACCTTGTGCCTTCTGCCTTGCGCCTTGTGCCTTGCGCCTTGTGCGTTGCCCCTTGTGCCTTGTGCTTCGATCCTTGTGCCTCGTGCCTCACCCCTTGCGCCTTGCGCCTTGCGCCTTGTTGCCTTGGGCCTTGGGCCTTGGGCCTTGGGCCTTGGGCCTTGGGCCTTGGGCCTTGGGCCTTTGGCCTTGGGCCTTGGGCCTTGGGCCTTGGGCCTTGGGCCTTGGGCCTTGGGCCTTGCGCCTTGCGCCTTGCGCCTTGCGCCTTGCGCATTGCGCC
>SZWC01000965.1:149026-307376 GCA_023375785.1 Penium margaritaceum
CACGTTCATTGCGTATATGGTGCTTTTGTCATGTTATCACTGTTTCAATGGTCCTTTGGTCACACTTTCACTGTGTGTATGGTGCTCAAGTCACACTATCATTACTTCAATGGTGATTTGGTCACATGTTTACTGTGTCCAGGTGCTTAGGTGTTATGATCACTGTTTCTATGGTACTTTGGTCACACTTTCACTCTATCTATGGATCGTTGGTCACATAATCACCGTTTCACTGGTGCTTTGATTGGTGATGGCGCGGCTCGGCGTTGCAATTCAGGCATCAGAATTGCAAAGGAGAGAGGTAGCTGATGCAGGTTCTTTCCCTGTGCTCTGATACCATGTGAATAGACTGAACTGCTCATCGGATGTCTCAAAAGTGCCAATGCGGAGAAGTGGAAGCTATGGCAAAGCTGCGCATTGCGGACGACCTGCTGACATCACAGACTGAACAGAGTGATGGTATAAGAAGGTTGTCAAGCAAAAGATTGCTGATCACTTGATGAAGGTACGACAAAGCGGAAGCGATGGAGCGAGGTACTTGGTTGCAGTGTCAAGGCGCAAGGTACGGCTGAATACGAATAGTTCCACAGCACCAAGGCGTGGGCAGAAGAAACGATGGTCATGGTAAAAGCATTGGCCTAGTACTTGAAATACGGGTGCTGAGATGTGGAGGATGTTTGGCACAAAAGCAATAAGTGGGCAAGGGAGCGTGCCAAATCTCAGCTATCTAGTGCGTGCAAGGAAAGGCGAGTGAGCGAAGCGAATGAGTGAGTGCCATAGCTGGGAAGGCGAGCATGGCAGGCAAACTGGACCGATAGATGAGAGATGAATAGTGATTGATAATAGTGGAGGGAAAGGTACAAGAGTCTACTACATCTAGTTAAGTACTACCTAGGTGTAGATATAGTATCAGAACTATGTTGGGCGATGCAAGGTGCGAAGCCTCAGCCACCAAGCGCATGGTGTCAGGTGCGGAGCGTCTTCGTTGCTCCGCATAGTTCATGGTTTTGTGGTTTGCGGGTCCCACAATGTAGGCTTCACCGTGGGTTGCCCTTTTGTGCTTCTTCGTAGTGTTGGTCGTGGCTGTGGAAAGCGGATCATTGGCACATAGGCAGGACTGCAGCGCGTGGACGTGGCCGGTTGTGTATCGGTCTGACAGATCTCAGCCGTTGGTCTTACCCTGTTGCTAGCGATGGTCTGTAGGCATGTTGTTCGTGCGGGGATGCTGGCCCCTTGTTGTTCCGAGCACAAGGGGTGAACGGATCTCTTGGTAAAATTCCGGAGTATTCTCTCATACATCCTTTGGTCTCAAGGGAGTGGGTATATGAGTGATGCAGAGGGGTAGATGATAGATAATTGTCGAGCCGAGTGGGACTTGGGTACTTTTCCAACACATTTGGTCATACCTTCGTTGTATATATCGATCTTTGGTCACATTATCACTGTTTCAATGGTGCTTTGGTCACAATTCCACCGTATAAAGGGTGTTTAGGTCTCATTATCACCGTTTGAGTGGTATTTTGCTGACATGTTTATGTATGTACGGTGCTTTGGTCATATTCATTTTCTCAATGGTGCATTGGTCACACTGTCATTATGTGTATTGTGCTGATGTCACACTATCATTGTTTCAATGGTGCTTCAGGCACACCTTTACTATGTCTATGGTGCTTTGATCACATTCTCATGGTTTCAATAGTGCTTTGGTCACACGTTCCCATATCTATGGTGCTTAGGTCATGTTAGGACTGCTTCAGTGTTACCTTGGTCACACGTTCACTGCGTACACGGTGATTACTTGACATTATCAAAAATTAAATGGTGTGTTGGTCGCACTTTCACTGTGTATGTGGTGCTAAGGTGACGTCATCACTGTTTCAATAGTGCTTTGGTCATACTTTCACCGTGTGTATGGTTCTTTGGCCATATAATCACTCTTTCAATGGTACTTTGGTCAACGTCTCACAATATCTATGGTAATTCAGCCACATTATCAGGATTTCAAAGGTGCTTTGGTCACCCTATTAGTGTCTCAATGGTGCTTATGTCACACGTTCACTATGTATACGGTAATAAGGTCATATTATCGCTGTTTCACTTGTGCTTTGGTGTCATTTCACTGTGTCCATGGTGCTTAGGTTACATTACGACGGTTTCAGTAGTGCTTTGGTCACAGTTTCCCTGTGTGTATGGTGCTTTTGTCACATTATGATTGTTTCAATGCTGCTTTGGTGTCCTTTTCATTGTGTCTATGGTGCTATGGCTACCTTATCACTTATTCAATGGTGCTTTGTTCACACTTGCAATGTGTCTATGGTGCGTAGGTCATCTTATCACCTTTTTAATGGGTCTATGGTCACACTTTCTCTGTGTCTATGGTGCTTAGGTGACATTATCACAGTTTCAATGGTGCTTTGGTTATACATTCACTATGTCTATGGTGGATTGGTCACATTACCACAGTTGCAATGGTGCTCTTGTCACTCTTTCACACTTTGTATGGTACTTTGATCACATTGTCACTGTTTCAACAGTGCTTTGGTAACACTTTTATACTGTATATAGTACTTTGGCTACATTCTCACTATTTCAATGGTGCTTTGGTCACCATTTAACTACGTCTATGGTGCTTATGTCACATTACCACTGTCTCAATGGTGCTTAGGTCACATGTTTACTGTGTATATGATACTTAGGTGATCTCATCATTATTTCTTTGTTGTTTTGGTATCTTTTTTATTGTATTTATGGTGCTTTGGTCACACTACCACAGTTTCAAGGATGCTTTAGTCATACTTTCACTGTGTCTATGGTGCTTTGGTCACATTATCACTACTTCAATGGTGCTTTGGTCACACATTCACATTGTCTATGGTGCTTTGGTTGCATTATCGTTGTTTCAATCTTGCTTTGGTCAAACTTACATTCTATGTATGTTCCTTAGGTGACAGTGTCACTGTTTCAACGGTACTTTGGTCAGACTTCTACTATGTCTATGGCACTTTTGTGGTGACATCATCACCATTCAATGGTGATTTGGTTACGCGTTTGCTTTGTATATGGTGGTTTTATCACATTACCACTGTTGCAATGGTGCTTTGGTCACACCTTCACTGTTTCTCTAATGTTTTGAACACATTATCACAGTTTCAATGGTGCTTTGGTCACACTCATTGTGTCTATAGTGCTTAGGTCACATTATCAAGGTTGAAACAGTGCTATTCTCAAACGTTCACCGTGTTTACGGTGCTTAGGCAACACTATCACTATTCCAATGATGCTTTGGTCACGTTATTCTGTCTATGGTGGTATGGTCACATCATGACCATTTCAATGGTGCTTCGGAAATACTTTCATTGTGTCTTTAGTGCTAAGGTATTGTCATCGCTCTTTCTATTTTGCTTTGGTCACACTTTTGCTGTGTATGTGATGCGTTTGTCACGTTATCATTGTTTCAATGGTGCTTTGGTTTCAAATTTACTGTGTCTATGGTGTTAAGGTCACATTATCACCACTGCAATGGTTCTTTTGTCCCACGTTCACTGTATCTATGGTGCTTATGACACATTAACACCTATTCAAAGTTATATTGGTCACACATTTATGTGTATATGATGCTTTGGTCATATCAATTGTTTCAATGGTCAATTGGTCACACTTTTACTGTTTCTATTGTACTTATGTCACAATGTCATCGTTTCAATTGTCCTTTGGTCACACATCGACTATGTCAATGGTGCTTTGGTCATACTATCATTGTTTCAATAATGCTTTTATCACACGTTCATTGCGTATATGGTGCTTTTGTCATGTTATCACTGTTTCAATGGTCCTTTGGTCACACTTTCACTGTGTGTATGGTGCTCAGGTCACACTATCATTACTTCAATGGTGATTTGGTCACATGTTTACTGTGTCCAGGTACTTAGGTGTTATGATCACTGTTTCTATGGTACTTTGGTCACACTTTCACTCTATCTATGGATCGTTGGTCACATAATCACCGTTTCACTGGTTCTTTGGTCACCTTTTCGCAATGTCTATGGCACTTCTATCACATTATCACTGTTTCAATGGTGCTTTGGTCATACTTTCACTTTTTCCATGGTGCTTTGGTCACATTATTAGTGTTTCAATTGTGCTTTGGTCACACTTATACTGTTTCTTTGGTGCTTTTGTCGGATTATCACTTTTTTAGTGGTGCATTGGTCATAATTTTACTGTGTTTGTGGTGCATTGGTCACATTATCACTGTTTCAATGGTACTTTGGTCACACTTTCCTTGTGTCTATGTTGCCTTTGATGCATTATCACTGTCTCAATGTTGCTTTGGTTACACACAGTGTGTCTACATATGTAATGTCACATTATAACTGTTTTATTCTAGCGTTGGTCACAATTGCAATGTGTTTACTTTACTGAGGTCTTATTATCACTGCTTCAATAGTGCATTGGTTACATTATGCTGCTTATGGTGATACGGTGATATTATCACTGCTTACAAGGTTCTTTGGTCACACTTTCACTGTGTTTATAGTGCTAAAGTCATGTCATCACTCTTTCAATGGTGCTTTTGTCACATTTTCACCATGTTTATGATTATTTGGTCACATTATCACTCTTTCAATGGTTCTTTGGTCATGATTCTACCGTGTTTATGGTCGTTATGTCACGTTCTCACTACTTCAAAAGTTATTTGCTCACACTTTCATTGTATCTATGGCACTTATGTCACATTATCACCGTTTGAATGGTCTTTTGGTCACACGCTTATGTGTATATGGTGCGTTGGTATCATTATCACTGTTTCAATGATGCTTTGGTCACACCTTTACCATGTCTATGGTGCTTTAGTCACATGCTCACTATGTCTATGGTGCTTTAGTCACATTGTTACTCAATCAATGTTACTTTGGTCTCACTTTCATAGTGCCTAAGGTGCTTATGTGACATAATCACTGTTATAATCGTGCTTTAGTCACACTTTCATTCTGGCTACAGTGCTTAAGTTGCATTATCACTGGTTTAATGGTGTTTGGTCACCCTTTCAATGTGCTTATGGTTCTTGCATCACCTTACCTTTGTCCCAATGGTGCTTTGGTCACACCTTTACTGTGTTTATGGTACTTATGTCATAAAAACAACTGTTTGAATGGTGCGTTGGTCACAAATTCACTCTTTCTACAGTGCTTAGGTCCTCTCATCATTCTGTAAATGGTGTTTTAGTCAAACTTCCACTGTGTGTATGGTGCTTGGGTCAAATTATCAGTGCTTCAATGGTACTTTGAGCACACTATCACTGTGTCTATAGTGCTTGGGTCAAATTATCATTGTTTTAATGGTGCTTTGGTTACACTTTCATTGTGTCTATGGTGCTTATGTCACATTATCATTGTTTGAATGGTGCTTTGCTTACACCGACACTATGTCCACGGTGTTTTGGTCCGATTTTCACTGTTTCAATGGTACTTTGGTCATCCTTTCACTGTGTATATGGTGCGTTGGTCACATTGCCACTGGTTTTAGAGTGCTTTGGCCAGACGTTCAATACCTACATGGTGCTTATGTCACATTGTCATTGTTTCAACAGTGCTATGGTCACACGTTCGTTGTGTCCACGGTGCTTTGGTGACATTTTCACTGTCTCAGTTGTGCGTTGGTCACACTTTCACCGTGGATAAGGTCCTTTGGTCACATGATCACTGCGTCAATGGTGCTTTGGTCATACTTCCACTATGTTTATGGTACTCAGGTCACATTATCACTAATTTAATGATGCTTTGGGCACACTTTCCATCTGTGTAAAGTGCATAGGTCATATAAGGACTGTTTCAATGGTGCTCTGGTTATGCGTTCACGCGGTCTATGGTGCGTTGGTCATATTATCACTATTTCAATAGTTATTTGGCCACAATTTCAATGTTTACATGGTGCTTAGGTCACATTATCATTGTTTCAATGGTGCTTAGGTCACCCTTTCACTGTGTCTAAGGTGCTTTGGTCATATAATTATCGTTTCAATGGTGCGTTGGTCACACTTTCATTGTGTCTAATGTGCTTTGGTCACAGTTTCACTATTTCAATGGTGCTTTGGTCACATGTTCACTGTATGTATGGTGCTTACGTCACATTATCACCGTGTCAATGGAGCTATTGTCTCTCGTTTTCTGTGACTATGCTGATTTGGTCACATTATCACTGTTTCAATTGTCCTTTTGTCACCCTTTCACCGTACATATAGCGCTTTGGTCACATTGTCACTGTTTGAATGGCGCTTTGGTCACACTTTTGCTATGTCTATGGTTTTTTTGTCACACTATTACTGTTTCAATGGTGCTTTGGTCATATTTTTATGTGTCTGTGGGGATTTGGCCACATTGTCATGGTTTCAATGGTACTTTGGACACACTTTCACTGTCTCTATGATGCTTTGGTCACTGTATCCATATTTTAGTGGTGCTTTGGTCACATTTTCACTGGGTTTATGGTGCTTAGGTCCCATTATCACTCTTGAAATGGTGCCTTGGTCACACTTTCACTGTGTCTATGGTACTTTGGTCACGTTAGCATTTTTCCAATGGTGCTTTGGTCACACTTTCACTATGTCTATGGTGCTTATGTCACATGATCACTATTTCAATGCTTATTTGGTCACACTTTCACTATGCCTGTGGTGCTTTGGTCACATTATCACTATTTCAATGGTGCTTTTGGTCACACTTTCACTGTGTCTATGGTGCTTAGGTCACATTATCACTCTTTTGTCGGTGCTTTGGTCAGGCTTTCACTGCGTCTATGGTGCTTTGGTCATATGATCACTGTTGCAATGGTGCTTTGGTCACACTTTCACTATGCCTATGGTGGTAAGGTCATATTATCCCTGCTTCAATGGTGCATTGGTCACACTTTCACCGTGTCGATGGTGTTTAGGTCACATTATCACTGTTTCAATGGTGCTTTGGTCACACTTATACATGGTGCTGTAGTCATATTATCACTATTTCAATGGTGCTTTGGTCACATTGTCACTGTGTCTATGGTGCTTATGTCATATTCTCTTTGTTTAAATGGTGCTTTGGTCACACTCTCACAGTGCCATGGTCCTTTGGTTACATTATTACTGTTTTATTGGTGCTTTTGTCACAGTTTCTACCATGTTTGTGGTAATTTGGTCACATTATCAGTGTTTCATTGGAGCTATGGTTACACTTTCATTGTACATACAGCCCTTACGTCACAGTATCACTGTTTCATTGGTCCTTTGGTCACACTTCCACCATGTCTACGATGCTTATGTCACATTGCGCCTGTTTTCATGTAGCTTTGGTAACACTTTCACCGTGTGTATGGTTTGTAGGTCGCAATATCATTGTTTCAGCGTTGCTTTGGTCACACCTTCACTGTGTCTTTGGTGCTAAGGTCACATTAACACTATTTCAATTGTGACTTGGTCACACCTTGACTGTGTCTATGATGCTTTGGTCACATTGTCACTTTTTTTGTGCTTTTCTATCACTTTCACTGTGTCTATGGTACTGAGGTCACATTATCAGTCTTTCAATGCTTCTTTGGTCACACGTTCACTGTGTCTATGGTCCTTTGATCACATTATCATTGTTTCAATAGTGTTTGGATCACACTTTCACTGTGTTTATGGTCCTTTGGTCACATTATAACTGTTTCAATGGTACTTTGGTCACATTTCACCGTGTCATATTCTCACTGCTTGAGTGGATATTGGGTCACACTTTCACGATGTCTATGGTGCCCAGGTCACACGTTTATGTGTCCAAGGTGCTTTGGTCTCATTATCACTGTTTCAACGGTGCTTTGGTCACACTTTCACTGTTTCTACGGTACTAAGGTCACCTTATCACTGTTTCGATGGCACTTTGGTTACACCTTCATTGTGGCTATGCCGCTTTGGTCGTATTATCACCATTTTAACATGGCTTTGGTCACACGTTTACTATGTATATGGTGCTAAGTTCACACTATCACTATGCCAATGGTGCTCTGGTCAACCAATCGGTGTGTCTATGGTGCTTAGGTCGCATCATCGGTGTTCCAATGATGCTTTAGTCATAGTACAATGTGTCTATGGTGATTTGATCACATGATCACTATTCCAATGGTACTTTGGTCACTTATCCACAAAGACTATGGTACTTTGATTACATTATCATTATTTCAATGGTATTTTGGTCACACTATCACTGTTTTTATGGTGCTAAGGTCACTTTGTCACTGTTTAAATGGTGCTTTGGTCACACTTTTCTGTATCTATGGTGCTTTTGTCACGTTATCACGGTTTAAACAGTGCTCTGGTCACATGATTATAGTATCCATGGTGCTTAGGTCACATTATCAATGTTTCAATAGTGCTTTGGTCACACGCTCACTTTGTCTATGGAGCTTTGGTCACATTATCACTATTTCACGGCTTTGTTAGTGACACTTTCACAGGGTCCATGGTGTTTAGGTCACATTATTATAATTTCAATGATGTTTTTTCACGCTTTCTTGGTGTCTACGGTGCTTTTGTCAAGTTATCACCGTTTCAGTGGTACTTTGGTCCCACTTTCACTATGTCTATGGTGTTTGGGGCACATCACCACTGTTTCAATGGTGCTTTGGTCATACTTTCACTGTCTCTATGATGGTTTGGTCACATTATCGCTGTTTTATTTGTGCCTTGGTCACACTTTGCCTGTGTCTATGGTGCTTTGGTAAAATTCTCACTGTTCTAATACTTCTTTGGTCACACATGCACTGTGTCTATGGTACTTAGGTGACATTACTACTGTTCCAATTATGCTTTGGTCACACCTTCACCGTGTCTATGGTGCTTATGTCACGTTATCACTGTTCTGGTATTGCTTTGGTCACACTTTCACTCTGTCTATGGTGCTTAGGTCACTTTATCACTATTTATGTGGTGCCTTGGTCACAATTCCACGTTAACGTGGTCCTTTGGTCACATTATCGCTGTCTTAATGGTGCTTTTGTGACACTTTCACTATGTCTATGGTGCTTTGGTCACCTCATCACTATTTTAATGGTGATTTGGTCACAGTTTCACAGTGTCTATGATGCTTAGGTCACATTGTCATGGATTTAATGGTGCTTTGTAACGCGTTTACCATTTCTATGGTTCTTAGGTCACATTATAATTGTTTCAATTGTGCGTTGGTCACATTTATTCGTTTGTGGCTCTTTGGTTACATTATCATTGGTTCAGTGGTGCTTTGGTTGCATTATCATTAGTTTAGTGGTGCTTTGGTTACACATTTTCTCTGCAAATGATGCTTAGGTCACACTATCACTGTTCTAATGATTCTTTTAAGATACCATTACTGTGTCGATGGTGTTAAGGTCACATTTACATTGTTTCAATGGTGATTTGGTCGAACATTTTTGGCGTGTAAGCTGCTTTGGTCTCGTTTTCACTGTTTCAATGGTGTTTTGGTCACACGTTTCCTGTGTCTAGAGTGCTTAGGTGACATCTTCACAGTTTTCATGGTATTTTTGTCATACTTTCATTGTATTTATGGTGCTGAGGTCACATCGTCACTATTTCAACAGTGCATTGGTCACACATTCACTGTGTATATGGTGCTTATGTCACATTATCACTACTTCAATGGTGCTTTGGTCACACTTTCACGTTGCCATGGTGCTTTGGTCACATTATCACTGCTTCGATGCTGCTTTTGTCACTTTATCACTGCATCTATGGTATTTTGATCACATTATCACTTTTTCAATAGAGGTTTTGTCATGTTTTCACTTTACCTATGGTGTTTAGAACACATTCATACTGTTTCAATGGTGCTTTGGTCACACGTTCACGTTGGTATAGTGATTTGGTCACGTTATTACTGTTTCAATTGTGCTTTTGTCTTACTTTCACAGTGTCTATTATGCGTTGGTGACATTATCACTGTTTCAATGGTGCTTTAATCACACATTTTCTGTGTCTATGGTACTTTGGTCACATTATCACTGTTTCAATGGTAATTTGGTCAAACGTTCACTTTGTTTGTGGTGCTTTGGTCACATTGCAACTATTTCAATGGTACTTTGGTCACCATTTCACTGTGTCGATGGTGCTTAGGTTTCATTGTCACCATTTATATGGCGTTTTTGTCACACTTTCACTGTGTGTACGGTGCTTAGGTCACATTATCATTGTTTCAATTGTGCGTTGGTCACAGTTCTACGTATCTATGGTACGTGAAATACATTATCACTATTTCAGTGGCACTTTGGTCACACACTTCCTGTGAATATGATGCTTAGGTCACAGTATCACAGTTTCAATGTTGCCTTGGTCATACGTTCGCATTGTCGTTGCTTTAATGGTACTTTGGTCACATGCTCAGTGTGTCCATGATGCTCAAGTCACATTGTTACTGTTTCAATGGTGCTTTGATCACACCTTCACTGTGTCTAAGGTGGTTGTTTTACATTATTACTGTTTTAATGGTGCTCTTGTCACAATTTCACTAGTTCTATGGTTCTTATGTCAGATTATCACTTTTTTAGTACTACTTTGGTCACGCTTCCACTGTGTTTATGGTGCTTTGTTCACATTATCACTGTTTCAATGGTAATTTGGTCACATTTTCCCTCTGTCTATGGTGCTTTGCTCACATTATCACTGTCTTAATGGTGCCTTTGTCACACTTTCACTACGTCTATGGTGCTTAGGTTGCATTTCTTCCAAGTAAATGGTGCTTTGGTCACACGTTTTTGTATGTATGACTCTTTGGTCACATTATCACCGTTTCAATGGTGCTTTTGATGTACTTTCACTGTGTCCATGGTGCTTAGGTGACATTATCACAGTTCAATGGTGCTTTTGTCACACATTCACTGTGTCCATGGTGCTAAGTTACACTGTCACTGTTTCAATGGTGCTTTGTTCACACTTTCAGCTTGTCTATGGTGCTTTGGTCACACTATCACTCTTTCAATGGTGCTTTTGTCACACTTTCACTCTGTCCGTGGTGCGTAGGTCACATTGTCATTGTTTTCAATGGAGCTTTGGTTACACTGTCAATGTGTCTATGGTGCTTTGGTCACATTATCATTGTTTCCATGGATCTTTGGTCACACATTACTGTATATGATGCTCATGTCCCATTTTAGCTGTTTCAGTTGTACTTTGGTCACAGTTTCATGGTGTCTAAGGTACTTTGGTCACATTATCATTGTTTCAATGGTGCTTGGGTCACGCTTTTACTGTGTCGGCCATACTTAGGTCACATAATGAATCTTTAAGGGTGCTTTGGTCACTCTTTCACGGTGTGTGTGATGCTTTGGTAACACTGCCACTATTTTAATGGAGGTTTGGTCACACTTTCAAAGTTTCTATGGTGCTTGAATCAGAATTCCACTTGTTTATTGGTGGTTTGGTCACACATTTGAGTGTCAATGGCGCTTTGGTCACATTATCACTGTTTCAATGGTGCTTTGGTCACATTGTCAATGTGCCCATGGTGCTGATGTCACATTCTCATTGTTTCAATGGTGCTTTGGTCACACTTGTATTCAATATGGAGCTTTGGTCAATTAATCATTATTTCAATGGTGCTTTCGTCACACCTTCACTGTGTCTATGGTGCTTTGGTCGCATCATCAGTGTTTCAATGGTGCTTTGGTCACACCTTCATTGTGTTTATGGTCTTGGTTACATTATCACTGTTTTAATTGTTCTTTGCTCACATGTTCGATGTTTCCATGGTGCTTAAGTCACATGAAAACTGTTTCAATGGTTCTTTAGTTAGAGTTTCACTGTCTGTGGTGCTTTGGTTACATTATCACTATTTCAATGGTGTGTTGGCCACGCCTTCACAATTTCTAAAGGGCTGAGGTCACATTATCACTGTTTCAATGGTGCATTGGTCAGACTTTCAATGTGCATGTGTTCCGTTGGTTACATTATCACTGTGTCAATGGTGTTTTGGTCACACATTCCCTGTTTTATGGTGCAATGGTCACATTATCACTTGCAACCACTTGCAACCACTCGCCATAACTCGCATTTACTCTCAACCTCCCGCAACAACTTGCAACCACTCCAAACCACTTTCAACCACTTGCAACAACTCGCAACCACTCGCAACCACTCGCAACCACTAGAAACCACTTGCAGCCACTTGCTTCCACTCGCAACCCCTCGCAACCACTCGCACCACTTGCAACCACTCACGACGACTCGCAACCACTGGCGACTACTTGCAACCACTTGCAACCTCTCACAACCACTCGCAACCACTCACAACCACTTGCAGCCACTCGCAACCACTCACAACCACTCGCAACCACTTGCAACCACTCACAACCACTCACAACCACTCACAACCACTCGGAAACACTCGCAACCACTCGCAACCACTCGCAACCACTCGCAACCAGTTGTAACCACTCGTAATCACTTGCAACCACTCGCAACCACTCGCAACCACTTGCAACCACTCACAACCACTTGCAACAACTCGTGGCCACTTGCAACCACTCGCAACCATGCACAACCACTCGCAACCACTCTCAACAACTCGCAACCACTCGCAACCACTCGCAACCACTCGCAACCACTTGTAACAACTCGCAACCACTCGCAACCACTCGCAACCACTCGCAACCACTCGCAACCACTTGCAACAACTAACAACAACTTGAAACCAATTTCAACCACTTGCAACCACTTGCAACCACTTCCAACCCCTCACAACCACTTGTAACCACTCGCAACCTCTCACAACCACTCACAACCACTTGCAATAACTCACAACCACTTGCAACCACTCGCAACCTCTCACAACCACTCGCAGCAACTCACAACCACTTACAACCACTCGGAACACTTTGCAACCACTCGCAACCACTTGGAACCACTTACAACCACTCGCAACAACTTGGAATCACTCGCAAGCACTTGCAACCACTCACAACCACTCACCACCACTCACAAGCACTCGCAACCACTCGGAACCACTTGCAAGCAGTCGCAATGACTCGCAACCACCCACAACCACTCGCAACCTCTTACAACCACTCGCAACCACTCGCAACCACTCGCAACCACTCGCAACCACTTGCAATCACACGCAACCACTCACAACCCCTCACAATTACTTGCAACCACTCGCAACCACTCGCAACCACTTGCAACCACTTGCAACCACCCGCAACAACTCACAACTACTCCCAACCACTTGCAACCACTCGTAACAACTCATAACCACTCACAACCACTTGCAATGACTCGAAACCACTCGCAACCACTTGCTACCACCCGCAACCACTCGCAACCACCCGCAACCACTCGCAGCCACTTGCAACCACTCACAACCACTTGCAACCACTCGCTACGACTCGCAACCACTTGCAACCACTCACAACCACTCGCAACTACTCAAAACCACTTGCAACCACTCACAGCCTCTCGCAACCACTCGCAACCACTCGGAACCACACACAACCACTCGCACCGTAAACAGCGATACCGTGAACAGTGATGATTTGGCCTTAGCACCGTAAACAAAGTGAAAGTGTGACACATGCACCATTGAAACAGCAATAACGTGACGAGAGCACCATAGACACAGGGAAAATATGAACAAAACATTATTTAAACAGTGATTATGTGACAAAAGCACCATGGACATAGTAAAACTATGAAGAAAGCACCATTGAAAAAGTGAAAATGTGACAAATAAACCATAGACACAGTAAAAGTGTGACCAAAGCACCATTGAAATAGTGATAATGTGACTTAAGCACCAAAGCCACAACAACAGTGTGACCAAAGCACCACTGAAAGAGTTATAATGAGACCAAAGCTCCATAGACAGATAAAATGTGACCAAAGCATCATTGAAAGAGTGATCATATGACATACACTAGACACAATGAACGTGTGACCAAAGCTTCATTGAAGCTGTCATATTATGAGCAAATCACAATAGAGCACAGTGAAAGTGTGACCAAAGCACCATTAGAACTGTGGTAATGTGACACACTCACTATAGACATACTGAAAGTGTGACCAAAGCACCATCGAAAAAAGTGATAATATGACTGAAGCACCATAGACACAGTGCAAACGTGACCAAAGCACCATGGACATAGTGAACATGTGACTAAAGCACCATTGAAAAAGTGACAATGTGACCTAAACACCATGGAAATAGTGATATTGCAACCAAAGCACCGTTGAACTAGTAATAATGTGGCCAAAGCACCATCGACATAGTGAACGTGCGACCAAAACACCATTGAAATAGTGATATTGCAACCAAAGCACTATAGACATAGTGAAAGTGTGACCAAAACACCATGTTAACCGTGATAATGGGACCTAATGACCATAGACCGAGTGAACGCTTTATCAATGAACCATTGAAATAATGATAATGTGACCAAGGGACCATAGGCACGATGGATGTGTGACCAAAGCACAATTGAAAGCGTGATAATGTGACTAAAACACCATAGACAAAGTGAGCGTGTGACAAAAGCACCATTCCAATAGTGATCGCGTGACCAACACACCATAGACAAAGTGAACAGTTGACAAAAGCACCATTGAAACAGTGCTTATGTCACCAAAGCACCATAGACACTGTAAAATTGTGATAAAAAAGACTGCAAAAAGAGTTAAAACATGACAAAAGTACCATAGACACAGTGAAAGTGTGACCAATGCACCATTGAAACAGTGACAATGTTACCAAAGCACCATAGACACAGTGAAACCATGACAAAAGCACAATGGAAAGAGTGATATTTTGACTTAAGCACCATAAACATAGTGAAAGCATGACCAAGGCACCATTAAAAGAGTAATAATGACCAATATACTATAGACACAATGCAATTGTGACCAAAGCACCATTGAAACAGTGATCATGTACACAAGAAATATGGACACATTCAAAATGTGACCAAAGCACCATTGAAACACTGATAATGTGACACTAGCACTATAGACACACCTCACGTGTGACCAAAGCACCATTGAAACAGGGATTACGCGACATAAACACCATAGGCACAGAAACATTGTAACCAAATTACCATCAAAACAATGATAATGTGACCAAAGCACCATACACACAATGGAGGTGTGACCAAGGCACCATTGAAACATTGAGAATGTGACATAAGCATCAGAGACATAGTGAAAGTGTGAGTAATGAAACATTGAAACAGTGATAACGTGACCAAAACTAAACATACACATAAAAGTGTGACCAACGCACCATTGAAACAGTTATTATGTGACCTGAGGATCATAGACAAAGCAAACATATGACCAAAACACCATGAAAACAGTGATAACGTGACATAAGCACTAAAGGCCAAGTGAATGTATGACCAAAGTACCATTGAAATAGTGATAATGTGACAAGAGTCTATAGACTTAGTGAAAGTGTGATAAAAGCACCATTGAATGAGTGATTATGTGACCAAAGCACCATAGACACAGTAAACATGTGACAAAGGCACCATTTAAACAGTGATGATGTGAGCACAGCACTGTAGACAGTGAAAGTGTGACCAAAGCACCATTGAAACAGTGATAATGTGATGATATAAGCATCATAGACACTACAAACGTGTGACCAAAGCACCACTGAAACTGTGATAAAGAAACCAAATCACCATAGACACAGTGAAAATATGACCAAAGCACCATTGAAATAGAGATAATGTGATATACCAACGAAAGAACAAAAGTATGACCAAAGCACCATTGAAACTTTCATGCTCTGAGGAAAACACAATAGACACGGTGAAAGTGTGACCAAAGCACCATTGAAACAGTGATAATGTCATCTAAGCACCATAGACACAATGAAATAGTTACTAATGCACCATTGAAACAGTCATAATATGACCAAAGCACCACAGACACAGTGAAAATGTGACCAAAACACCATCAAAACAGTGATAATGTGACACACAAACCATAGAAACAGTAAATTTTTGACCAATGCATCCTTAAAAATTGACAATGTGAGCAGGCACCATAGACACAGTGAAAGTGTGACCAAAGCACAACTGAAACTGTGATAATGTAACCTTAACACCATAGGCACCGTCGAGCTGTGATCAAAGCGCCATTCAAACAGTGATAATGTGACCAAAGTACCATAAACACAGTGAAAGTGTGACCAACGCACCATTGAAATATTGAAATTATGACTTAAGCACCATAGCCACATTGAACGTATGACCAAAGCACCATTTATACCGTGAGAATATGACACCATGTATGTGTGACCGAAGCACCATTAAAACACTGTTAATGTAACATAAGCATCATATACACAATGAAAGTGTGACCAAAGAACTATAGAGACAGTGTTAATGTAACCAAAACAATATAGACACAAAAACGTGTGACCAAAGCACCATTGAACCAGTGACTATGTGTGCTAAGCATACTAGGTACAGTAAAAGTGTTACCAAAACACAGCTAAACCTGTGATAATGTGACCTAACTACTATAGACATGGTGAACGTGTCACCAAGGTACAATTAAAACCGGGATAATGTGATGAGAGAACCATAGACACAGTGAATGTTTGATCAAAACACCATGGAAACAGTGATTATGTGATCAAAGCGCCATAGACACATTGAATGTGTGACCAAAGCACCATTGAAACAGTGATGATGTGACCAAAGCACCTTGGACACAGGGAAAATGTGACCAACGCACCACTGAGAAGTGATTATGTGACATAAGCTCCAACAACACTGTAAAAGTGTGACCAAAGCACCGCAGAAACAGTGACAATGACACCAAAGCACCATTGAAACAGTGATAATGTGACATACCATTGACACAACGAAAGTGTGACCAAAGCACCCTTGAAACCATCATACTTTGGGCAAAGCACAATAGACACATGGAAGTGTGACCAAAGCGCCCTTAGAACTGTGACAATGTGACAAAATAATAATAAACACAGTGAAAGTGTTACAAAAGCACCATCAAAACAGTGATAATGTAACCTAAGCACTATAGAAACAGTAAACCTGTGACCAAATCGCCATACAAACAGTGATAATGGGACCTAAGCATCACAGAGAGCATGAATGCTCGATCAAAGGACCATAGAAACGGTGATCATGTGACCAAAGCACCATAGACACTGTGGACGTGTGACCATAGCACCATTAAAACAAAGCAAATGTCACCAAAACACCATAGACAGAGTGAAAGTGTAAGAAAGGCACCATTCAAACAAAGATAATGTGACCAAAGTACCATAAACACAGTGAAAGATTGTCCAAAGCACCATTGAAACATTGATAACATGACATAAGCACTGTAGACACAGTGAAGGTGTGACCAAAGTACAATTGAAAAAGTGATAGTGTGACATAAGAACAATAGACACACTGAACATTTGACCAATGCACCATTGAAGCACTGAAAATGTGACACGAGTGCTTAAAACACACCGAACATGTGACCAAAGCACAATTGAAAGAGTGATAGTGTGACCTAAGCACCATAAACACAGTGAAAGTGTGACCAAAACACCATTGAAACAGTGATATCATACCCAAAGCACCACAGACACACTGAAAGCGTGACCAAAGCACCATTAAAACAGTGGTAATGTGACCAAAGCACCATATTCAATGTGAAAGTGTGACCAAAGCATTATTGAAACAGTGATAATGTGACCTACGCACCATAGACACGGTGAAAGTGTAAACAAAGTACCATTATAACAGTGATAAAGTGACCAAAGCACAACGGACACAATTAAAGTGTTACCAAATCACCGTTGAAACAGTGATAATGTCATCTATGTACCATAGAAACATTGAAACTGTGACCAAAGCACCATTATAGAAGTGATAATGTGACCATAGAACTATGGACACGGGGAAGGTGTGATAAAAGCACTGTTAGACGCGTGATAATGTGATATAATAACCATGTAAATAGCAAATGTATGACCAAATAACTATTCAAACGGTGATAATGTGACCAAAGTACCATTGAAACAATGACAATGTCACCTATGCGCCATAAACACAATGAAAGTGTGACCAACGCACCATTGAAACAGTGATAACGTGACTTAAACAACATACACATAATGAAGCTGTGATCAATTCACCATGAAAACAGTCATATTGTGGCCAACAAACCATAAACACAATAAACGTGTGACAAATACACCATTGAAGCAATGATGATATGATCTAAGCACCATAGCCACATTAAGAATGTGATCATAACCTTATGAAAACAGTGATATTTTGACATCACCATTGTAGACACAGTGAAAACGTGATGAAAGCACCAGGGAAACAGTGATAATGTAACCTAAGCACTATAGGCACATTGAAAGTGTGAACAAGGCACCATTACAACAGTGATAATGTGACAAAAGCACCATAGACACACTGAAAGTATGACCAAAGCACTATTGGAAGAGTGATAATGAGACCAACGCACCATAGAAACAGCAAAAGTGTGATCAAAGCACCATTGAAACAGTGATAATGTGGCCTAAGGACCAAAGACACAGAGAAAGTGTGACCAGAGTGCCATTGGAACAGTGATAATGTGACCAAAGCACCATAGGCAAAGTAAACATGTGACCAAAGAACCATTAAAACAGTGAGGATGTGACCAAACCAACATAGACACATAAATGTGTGACCAAAGCACAATTGAAACAGTTATTATGTAACCTAAGCATCATAAAAACGGTGAAAGTGTGACCAAAGGACCATTTCAATAGTTATAATTTGACAAGAGCACCATAGAAACTTTGAGTGTGTGCTTGAATTACCAATATAACAGTGACCATGTGACCAAAATCACCATAAACAGAGAAAGTGTGACCAAAACACCATTGAAACAGCGGTTATATGACCAAAGTACCATGGACACAGTAAGGGTGTGACCAAAGCACCATTGAAACAGTGATAATGTGTCCTAAGCACCATAGACACTGTACATTTGTGACCAAAGCACCACTGACCACTTATAATGTGACCAAAGCACCATAGACACAGTGAAAATGTAACCAAAGCACAATTGAAACACTGATAATGTGACGAGAGCACCAAAGACAAAGTGAACATGTGATAACAACACCATTGAAACAATGATGATGTGATCAAATCGCCATAGACACATTGAAAGCGTGACTGAAGCACCATTGAAACAGTGATGATGTGACCAAAGCACCATAGACACAGTGAAAGTGTGACCCAATCACCATTGCAACTGTGATAATGTGACATAAGCACCTAAGACACTGTAAATGTTTTACCAAAGCACCAGTGAAACAGTATTAATGAGACCAAAGTACCACTGAACGGTGAGAATGTGACATACAATAGACACAATGAATGTGTGACTAACGCACCCTGGAAACGGATATAATCTAAGAAAAGCACAATAGACACTGGGAAAGTGTGACCAAAGCACCATTAAAACCATGATAACGTGACAAAAGAACTACAGACATAGTGAAAGTGTGACCGGATCAACATAGAAAAGGTGATAATGTAACCTCGGCACTATAAGAACAGTGAAGGTGTGACCAGAGCACCATAAAAATAGTGATAATGGGACCTACGCACCATAGACAAAGTGAAAGTGTGATAAAATCACCATTGAAACAGTGATCATGTGACCAAAGCACCATAGACACACTGAAAGTATGACCAAAGTACCATTGAAACAATGTAGATGTGACAAAAAAACCATAGACACAGTGAAAGTGTCACAAGGGCACCATACAAACAGTTATAATGTGACGAAAGCACCAAGAACATAGTGAAATACTGTCCAAAGCACCATTGTAACAGTGATAACATGACCTAAGCACCGTAGACAATGTGAAGGTGTGACCAAAGTACCATTGAAAAAGTGATAATGTGACACAAGCACAATAGACACGATGCAACATTGACCAAAACACCATTGAAGTAGTGAAAGTGTGACACAAGTGCTAAAGACACACAAAACATGTGACAGAAGCAAAATTCAAAGAGCAATAATGTGACCTAAGCACCAAACAAATGGTGAATGTGTGATCAAAGCACCATTGAAACAATCAAAATGTGACATAGGTACCAAAGACACGGTGAAAAGGTGACCAAAGTACCATTGAATTGTGATAACGTGACCAAAGCACCATAGGCAACGTAAACGTGTTACAAAAGAACCATTGAAACAATGATAATGTGACCAAAACATCATATACACATAAATAAGTGACCATAGCACCATTTAAACATTGATTATGTAACCTTTGCATCATAGACATATTGAACGTGTGACCAAAGCACCATTAAATAGTGATAATGTGACCTAAGCACCATATAAACGGTGAAAGTGTGACCGAAGCACCATTGAAACAGTGATGATTTGACAAGAGCACCGTAGACACTTTGAATGTGTGATCAAAACACCATTGAAATAGTGATGATGTTACAGTTAAAATGGTTCTTTGGTCACACTTTAACTGCGTCTATTGTGCTTTGATCACACTATCACTGTTTCAATGGTGCGTTGGTCACACTTTCACTGTGTATGGTGCTTATGTCATGTTATCACTGTTTCAATGGTACTTTGGTCACACTTTCACTGAGTCTATAGTACTATAATCATATTATCACTAATGGATTGTGTCTTTGTCTCACTCTCACTGTGGATATGGTGCTTTGGTCACTATATCACGGTTTCAATGGTTCTTTAGTCATGTTTTCACTACGTCTATAGTTTATAGGTCATTGTATCATTGTTTCAATGACGCTTTGGGCACACGTTTACTCTTTATTTGGTAGGTAGGTCACATTGTCACTGTTTCAATAGTGCTTTGGTCACTCCTCCACTGTGTCTATGGTGCTTAGGTCTTTTTATCACTGTGTTTATGGTGCTTTGGTCACATTATCATCCTTTAAATGGTTTGTTTTCACAATTTAACTGTGTATATAGTGCTTATGTCACATTTTCCCTGTTTCAATGGTGCTTTGGTCATAATCTCAGTGTGTTTGTGGTCCTATTGTCACATTATCACTATTTCAATATTGCTTTGGTCACTCTTTTATGTGCCTATGGTAGTTTGGTCGCATTATCACTGTTTCACTGGTGCTTTGATCACAATTTCACGGTGTCTATAGTGCTTAGGTGACATTATCACTGTTTCAATGTTGCTTTGGTCACACTTCAACTGTGTTTATAGTGTCGAGGCTGCATTATGGCTATTTCAATGGTACATTGGTTACACTTTCAGTGTATCTTCAGTGCCTATGTCACGTTATCACTATGTCAATGGTCCTTTGGTCAAACTTTTGTTGTGTCAATGGTGCTTAGGTCATGTTATAACAGTTTCAATGGTGCTTTGGTCACACTTTCACTTTGTCTATGGTGTTTTTGTCATATTTTCACTGTTTCAATGGTGCTTTGGTCACATTTTCAATGTGGCTATGGTGTTTTGGTCACATTGTTGCTATTTCAATGGCATGTTGGTCACATGTTTATAGTGTCAATGGTGTTTATGTCACATTATCACTATTTCAATGGTCCTTTGGTCACCCTATCACTGTTTCCATGGTCATTGGGTCACATGATCATTGTTTCAATGGTGTTTTGGTCATCATTTCACCGTGTCTATGGTGATTTGGTCAAATTATCACTTTTTCAATGTTGCTTTGGTCACACTTTCACCATGTCTATGGTGCTTTACTCACATTATTGCTGTTACAATGGTGCTTTGGTTACACTTTCACTCTCTCTATGGTACTTAGGTCACATTGTCACTCTTTCAGATGTGCTTTGGTCACATTTTCACGGTGTCCATGGTGCGTAGGTCGAATTATAATTGTTTCAATGGTGCTTTGGTAACACTTTTACTGTATCTACGGTGCTTTGGTTGCATTATCAATAAGCTTTTATCACACTTTCACTCTGTTTATGGTGCTTTGGTCACACAGTCAATGTGTCTATGGTGCTTTTATCACAATATCACTGTTTCAATGGTGCTTTGGTAACACTTTGAACGTGTCTATGGTACTTTGGTCACATCATCACTGTTTTGATAATGCTTTGGTCACAATTCAACTTTGTTTATGGTGCTTTGGTCACAATATCACTGTTGAAATGGTGCTTTGGTCACACTTTCATTGTGTCTATGCTACTTTGATCACACTAGAACTGTTACAATATGGCTCTGGTCACACGTTGGCTGTGTATATGGTGCTTATGTCACGTTATCAATGTGTCAACGTTGCTTTGATCACACCTTCACTGTGCCTATTGTGCTTGGGTCACATTATCAATATTTCAATGGTGCTTTGATCACACTTTCAATGTGTTGGTGGTACATAGGTCACATTATCACTGCTTCAATGATTATTTGGTCACACTTTCACTGTGTCTATGGTGCTTAGGTGACATTCTCGCTGTTTTAATGATACTTTGGTCACACATCTACTATGTATCTGGTGCTTT
Source organism: Penium margaritaceum (assembly GCA_023375785.1). Classification (NCBI taxonomy): domain Eukaryota; kingdom Viridiplantae; phylum Streptophyta; class Zygnematophyceae; order Desmidiales; family Peniaceae; genus Penium; species Penium margaritaceum. The sequence goes on from SZWC01000965.1 coordinate 171,540, forward strand.
GGTCACATTATCATTGTTTCAATGGTGCTTTGGTCAAATGTCTAGTGTCTATATAGTGCGTATGTCACCTTTTTCACTATTTCAACGGTCCTTTGGTCCCATTTTCACAGTGTCTGTGCTGCTTAGGACACAATATGACAGTTTCAATGCTGCATTTGTTACTCCTCCACTCTGTCCATAGTGCTTTAGTCACATTATCACTATTTCAATGGTGTTTTTGTCACATGTTCACTTTGTCTACAGTTCTTTGGCCATTTCATCACTCTTTCAATGGTGCTTTGATCACAATGTCACTTTGTTTGTGGTGCTATGGTCACATCATCACCGCTTCAATGGTGCTTTGGTCACACTTTGACCGTGTCTGTTGTGCTCGTCACAATATTGGTGTTTCAATGGTGCTTTGGTCACAATTTCACGGTCTCGGTGGTGCTGAGGTCACATTATCACCATATATATGTTGATTTGATGACATTGTAACTGTTTCAATGGTGCTTTGGTTACACTTTCACTATGTCTATGGTACATAGGTTGCATTATCACATTTTCAATGGTGTCTTGGTCACACTTTCTGTGTGTATATAGTGGTTATGTGACATTGTCACTGTTTGGATGGTCCTTTGGTCACATTTTAGCTGTGTCTTTGCTACTTTGGACACGTTATCACTCTTTGAGTGGTGCTTTGGTGACACTTTCACTATGTCTATAGTGATTTGGCCATATTATCACTGTTTCAATGGTGCTCTGGTCAAAAGTTCACCGTGTCAATGGTGCTAAGGTAACATTCTCACTGATTCAATGGTACTTTGGTCACACATTCACTTTGTCTGTGGTCCTTAAGTTTCATTCTCACTAATTTAATGGTGCGTTGGTCACACTTTCACTGTATCTATGGTGCTTAGGTAACATTATCAATGTTTTGATGGTGCTTTGGTCACATTTCCGTTGCTTCTATGGTGCTTAGGTCACATTAAAACTGTTTTGATGGTGCTTTGGTCATAGTTTCACTATGCCTATATTGCTTGGGTAACACACTTCCAATGGTGCTTGGGTCCCAATTTCAACGTGTCTATTGTGCTTTGCTCGGATAATGATATTTTCAATGATGCTTTAGCCACCAGTTTGTTTTATCTATGGAATACTATGTTATTACTGCTTCAATGGTGATTTGGTCACGTTTTCAATGTGTCTATGATGCTTTGGTCACATTGTCACTGAGCAAGCCGGAGCACAACCAGGACAACTCGAAGAAGCCCAATACAAGTGGAGCAAGCCCAAGACAGCTTGAGCAAGCCAATGACCTTGGGAGCAAGCCCAAGACAACTAGAGCAATCCCAAGAAAACTCAAGCAAATCCAAGACAACTGGAGCAAGCCAAAGACAGCTGGAGCAAGGCCGAGACAGCTTGAGCAATCATAACACAACTGGGGCACACCCAAGACAACTGGAGCAAGGCAAATACAAATGGAGCAAGCCCAAGACAACTGGAGGAAGCCCAAGACAAGTGCAGCAATCCTAAGACATATGGAGCAAGGCCAATAAAACTAAAGCAAGGCCAAGGCAATGAGCGCAAGGCCAGGAAAACTTGAGCATGAGCAATAGAACTCAAGCAAGTCCAAGACAAGTGGAGCAAGTATAATACAACTCGAGCAAGTCCAAGATATTTGAAGCACGCCCAAGACAACAGGAGCAAGGCGAAGAAGATGGAGCACGGCCAAAACGACTGGAACGGGCCAAAAACAACTTGAGCAAGGCCAAAGGCCAAGACAATCGGAGCAAGCCCAAAACAACTACATCAAGCCCAAGACAACTGGAGCAAGCTCAATACAACTAAAGCAGTTCCAATACAACTAGTGCAAGCCCATAACACCTGAAGCAAACCTAGGACAACCGGAGAAAGTCAAAGACAACTGGAGCAAGCCCAAGACACCTAAAGCAAGTCGAAGACAACTGGAGAAGGGTCAAGAGAACTGGCACAACTCTAGCACACCACTGGCACAACTCTGGCACAATTCTGGCACAACTCTGGCACAACTATGGCACAAATATGGCACAACTCTGGAAATACTCTGGCACACGTCTTGGACAACTCTGACACAACACTGGCACAACTCTAGCAAAACTCTTGCACAACTCTGGCACAACTCTGGCACAACTCTGGCACAACTCTGGAAATACTCTGGCACACGTCTTGGACAACTCTGACACAACACTGGCACAACTCTAGCAAAACTCTTGCACAACTCTGGCACAACTCTGGCACAACTCTGGCACAGCTCTGGCACAACTCTCGTACAACTCTGGCACAACTCTGGCACGACTCTGGTCCAACTCTGGCACAACTCTGGCACAACTCTGGCACACCTCTGGCATAACTCTGGCGCAGCTGTGGCACACCTCTGGCACAAGCCTGGCACAACTCTGGCACAACCCCGGCACATCTCTGGCACAACTCTAGCACAACTCTGGCACAACTCTGGCACAATTCTGGTACAACTCTGGCTAACCTTTGGCACAACTCAAGCACAACTCTGGCAAAACAATGGCACAACTCTGGCACAACTCTGGCACACCTCTGGCACAACTCTGGCACAACTCTAGCACAACTCTGGCACAACTCTGGCACACCTCTGGCACAACTCTGGCACAACTCTAGCACAACTCTGGCACAACTCTGGCACACCTCTGGCACAACTCTGGCACAACTCTAGCACAACTCTGGCACAACTCTGGCACACCTCTGGCACAACTCTGGCACAACTCTAGCACAACTCTGGCACAACTCTGGCACACCTCTGGCACAACTCTGGCACAACTCTAGCACAACTCTGGCACAACTCTGGCACACCTCTGGCACAACTCTGGCACAACTCTAGCACAACTCTGGCACAACTCTGGCACACCTCTGGCACAACTCTGGCACAACTCTAGCACAACTCTGGCACAACTCTGGCACACCTCTGGCACAACTCTGGCACAACTCTAGCACAACTCTGGCACAACTCTGGCACACCTCTGGCACAACTCTGGCACAACTCTAGCACAACTCTGGCACAACTCTGGCACACCTCTGGCACAACTCTGGCACAACTCTAGCACAACTCTGGCACAACTCTGGCACACCTCTGGCACAACTCTGGCACAACTCTAGCACAACTCTGGCACAACTCTGGCACACCTCTGGCACAACTCTGGCACAACTCTAGCACAACTCTGGCACAACTCTGGCACACCTCTGGCACAACTCTGGCACAACTCTAGCACAACTCTGGCACAACTCTGGCACACCTCTGGCACAACTCTGGCACAACTCTAGCACAACTCTGGCACAACTCTGGCACACCTCTGGCACAACTCTGGCACAACTCTAGCACAACTCTGGCACAACTCTGGCACACCTCTGGCACAACTCTGGCACAACTCTAGCACAACTCTGGCACAACTCTGGCACACCTCTGGCACAACTCTGGCACAACTCTAGCACAACTCTGGCACAACTCTGGCACACCTCTGGCACAACTCTGGCACAACTCTAGCACAACTCTGGCACAACTCTGGCACACCTCTGGCACAACTCTGGCACAACTCTAGCACAACTCTGGCACAACTCTGGCACACCTCTGGCACAACTCTGGCACAACTCTAGCACAACTCTGGCACAACTCTGGCACACCTCTGGCACAACTCTGGCACAACTCTAGCACAACTCTGGCACAACTCTGGCACACCTCTGGCACAACTCTGGCACAACTCTAGCACAACTCTGGCACAACTCTGGCACACCTCTGGCACAACTCTGGCACAACTCTAGCACAACTCTGGCACAACTCTGGCACACCTCTGGCACAACTCTGGCACAACTCTAGCACAACTCTGGCACAACTCTGGCACACCTCTGGCACAACTCTGGCACAACTCTAGCACAACTCTGGCACAACTCTGGCACACCTCTGGCACAACTCTGGCACAACTCTAGCACAACTCTGGCACAACTCTGGCACAACTCTGGAATAACTCTGGCACAACTCTGGCACAACTCTGGCACAACCCTGGCACAACTCTGGCACAGTTATAGCAGACTTCTGGCACAACTCTGGCACAACTCTGGCACGACTCTGGCACAACTCTGGCACATCTCTGGCACAACTCTGGCAAAACTCTGGCACAAATCTGGCAAAACTCTAGCACAACTTTGGCACAACTTATGGCACAATTCAGGCATAACTATGGCATAACTATGGCACAACTCTGGCACAACCCTCACACAAGTCTGGCACAACTCTGGAAAAACTCTGGAACAACTCTGGTACAACTCTGGCACAACTATTGCACAACTCTGCCACAACTATGGCACAATTCTGGCACAACTCTAGAACTACACTGGCACAGTTCTGGCACAGTTATGGCACAACTCTGGTACAACTCTGCCACAACTATAGCAAAACTCTGGCACAACTCTGGCACAACTCTGGCATAACCCTGGAACATCTCTGGCACGACTCTGGCAAAACTCTGGCACAACTCTGGCAAAACTGTGGCACAACTCTGGCACAACTCTGGCACAACTCTGGCATGACTCTGGCACAAATCTGGCACAATTCTGGCAGACCTCTGGCACAACTCAAGCACAACTCTGGCACAGCTCTGGCATATCTCTCGCACAACTCTGACACAAATATAGCACAACTATGGAACAACTCTGGTACAACTATGGCACAACTCTGGCGCAACTCAGGTACAACTCTGGCACAACTCTGGCACAACTCTGGCACAACTCTGGCACAACTCTGGCACAACTCTGGCACAATTATGGGACAACTCTGGACCAACTCTGGCACAAACATGGCACAACTCTGGAGATACTCTGGCACAGCTCTGGCGCAACTGTGGCACACCTCTGGGACAAGTCTGGCACAACTCTGGCACAACCCCAACACAACTCTGGCACAACTCTAGCACAACTCTGGCACAACTCTGGGACAATTCTGGCACAACTCTGGCACAACTTTGGCACAGCTCAGGCACAACTCTGGCACAACAATGGCACAAATCTGGCACAACTCTGACACAACTCTGGCAGAACTATGGCACCCCTCTGGCACAAATATGGCACAAATCTTGCAAAACTCTGGCACAACTCTGACACAACTATGGCACAATTCTGGCACACCTCTGGCACAACTCTGTCACAACTCCAGCACAACTCCATCACAACTCTGGCACAATTGTGGCACAACTCTGGCACAATTCTGGAACAACTCTGGCACAACTCTGGAATACTCTAAAACAACTCTTGCACAACTCTGACACAACTCTGGCACAACTCTACCATGACTCTTGCACAACTCTGGCACAACTCTTCCACAACTCTGGCACAACTCTGGCACTACTCTGGCACAACTCTGGCACAACTCTGGCAAAACTATGGCACAACTGTGGCACAACTATGGTACAACCCTGGCACAACTCTCGCACAACTCTGGAATAACTCTGGCACAACTCTGGTACAACTCAGTCAAAGTGTGACCAAACTACCATTGAAACGGTGATTATGTGACCAAGGCACCAATGAAAAAGTGATAATGTAACCTAAACACCAAAGACAAAGTGAACATGTGACCAAAACACCGCTAAAACAACAAGAGTGTGACCTACGGACCATAGACAGTGCAAAAGTGATACCAAAGCATCATTGAAACAGTGAGAATGTGACCAACGCACCATACACACACTAAAGGCGTGACCAGATCACAATTCAAACAGTGATAATGTGTATAAACACCATAGAAACAGTGAAAGTGTGACCAAAGCACCAACAAAAGAGTGATAATGTGACCTAAGCACCATAGACAGAATGAAGTTGTAACCAAGGCACCATTGAAACAGTGATAACTTGACCTAAGCACCATAGACACAGTGAACGTATGCCCAAAGCACCATTCAAACAATGATAACGTATTCAAAGCACCGTACACACCGTGAAAGTGTGACCAAAGCACCATAGACAAAATGATGACGTGACCCAAGCACTCAAGGCATAGTGAAAGTGATACTAGCGCGCAATTCAAATAGTGATTTTATGACCAATGTTCCCTAGACACAGTAACCGCTTGACCAAAGCACCACTACACAGTGATTATGCGACGCAAGCACCATAGGCACATTGCAAGGGTGACCAAACACCATTGACATGGTGATAATGTGAAATAAGCACTATAGAAACACTGAAAGTATGACTAACTCACTTTTAAAACAGTGATAATGTCACCATAGCACCGTAGGCACTGTGAAAGTGGGACCAAAGTAACATTGATGGAGTGATAATTTGGCTTAAGCACCATAGACATAGTGGACATGTGACAAAAGCACCATAGACGGAGTAAAGATGTGACCAAAGCACCATACACACATTAACGTGTGACAAAAAAACCAGTAAAACAGTGTAAATGTGACCTACATACCGTGAATATAGTGAAAGTGTGACCAAAGAACTATTGAAGTAGTGAGAATGTGACATGAATACCATAGACACCGTATAATTGTGACCAAAGCACCATTGAAATAGTGATCATTGGACCAAAGCAAAATAGACAGAGTGAAAGTGTTACCAAAGCACCATTGAAACAGTCATGACATGACCTTAGAAGTATAAACACTATGAAACTGTGTCCAAAGAACCGAGTAAGCAGTAAAAATATCACCATAACACCATAAACATGATAATGTAACCAAAGCATTCTTGAAACAGTGATAATGTGACCTTAGCACTACAGACACAACAAGTGTGACCAGAGCACCATTGAGACTATGATCATGTGACCAAAATATCATAGAAAGAAGGAAAGTGTGACCAAAGCACCAGCAAAACAGTGATAATGTGACAAGAGCACCATAGAAACAGTAGATGTTTAACCAAATCATGATTGAAACATTGAAAATGTGACCAAAGCACCAAAGCAAAAGTGAAAGTATGATGAAATCACCATTGAGACAGTGATAATGTGACATAACTGCCATAGACATTGTGAAAGGGTGACCAAAGCTCCATTGAAACTGTGATTATGAGACCATCAATCCATGTACACAGTGAAAGTGTGACCAAAGTACCATTGAAACAATTATAATGACACCTAAGCACCATAGACACATTAGACGTGTGACCAAATCACCATTGAAGTAGTGATAATGTGACCTAAGCACCACATACACAGTAAAAGCGTGACCAAAGCACCAGTGAAACAGTGACAATGTGACAAAGCACCCTAGAAATAGTAGAAGGGTGACCAAAGCACAATTAAAACAGTGATAATGTGACCAACGCACCATAGAAGAAGTGAAAGTATGACCAACGCACAATTGAAACAGTGATAATGTGATTGACGTGCAATAGACAATGTGAAAGGGTGACCAAAGCACCATTGAAACAATATTTATGTGACCAACAATCCATACACACAGTGAAAGTGTTACCGAAGTACCATTGAAACAGTGATAATGACACCTAAGCACCATAGACACGGTAAACTTGTGACCAAATAACCATTGAAGCAGTGATAGTGTGACCTAAGCACCATAGACACAGTGGACGTGTGACCAAAGCACCATTGAAACAGTGATAACCCGAACTAAGCACCATAGACTCAGTTAACCTATGATCAAAGCATTGTTGAAACAATGATAATGTGACCTAATGACCATTTACATAGTAAATGCGTGACCGTAGGACAATGGAAACTATGACATTGTGACCTAAGTACAATAGAAACAGTAAAACTGTGACCACTTCACCATTGAAACAACCAATATGACCAAAGCATCGTATACACATAAACGTGAGACCAAAATACCTTTGAATAGGTGATAGTGTATCATACACACCATAGTTACAGTGAATGTGTGACAAAAGCACCATTGAAGTAGTGATAATGTGACCTAACCAAGGTGGACAAAATGAAATTGCATCCGAAGCACAATTGTAACGGTGATAACATGACAAATGCATCATAGACACAGCAAACGTATGACCAAAGCACAATTGAAACAGTGATGAAAAGACCTTATCACTATAGACGCAATGAAAGTGTGACCAAAGCACCATTGAAAGAGTGATAATGTGACCATACCACTATAGACAAAATAATGTGACAAAAGCATCGTTGAAATAGTGATAATGTGACCTAAGCATCGTAAACACGGTGAGAGTTTGACAAAAGCACTGTTTCAACCGTGATAATGTGACATGAGCAATTTAGACACAATGATTGTGACCAACGCACCATTGAAACGTTTATAATGTGACCACCACACCATAAACACAGTATAAGTGTGACCAAATCACCATTGAAACAGTGATGATGTCACCAAAGTACCATAGACACATTATAAGTGTGACCAAAGCACCATTGAAACGGTGTGAATGTGACCTAGGAAACATAAACACAATGAAATTTTAACCAAAGCACCATTGAAGCAATGATATTTTGACCAAAGCACCATAGACAAAATGAAAGTATGACCAAAGCACCATTGAAGAAAATATAATGTAACCAACGCACCATAGACAGGGCGAAAGTATGACCAAATGATCGTTGAAACAATAGATATGTGACCAAAGTACCATAGACACAATGAAAATGACACCAAAGTAAAGACTATACACTGATAATGTGACATAAGTACCATGGACATAGTAAAAGTGTGACCTAAGCGCCATTGAGACTGTGATAATGTGACATAAGTACCATAGACACACTTAAAGGGTGACCAAAGCACCATTGAAATAGTGAGATTGTAACCAAAGTACTATATACACTGTGAACGTCTCACCAAAGAACAATTGAAACAGCAAGAGTGTGACCAAAGTACCATAGCCACAGTAAAAGTATGGCAAAAGCACCATTGAAACAGTGATAATATGACCTAAGCACCATAGACACTGTGAAAGTGTGACCAAAGCACCATTGAATAATTGATAATGTGACCATGGCACCATAGAACAGTGAAAATGACACCAAAGCAGCATTGAAACAGTGGTAATGTGACCAAAGCATCACATGCACTGTGAACGTGTGACCAACGCACCATTGGAACAGTGATACTTTGACCAAAGCATATTAGACATAGTGAAAGAGTGACCAAAGCACCATTGAAATCGTGATAATGTGGCCAAAGCACCATGTACACAGTGAAAGTGACACCAAAGCACCAATGAAACAGTGATAATGTGACCGCATTACCATACTAAAAGTGTGACATAAGCACCATTGAGACACTGATTGGTTGACAAAAGCACCATTGAAGTACTGATAATGTGAAAAAACTTACCATAGACATTGTGAAACAGTGAACAGAGTACCGTTGAAACACTTGTTATATGACTAAAGAACCATAGACACATTGAAAGTGTGACCAAAGCACCATTGAAACAGTCATGATGTCACATAAGCACAACATACACGGTGAAAGTGTGACCAAAGCACCATTGAAATAATGACAATGTCATGTAAGCACCATGGACACAGTGAAAGTGTGACCAAAGTACCCTTGAAGCAGTGACCACATGACCTCAGCACCACATATATAGTGAACGTGTGACCAAAGAACTATTGAAACAATGATAATGTGATCAAAGCACCACAGACACAGTAAAGGTGTGACCAAAGCACCATTTAAACGGTGATAGTGTGACCTAATAACCACGGACATAGTGAACGTGTGTCCAATGCACCATATGACCAGCGCACAATAGATACATGAACATCTGAGCAAAGCACCACTCAAATAGTGATAATGTGATCTAAGCACCTTAGACACAGTGAAATTGTGACCAAAGCACCGTTGAAACGGTGATAATGTGACAAAAGCATCATAGATACATTGAATGTGTGACCAAAGTACCATTGAAACAGTGATAACGTTCTCTTAGCAATACAGACACAATGAAAGCGTGGCCAAAGAACCATTCAAATAGATATTATGTGACCATAACAGCACAGGCACAATAATGGGACCAATGTATCATTGAAACAAAGATGATGTGACCTAAGCACTGTAAAAACAGGGAACGTGTGACCAAAGCACTACTAAAACCGTGGTAATGTGATTTATTTGTATAGACACAATGAGAGTGACCAAAGCACCATTAAATTGTGGTAATGTGAACAGCGCATCATTCACATAGTAAAGTGTTACCAAAGTATCAATAAACCAGTGAAAATGTGACAAAAGCACCATTGAAACAGTACAAAGGTCACCAGAGCACCACTGAAACATTGATAATGTCACCATAGCACCATAGACAAAGTCGTAATGTATCCGAAGCACCATTGAAATAGTGATTATGCGACCTAAGCACCACACAAACAATGAAAGTGTGACCAAAGCACAATTGAAACACTTACCATGTGCCCAAAGCACCATGGACAAAGTGAGAGAGTGACGAAAACACAATTGAAACAGTTATAATGTGACCAAGGCACCATAGACAGAGTGAAGTTGTGACCAGAGCACCATTGAAACAGTGATAATTGTATCAAAGCACCATGGATACAGTGAAACTGACACCAAACCACATATGAAACAGTGATAATGTGACCTAAGCACAATAGACATAGTAAAAGTGTGACCTACGCACCATAGATGCACTGATAATTTGACATAAGCACCATAAACATAGTGAAAGGGTGACCAAAGTAGCATTAAAATAGTGAGAATGTAACCTAAACAATATAGACACAATGATAGTGTGACCAAAGCAACATTAAAACGGCGGTAGTATGACCAAAGCACCAAAACACATCAAAGTCTAACCAAAGCACCATTGAAACATTGATAATGTGACCTAAGCACCATAGAAAGTGAAATTGTGAGCAAAGCACCACCAAAACAATGATAATGTGCCCTAAGCATCATAGACACAATGAAAGTTTGACCAAATAACCGTTGAAACAATGACAATGCGACCAAAGCATCTTAGACACTAGGACGGTGTGACCAAAGCACCATTCAAAAAGTGATAATGAGACCTCAGCACCAAAGACAGTGAAAGTGTAACCAAGGCACTATTGAAACATTGACAATATGACCAAAGCACTAACGACAAAAAAAAGGTGTGATCAAAACACCGTTGAAACAGTGATAATGTGATCTAAGTACGGTAGACACGGTGAAAGAGTGACAAAACACCATTGAAACAGTGATAGTGTGGCATAAGCACCATAACCACTGTGAACGTGTGACGAAAGCACTATCAAAACATCGATAATGTGACGAAAGTACCATAGACATGGTGAAAGTGTGACCAAAGCACCCTTGAAAGGTTGATAATGTGACATAAGCATTGTAGACTCTTTCTAACACTAATAATATGACCTAGGAACCATAAACATAGTGAAAGTGTGATCAATGCACTATTGAGAGATGATCACGTGAACTAATCACCGTAGACACGGTGACAGCATGACCAAAGCACGGGGATAGAATGCGGCAATGGGAAAGCAAGAGGCAACGCGCCGTGAGAAATCTGCTGTTGGCCTAGGTGCAGGCTGCAACAAAGCGGGCAACTAGCTCGTGCAGATCCTTGTGCTGGCTACATCTGCTGATGAAAGACAAGGGCAAGTCCGGTGAGTGCCCGGAGGAGGCGAAGACCGGCGGCAAAAACAGATAGGGCAAGTCGCTCCTGAACAGCAACAATAATCACTTCCTTAAGAAGGTTAACAGACGGTGCCTGGATTCCGGGGCCGAGGAGCACACCCAATTCAAGAAGGTGGGGTTCGTCACCTATGAGAAGTCCTCCAAGTGGATGGTGGTCGCGAATGACAAAGTCAAGCTGGCGGCCGGCCAAGGCAACGTGGAGGTGGAAGTCGTGGTGGGCGGTAAGAAGGAGCTGTGCACAATGCGTGATGTACAGCACGTCCCTGGCCTGGCTGACATTTTGAGTGTCAGCCACTTGATGGACAAGGGGTATGAGGTGCTCTTCCACAGGAAAGGCGTAGTGGTGTGCATTGACAGCGACGGCGAGGTTGTGCTGGAGGCAAAGCGAGAGGGCGGCCTCTACATCGTGGAGACCAGGGTGGTCCCCGCGGCATCCAACGCAGCAGATTGCAAGAGCGCGTCGTCAACATGGCCAAGGGAGGAAGCGCTAATCTGGAGCTCTGGCACCGGCGGTTGGGGCATTCGGCGCCTGCAACTGTTTAGGAGATCGCGAAGCGCGACATGGTGCACGGCCTCGTCATTGACGGTGCAGACGCGGCAGCAGATCAGCAGCGAACAAAAGGTGCGAGCCTTGCATTTTGGGCAAGGCACGGCACAAGCCGTTCAACGAGAACACGGCTCCTGCAAAGGACCTGCTAGAGGTCGTGCATAGCAACGTGTGTGGACCGTTCAAAACCCCATCAAACGGCGGCTTCAGATACTTTGTCACCTTCATTGATGACTGCAGCAAGAAGCTCTACAAGTACTTCATGAAGCGGAAAGGCGAGGTCCTGGTCCGGCTGAAAGAGTACGTCACAGCAGTGGAGAGGCAGGCTGGCCGGAAGGTTAGAGCGTTACGCAGCGACAATTGCGGAGAGTACGTGGGCTGCAGCGGATGGACGAAACAGCACAACATCAAGTGGGAACCCACTACGCCGTACTCGCCACAATCCAACGGAGTGGCAGAGCGGGCAAACCAGACGCTGCTCAACATGCTGCAGACCATGCTTGTGGATGCGGGGTTGCCGCGAGGTTTCCAGGTGGAGGTTATGCGTACAGCAAGCTGCACCATCAACCTCACCCCAACAGCGGTGCTGAAGGGTAAGGGCGGCAGGAAGACGTCGCAGGAGGTTTGGAGCGGGCGCAAGCCAAACGTGGCACACCTAAAGGTGTTTGGGTGCAAGGCGCACGGGATGGCGTAGGCGGCGCAACGACGCAATAGCAAGCTAGAACCGTGGGTAAAGCCGTGCTTGTTCCTCGGCTACAAGAGCCTGTAAACGGCTTATCGGCTCTCGGACCCGCACACGCAAGAGATCATCCGCAGTAGTGACGTCGAGTTCGACAAGGAGCAAAGCTTCAACAGCAGCAACAACGACACAAGCGTCGGGAACACTCCAAAACAGGGGGAGTGGATCCAGCTCCTTGGCTACAAGGAGGAGCCGGCGGACGCGGAGGTTGATGATGCTGCGTCGCAGCACGGCGGTGCAGCAGGTGCAGCAGCCAACGCAGAGGACTCCGACGACGACGCAGCTGGGCTGGAGATCCGGCGGAATGATCCGTCGAAGGAGGCACCGCGGGTGCCGAAGCGTGCACTCCTGACTGAGTTCGCATGGGGCATCGGAGAAAAGTCCTCCGGACGCGCCGCCCGTCTGGTAGATAAGGTCGGAAGGATCGTAGCAGAGCAACGAGACGCCGCCAAGACTGCCGCATTCCGACGCAGGCACCGGTCGTTGGATTGGCATGACGCGGTGCATGCTGGCTGCATCAACGGAGCCGAAGACCATGCAAGAGGCGCTTGCGCGGCCTGGGGGAAAGTAGTGGGACGCTGCCATCAAGTCGAAGTTGGTGTCCATTGCAGAAAACAACACGTGGCAGCTGGTTTACAGACCGAAAGACGCCAAGGTCATCGGCTCCAAGTGGGTCTTCAAGACCAAGTTGACGAAGGAAGGTGTGGTTGACAAGTACAAGGCGCGGCTCGTGGCGAAGGGGTACGCACGGCGTAAGGGGGGAGCACTACGATGAGACGGTCGCCCCTGTTGCCAAGTTCACAGGCATCCGGGCGATCCTTGCGGTGGCAGCCGCAATGGACATGAAGCTCCACCAAATGGACATAAAAACGGCCTTCCTCAACGGCATCATCTACAAGGAAATCTACATGAAGGTGCCAGAGGGGGTGGAGGCGCTAGAGGGTAAGGTGTGCAAGCTGCGGAAGTCCTTGTACGGGCTAAAACAATCACCTCGATACTGGTACCAACAGATGGACAGCTTCATGGCACAACTCGGCTTCAAGCATTGTGAGGCAGATCATAGTGTGTATGTGCGGCGCAGCAAGAAACTCCATCAGATTGTCGCACTCTACGTGGACAATCTGATCTTGTGCTCCTCAGACCTGCCGAGCCTACAGCAGCTGAAAGAGCAGCTGAGAAGCAGGTTCTAGATGTCGAACATGGGGAAGCTGGAATTCTACCTCGGGGTGAGCATTACGCAGAACCTAAGGGCATGCACGCTTGAGCTAGGACAGGCCAAATGCGTGGCCGAGGTGCTGAAGCGTTAGAGCATGGAGGACTGCAAACCAGTGTGCAGTCTTGTCTCCATGACCTATGAACTGAGTGCGGCAATGGCACCGCAAACAAAAGAAGTGCGGGAGGATATGGTAGGGGTACCTTACCAATCGGCATTGGACGACCTCATGTACGCCATGGTGGCAACTCGACCGGACTTGGCCTACGCGGTGGGCCAAGTGAGCAGGTATGTGGCCGATCAAGGTCCACTACACTGGCAGGCGGTCAAGCGCATCCTCCGCTACCTGCAGGCGACGTAGCATGCGCGCCTGAGGCTCAAAGGCAAAGGGCGGGCGGACCCTTTGCGTGTGGTCTGCTACACAGATGCAAACTACGATGGCGATGTGGACAAGCAGAAGTCAACATCCGGCTACGTGTTCTTCCTCGCTGGTGCAGCGCTCTCGTAGTGCATTAGGAAGCAGGACTGCGTTACCACCTCCATAGTGGAAGATGAGTACATCGCGTTGGGTGAGGCGGTCAAGGAGACGGTGTAGCTCCGCAAGTTGCTGGGGGAGCTGGGCGTGACGCAGCTGGATCATACGGTGGTGCACGAGGACAACACCAGCTCCATCTTGTTGCCCAAAAACCCGACGCAGCACAGGAGGACGAAGCACATTGACGTGCATTATCACTAGGCATGGGACATGATCGAGAAGGGGCAGGTGGTGCTACAGTACTGCAGCAAACACAGCATGCTTGCCGATTGCTTGGCCAAAGCGCAACCCGCAGACCGACACGCGATGAGCACGACCGGACTTTGGATGACCAGCTATGATGGGCTGGAGGGCGCAGCGGAAGATCAGTGAGAGCAAGCAAGAGCAGCAGGCATGGAAGATGCAAGGGGGAGAATGTTGAAAAATTGCCTCTCCGCATGCCCAAGTGCGGCCCCGGGAGGTACCGACGAGCTGCCAGAAAATGGAAACTCCGCTCCGGAGGATCTGGTGACTCGACATTTACTCAGATCCTGAAATGGAGGATTGCCCCTGGAAGTCGACGAGTCGTTGAATCCGGTGGAAGTTGTTTCGCTGGAATCGAATAAATATCGAGGGAGATATGACTTTCCAAAGTTGGGATATGCGCAGCAGCTCTGGGAGCCGGCTGCGACTCGAAATCCGGTCGATAATCGACCGGACCGAGTAACAAAAATACCATGTGGAGAAAATGCTCTGATAGGCCTGCCGAGGCGTCCGGTGGATGATCCACCTGATCCGGCAGATCATCCACTGGATCCAGTAGTGCAGGTTGATACTGAGGGACTTAGCCAAAAGTCTGGCTCGGCGTCCTAAACTCAGTATGACGTTTTAATACTCGGGGACTTCGTCGAAATTCGGACTGCAGGTCCGCGGACAGGTTTCGAACCTCGTCACACCGCATCACCAAACACGACCCAAAAGTGGGTAGGGTGCAAAAACACAGCGCAGGGGACCCCCACACAATGTGCAATGGGACATGCGCCTTGGGGAAAGCGCTTTGCACGTGAATGAAGGCGCCACGGCGAGTGGCGGCGTCGGGCTTCTGTGGTGGGTGTGACCTGCGCTTTGGCAAGCATAACTTGAGCTACGCGTGGCCAAATTGCGCACCGTTTGATGCGTTGGAAAGCTCATGGCTGGCCCTATAAATACTGTAATCATGTCCATGTTCCAAAACTAACGCAAAAGAACGTTATTCCCTTCGGAAACTGACTGACTCTAAATTCCTGCTCATATAGCGTGAGGTGACCAGAAAGCTCACGCTCAGTCTCAGATTCGCCCAAAACAGTAGACATGAACCACAAGAGACGATCAGACAAACCTCAGGACCGCACCACGTGGATCTCATCCTGAAAGTGCTTTGGTCAAACGATTATGTGCTATTGTGCTATGGTCATGTTATCACGGTTCGAATGGTGTTGGTCACACGTTTACTGTGTTTATGGCGCTGAGGTCACATTATCACCGTTTCAATTGTGCTTTGGTCACACCTTCACTATGTCTATGGTGTTTTGGTCACACTATCACTGTTTCAATGGCGCTTTGGTCAATCTTTCACTGTGTCGATAGTGCTTATGTTACATTATCATTGTTTCAATGGTGTTTTGGTCACACTTTTGATGTGTCTATGGTGGTTACGTCACACCATCATTGTCTAAATGGTGATTTGATCCCACTTGAAAAATGTCTATGGTACTTAGGTCCCATTTTCACTATTTCAGTGGTACTTTGGTCACACTTGCATTGTGTCTATGGTGCTTTGGACACATTGTTGCCGTTTCAATTGTGCTTTGGACACACTTCCATTGTGTCTATGGTGCTTATGTCACATCATCGCTGTTTCAATGTACTTTGGTCACATGTCTACTGTATTTATGGTGCTTTGGTCACACTCTCTCGGTTTCATTGGTACTTTGCTAACACTTTCACTATGTATATGGTACTTTTGCCACACAATCACTCTTCTAATGGTGCATTGGTCACAATTTCATTGTGTCCATGGTGCTTTGGTTACACTATATCTGTTTCAATGGTGCTTTGGTCACATTCTCATTGTGTTTAAAATTTGTATGTCACATTATCACTGTTTCAATAGTGCTCTGTTCACAATTTCACTGTACCCATGGTGCTTAGGTCACATTATCACTGTTTCAATGGTATTTCAGTCACACGTAGACTGTGTCTATGGTGCTCTACTCATATGATCATTGTTTCTTTGGTGCTTTGGTCATATGTTTACCATGTATATAGTACTTAGATCACGTAATTACTCTGTCAAGGGTGCTTTGGTCACACTTTGACTGTGTATTTGTTGTTTTGATTGCATACTCACTGTTTCAATAGAGTTTGGGTCACTGTTTCACTGTGTCTATGGCACTTATGTCACATTACCCGTTTTTAAATGGTGCTTTGGTCACACCTTTATTGTGCCTATGGTGCTTTTGTCACATCATCACTGTTTTAATGGTACTTGGGTCAAACGTTATATGCGTGTATAGTGCTTAGGTCCCATTATCACTATTTCAATGGTGCTTTGGTGATACCTTTACTACGTCTATGGTGCTTTGGTCACATTATGACTGTTCTAATGGTTCTTTGGTCACACTTTTATCATGTATATGGAACTTAGGTGACGTTATCACTGTTTCAATGGTGTGTTGGTCACACTTTAACTGTGTCTATAGTGCTTATGTGACATTATCACTGTCTCAATGGTGTTTTAGTCACACGTTTATTGAGTCTATGGTGCATAGGTCACATTATCACTGTCTCAATGGTGCTTTGGTCACATTTTCACTGTGTCTATGGTGCTTTGATCACTTTTCCACTGTTTGAAAGGTACTTTGGTCACACTTCTTTTATCGATGGTACTTTGGTCACATCATCTCTATTTCAATCGTACTTTGATCACACGTTTATCGTGGGTATGGTGGTTTTGTCACATTTTTACTGTTTCAATGGTGATTTAGTTACGCTTCTACTGTGTCCATGGTTCTTTGGAAACACACTCCATGTTTCACACGTTCACTCTGTCCGATGTAGTTTCTTCACGTTATCACTGTTTTAATGGTCCTTTGGCCACACTTTCACTGTGTCAATGGTTCTTTGGTTACATCTTCACTGTTTTAATGTAGCTTTGGTCACATGTTTACCATGTCTATGGTGCGCTAGTCATATTATCACTGTTTTAATGGTGATGTGGTCACACTTTCACTGTGTATATAGTGGTGATGTCATACTATCGCTGTTTAAATGGTCCTTTGGTCACACTTCCATTGTGTCTGGTGCTTTGGTCACATTATTACAATTTTAATGGTGCTTTGGTCACACTTTGACTGTGGGTATGGTACTTTGGTCACAATATGACTGTTTTAACTGTGCTTTAGTCACACCTTCAATATGTCTATGGTGCCTTTGTCACGTTTGTATTGTTTCAACGGTACTTTGGTCATACCTTCACTGTGTCTATTGTACTTAGGTCAAACTATCATTGCTTCAATGGTGCATTGGTCACACTTTCAGTATCTCTATGGTGCGTATGTGACATTATCATTGTTTTAAAGATGTTTTTGTCACGCTTTTAATATTTTATATATATCATAGGTCAGATTATCACTGTTTGAATGGTGGGTTGGTCACACTTTCACTGTGTCTAAAGTACGTAGGTCACATTATCATTGTTTCAATGGTGCTTTGTTCACACATTTACGATGTGTATGGTGCTTAGGTCACATGATCCCTGTATCAATGGTGCTTTGGTCACACTTTCACAGTGTCTATGGTGCTTATATCCCATCATCACTGTTTGAATGGTGCTTTGGCCATCCTTTCACTGTGTCTATGGGACTCTTGTCACATTGTCAATGTTTCAATGGTGCTTTAGTGATGCTTTCACTCTGTCTGTGGTGCTTAGGACACATTATCTCTGTTTCAATGGTGCTTTGGTCACGCTTTTATTGTGTCTATGGTGCTTTGGTCACATCCTCACTGTTTCAATAGTACATTGGTCACACGTTCATTCTGTCTATGGTGCTTTGGTCACATTATCACTGTGTTTATGGTGCTTTGGTTATATTTTAATTGTTTCAATGTTGCGTTGGTCACACGTTTCCCCTTTCTATGGTGCTTTGGTCATAATATCACTGTTTCTATGGTGCTTTGGTCACCTTTTCATTGTGTCAACAGTGCCTAGGTCACATTATCAGTGGTTCAATGGTGTTTTGGTCAAACGTTCACTATGTCTCTAGTGCGTAGGTTACAGTTTCACTGTTGTAATGGTGCTTTGGTCACACATTCAACGTGTCTATGGTGATTAGGTCACATTATCACTGCTTTAACGGTTATTCTGTCTCACTTTCATTGTCTATGGTGCTTTGGTCATGTTATTTTTACTTCAATGGTACTTTGGTTACACTTTCACTTTGTCTATGGTGCTTAGGTCACATTTTCACCATTTCAATTGTAATTTGATCACCTTTTCACCGTGTCAATAGTGCTTAGGTCACATTATCACTGCTTTAATGGTGCTTAGGTCACCTTATCGCTGTTTCAATGGTACTTTGGTCAAACACTCACTGTCTCTATGGTACTTTGGTCACATTATAACAGTTTCAATGGTGGGTTGGTAACATTTTCACTGCGTCTATAGTGCTTCGCTGACATTATTATTGTTTCAATGGTGCTTTCGTCTCACTTTCACTTTGTCTATGTTGCTTTGGTCACACTCTCACTGATTCAATGGTGATTTGGTCACCCGTTCTCCGTGTCGTCGGTGCTCAGGCTACATTTCACTGTTTCAACAGTGCTTTGGTCACACTTTTACCATGTCTAGGGTTATTAATTCACATTACCACTGTTTCAATGGTGCTTTGGTCACACGTTCACTCTCTCTATAGCGCTTAAGTCACACGATCGCTGTTTCAATGGCGCTTCAATCAACCTTTCACTGTGTCTATAGTCCTTAGGTCGTAATCACAGTTCAACTGGTGACACTTTCACTGTGGCTATGGTGCTTAGGTCACATTCTCAATGGTTCTTTGGTCACGTTTTCACCGTGATTATGGTGCTGACATCCCATTATCACTGTTTCAATTGTGTTATGGTCATACTTTCATTTCGTATATGGTGCTTTGTTCACATTATCACTGTTTTGATGGTGCTTTGGTCACACGTTCTTTGTCTATGGTGATATGGTCACATTCTCGTTATTTCAATTGTGCTTTGGTCACACTTTAACTGTGTCTATGGTGTTTTGGTCACAATATCATCGTGTCAAAGGTTCTTTGGTCGCACTTTCAATGTGTATATGGTGCTTAAGTCACATGGTCAATGTTTCAATGGTGCATTGATCACTTTTCTACTATGTATATGGTGCATTGGTCACATTCTCACTCTTTCAATGGTGCTTTGGTCACAGTTTCACTCTTTCCATGGTCCCTTGGTCACATTATCACTGTTCCAATGGGGCTTTGGTAAATTTGTAACTATTTCTATGGTGCTTTGGTTACATTGTCACTAGTTTGATGGTTCTTTCGTCGTATGTTTATTGTTTCCATGGTGCTCTGGTCATATTATCACTCTTTCAATGGTGCTTTGGCCAGACTTCCATCGTGTCTATAGTACTTCGGTCACGTTATCACTATTTCAATGGTGTTGTGGTCACACGTGCACTGTGTCTATGGTGCTTTGGTGACATTGTCACTGTTTAGTGGTGCTTTGGTCATACTTTCACTGTGTCTATGGTGCTTATGTCACATTATCACGATTTCAATGGTGCTATGGTCACACGTTTAGATTTTTATGATGCTTTTGTCACATTATCACTTTGTCAATGGTGCTTTGGCCACACTTTCACATTGTCTATGGTACTTTGGTCACATTATCACTGTTTCAATGGTGCTTTGGTCACACCTCCACTCTATCTATAGTGCTCTGATCACATCATAACTGTTTCAATGGTACGTTGGTCACACTTTCGCTGTGTCTATAGTACTTATGTTAGATCATCAATCTTTTGATGGTGCTTTTATCACATCTTGACTGTGTCTATGGTGCTTATGTCACATTATCACTCGCTCAATGATGCATAGGTCACACTTTCACCATGCCTATGGTGATTAGGTCACAATATTACTGTTTCATTGGTGCTTTGGTAAAACTTTCACCAAGCCTGTGGTGCTTTGATCACATTTTCACCAATTCAATGGTGCTTTGCTCACACTTTCATTGTATGTATGTTGCTTACGTCAATGGCACTTTGGTTACATGTCTATACTGTCTATGGTACTTTAGTGACATTATCACTATTTCAATGGTGCTTTGGTAAAACGATTTGTGTGCGTATGGTGCTTATGTTACATTATTCTTGCGTCAGTGGTACTTTTGTCATACCTTCATTGTGTCTATGGTGCTTTATTTCCACTTTCATTTTCTATGGTGCTTTGGTCAAATCATCATTCTTTCAATGGTGCGTTGGTCACACTTTGACTATGTCTATGGTGTTTTGGTCACACTATCGCCGTTTCAATGGTGCGTTGGTTATACTTTGATTGTGAATGTGGTGCTGAGGTCACCTTATCACTGTTTCAATGGTGCTTTGCTACACTTCTACTGTTTCTATGGTGCTTTGGTCATATTCTCACTTTTTCAATGGTGCTTTGGTGAGAGTTTTACTCTGTCTGTGGTGCTTTTGTCACATTATCACTGTTATAATGGTGCTTTGGTCACATATTCACTGTGTCTATGGTGCTTTGGTTACATTATCATGGTTTCAATGGTGCTTTGTTCACATGTTTATTGTGTCTATGGTGCTTTGGTCATATTATCATCGTTCAATGGTGCCTTGGTCACACTTTCATTGTGTATGTAGTACGTATGTAACGTCATCACTCATTCAATGGTATTTTGGTCATACTTTCACTATGTCTGTTGTACTTTGGTTCAATGTTGACCTACATACCACGTACAACGCCACAACATTGTGGACAACGAACAACGTTGTAGTCCATTCTGGGGACAACGTTGTGGCCCCTTCACAACGCTGGTTTTAGCGGCACCCACTATGCCAGAAAGCTCAACTTGACCATTTTCATCAGGTGTTGTTTTCATGAGTACACTACACATTGAAATTCTAACTTCGATTCTTACCACTTAAACTGTACCTCCACTCATTTTTAGGCCCCATTCACATACATGTGAACAGAGGCGCGTGCATGGCACATTGCCATACATTCTGGCTACCATCTGCATGTTACACACTACATTCTATGATCATTAGCAAGGTCTTGTAAGCATAACATACAGAACATTGTAAGCATTGTAAGCACAGTGTTAATGCAACTATCAGCTGCATGTTGCACATTACATTCAGCAAGGAATACATAGGCATTGGAAGCAAGTCAAACAGGCGCAGCTATTCAAACAGGAATAGAATGTCAATGAAATTCATTAAAGGATTGATTTGACAGAGACAATGTAGCCTTCCCACTTCTTGGCACGTCCACGCTTGGCTGCCTTCTCCCCGGCAGCCTGGCGTTTTGTGCCTGAGGCACGGGCATGTGAAGCTTGCCCACTGGCATGAGCATCTAGCCCTCGTGCTTTATGTGGCGGTGGAGGTGGAGTTACAGGGGTTGGATCTGAAGCAGGAGTTACGGTAGTTGCTTCTGCTCCAGCAGTTGCTCATGGTGAAGTTGGTACTGAAGGTGCTCCTGCAGCAGTTGATTCTGTTGCGCCGGGCATTTCTGCTTTAGCTATTGTTGTACGTGCTGCTATAGCTGCTGCTATACCTGCTACTACAGCTGTTGCTGAAGTGACTCCTGCATCAGAGGCTGGATCAGCTGCTGTAGTTGCTACACGAGTCTGGCTGCGACTGGTCTGCCTGCTTCTAGATGCCATGGCCGGGGGCTCCTGCCGCATGCGTACACGACGTGCATGCGGTAACATGGGAGAGTCAACCAGAACACGGATGTTGGCCTCCAGCTCAATGACGTCGTCATCTCCCTCCGCACCGATGATGTCCTCCTCCTCATCTTCACCCTCATCACTATCACTGTCGTCCTCTTCATCCTTATCAAGCAGCTCCACCTCACCCCCCTCCTCCGCAATCTCCCCATCATCTTCACTTGCCTCTCCGTCATCTGCTTCCTCTCCTTCTGCTGCCTCTGTTGCTTTTGGAAACTGCTTTGCTGCTCGCCCGCCGCTCTTCCCATAGTGCTTTCACAGTCTGACATTGTAGCGGACAAGCAACTCCAGCGTTGAAATGAGCAGGCGGTTCCTACGTGCAGTGTGCACCAACTCATGAGTGGAGAACACACGCTCACATTCAGATGACGAACAAGGCTGAGACGACACTTTCAGTGCGAGGTCACGCAATGTGGGCATGTAATGCATGTAGTTGACGTGCCACTGCACAGGAGTCATGCTCCTGCACTGAACCTTGGCCACAGCTGCCACAACCTTTGCGTTCTTCCTTGCAGTGACAGATGGGACTGGCTGGACCATGACCTGACCTCTCTGGAATGCAAAAATCTCATGCAGCAAGTCATCATGCTTGTCACCAGGCACCAGCGCATCCACCAGAGCCTGCCATGCCTGCATGGTGGCTGAATCCTGTGACAGATTGTTGCCAAAATGCTCAGGGTGCATGCGGCGGGCTGCGGCATACAATGGGCAAGACATGTCCTTTGTCCAGTGTGCATTCAGCCTACCTAGAGCAAACTTCACATAGGTCTTGGGCACCCTGGCTGGTTTCCTGCCCTTCTTCTCACCCAGTGCCCTGAGCTCCTCTGAACAGTCAAGGAGGCCCTCGTACATCTCACCTGCAGAGCCACCACTCCTGTCCGCCACCCGCAATGCTCTCACCAGCGGCTGCAGTAGATCTTTGAGCTGACGGACTTGAACCCAAAACACCGTGCAACGGACAAGACGCCGCACCCCCTTCTTCCTCACCTTGAAACCTACATCCCTTCGCATTCCCATCTGCTTCCAAAGGTCCTTATCCACCATTGTCTCCAAGTTTTCCTTCTGGTCAAGCAGCCGCTTGACCATGTCAAAGGTGGAGGCGAACCTGGTGTCACAGCGTGGCACGAGGATTTTGCCGTTGGTCCTTTCACGAAGCCAGGAGCGCGGTTAGTCATTGTTGTGCACGTAAGACACCACCTTTTTACACCTGCTGATGATGGATGCCCCCCAGTTGCTTTTCCCGATGTCTTTCATTATGAGGTCGACGTTGTGCGCGCAGCACCCTTGGAAGAACAGCTGTGGGTACTTCTCTTTCAAATTAGTGAAGGCCTTCTTGTTGGTAGAAGTGTTGTCACATATCACCGAGACCACCCTGTCCACACCTACTGCCTCAACAGCAGCTTTTGATCATGCTGGCCGTGTGGTCAGCATCCCTCCTAAGGCCGCTGGCGTCACGTGAGAAGAGGTGGACAGATCCTTGGGCGTTGCAGGCCATCGCGTTGTAGATGGGCCTGACTTGACGGTCTGCCCATTCGTCCACGGCCACAGAGCAGCCGTAGATATCCCATGCCTGCTTCAAGGGAGCATCAAGCTCCTCCAGCTCCTTATCCTGTTTGGGGAGCAAGTCTTTGACGACGCGGGTGCGGCTTGGGAGGCGGAAGCCACTAGAAATCTTCCGAGCAGACTTCAGGGTCTTGAGGAGTACTGATTCACGGCAGAAGGATATAGGAGCTGCTTGGATGCACATCAGCTTCACCACGTTCAGCTGGCACCTATCATTGTGGCCGCGCTCGATGTACTTGTCCATGCTGGTCTGCCGGAAAGAGGCAGCCCTCCTCACGTCAAACATGGGGACGATGTCTGAGGCTGTTGCTTGACTCTCCTGACGGGTGGACTGTCCGGGGTGAGGCTCCTCATCATCACTGTCGGCCTCCAACATGACCTTGGCTGTTGCGGCTGAGGCTTGTGTCTGGTACTTCTCCCACAGTTTTACCCACTGCACGGGTTTGTCCTTGGTCCCCCACTCTGCTCCAAGTCCCTTGTACAGCGGGACACTTTGCGGCTTCCATGCTGAGGGAGGCGGTGGAACTCGCTCCAGCCCAAGGGCATCACGGGCAGTTGGTGGTGGGTACGGGCACCGTCTGATGTTGTGGTTGTGGCCACTAAAATGGCCGCGAATACGGTCACAGGTCCCTGCTTTGATGATGCCGCATGAGCCACAGCGCCACCCCGCATTTTTCCTCTTTGTTGGGACAGGATCACAGTGCTTGCTCAACTCCTTTGTCAGAAAGTCACCGCTGCACTGGCGCTTTCGCGGAGGATTCCAGCGAGTTGGGTCGAAGGAGGCGTCGGTAACGCCAGATAAAGGAATGGGTGACTGAACGGTGCCAGCAGCAGAGCTGGCCCCCCAAGACGGGTCAGACGACGAGCCAAAAGGCTAAGACACCATGCTGGTGTGATACAATTGTCGCACCAGACGGCTAGCAGAAGGGTGGGGCGTTACTGAAGCCGATTACACTTTGAGCTCGACGAACGCCTAAGTCCTTCCGAGAAGACTTCGGCAAGCACGAGCCTCGGATGGATGACCCATTCATGGATGACCCATGGATGATACATAACATGCCTCGGATTGGCATTGCAATGTGATGGACCGAAGGAATGGCTTCGGCGACCGTGTGCCTGGGGTTGTGATGCACGGATGATCCATGCACCCGTGATCCTGGACTGACATTGCAAGATGATGCATGTAGCCTTAATTCAACGAATAATTTACGAATTTTGACAGGTACAATGTATGAACATTTATTGGGTGAGGAGCATGTAAAAAGCAAGAATGGTCAACGACTCACACATGCAAGTTGACCAAGGACGAGTGTGATACAAACTTCATCGAAAAAAATGAAAAGAGGAATCAAGGAATCTTCAGTTCAATGGTGCGGTTGGGTTACATGTGGACCTTGCAATCTGCTTAGTTTGAGGTGAGGCTGCTCATGCGATTGGCCCAATGGATGGATCTTGCTATAAAAAAACCATTCATTGCCTTGCCCTTGCTGAGCTGTATGATGCATGCATTGCATGCTATGATGCAGAACATGCTACCATGCTATCCGTCGAAGTAGGTCGTCGTGTGTGAGCCGTCGTACGCGGACCTGAAACTCCGATTATTGCAAAATTATCGTGTTCCCTGTCGAAGACTCCCTGGTGAACCATATTTCCATTTTGGTCAGACCTGGGTCGTGTAAGAGGCCTACCACACAACGTTGGGGCAACGTTGTACTTCGTTGTAGCGTTGTTATTGTAGGGCCCCTGCAACGGACAACGAGGTAAACATTGCTTTGGTTACATTATCACTATTTTAATGGTGCTTTGGTCACATGTATAGTGTGGCTATGGTGCTTAAGTCACGTTATCACAATTCCAATGTTCCATTGGTCATACTTTCACTGTGTCTAAAATCACGGTTTCTATGGTACTTTGGTCACACTTGTATATTTCCATGGTACTATGGTCGTATTATCACTGTTGTAATGGTGCTTTGATTACATGTTCACTGTGTCTACGGTGCTTAGGTCACATTATCACTACCTCAATGGTGCTTCGGTCACACTTTCACACTGCCGAAGATACTTTGGTCACACTATCATTGTTTCGATGGTGCTTTGGTCATACTTTCATGTCCATGGTGCTTTAGTCACGTTATCATTATTTCAATGGTGCTTTCATTACAATTTCATTGTGTCTATGGTCCTTATGTCATATTATCACTGTTGCAATGGTGCTTTCGTAACATACTCACTCTTTCAATGGTGCTTTGGTCACAGTTCCACTCTTTCTATGGTGCTTTGGTCAGAATGTCACTGTTCTAATGGTGATTTTGTCACACTTTCACCTTGTCTATGGTGCTTTGGTTACATCATCACGGGTTCAATGGTGCTTTGGTCACACGTTCATTGTGTCTATGGTGCTTTGGTCATATTGTCATTATTGCAATGGTACTGTAGTCACACTTTCATAGTGTCTTTAGTACTTTGGTCACATAATCACTCTTTCAATGGTGTTTTGGTCACACTTTCACTGTTTCCTTGGTGCTCTGGTCACATTATGACTGTTTCAATGTTTGTTTGGTTACACTTTCAGTGTGGCTTTGATGCTTATGTCACATTATCATGGTTTCAGTGTTTACTTGAGCATGCTTTCACACTGTCTATGGTGCTTAGGTCACATTATAACTGTTTCAATGATGCTTTGGTCACATTGTTTTTTTTTCCATGGTATTTTGGTCATATTATGGTGATTTGGTTACATGTTCACGGCTTCTATGGTTCTTATGTCACTTTATCTCTATTTCAATGGTGCTTTGGTCACACTTTCACTGTGTCTATGGTGCTTTGGTCACATTTCACTGTTAAGATGGTGCTTTGGTCACCCTTTCATTGTGTCTATGGTACTTTGGTCAAATTATCACTGCTTAAACAGTGCTTTGGTCATACTTTCATCGTTTCTATGATGCTCAGGTCACATTATTACCGTTTCAATGGCGCTATTGTCACACTTCTACTGTTTCTATAATGCTTTGGTGACATTATCACTCCTTCAATGGTACTATGGACACGATTTCTGTGTGTTTATGATGCTTTGGTCACATTGTCAATGTTTCAATGGTGCTTTTGTCACACAATCACTATGTCTATGGTGCTTTGGTCATGTTACCACTGTTTCAATGGTGATTTGGTCACACGTTCACATTGTTTATGATACCTCGGTCACATTATCACCGTTTCAATGGTGCTTTTGTCATACTTTCAACGTGTGTACATTGCCTTTGTCACATTATTACCGTTTCAATGGTTCGTTTGTCACACTTGTACTCTGTCTATGCCACTTTGGTAATACTATCACTGTTTTAATGGTGCTATGGTCAGACGTTCATTTTGTCATTGGTGCTTTGGCTTTTTGTTTCATTCTTTCAATGGTGATTTGGTCAGACCTTTACCGTGTCCATGGCGCTTATGCCCCTCTATCACTGTTTCAGTGGTGCATTGGTCACGCTTTCACTGTATCTATGGTGCTCTGGTCACATTATCACAGTTCCAATTGTGTGTTGGTCACACTTTCATTGTGGTTACGGTGCTTATGTTACATCGAACTGTTTCAGTGGTGATTTGGTCACACTTTCAGTGTGTCTTTGGTGCTTTGGTCACATTATCACAGTTTTAATTGTGATTTGGTAACACACATACCGTGTCTATGGTGCTTCGGTCACATTATCACCATTTCAATTGTGCTTTGGTCACAATTTCACTATGTCTATAGTGCTTAGGTCACATCATCACTGTTTCAATGGTGGTCACACGTTCACTGTGCCTATGGTGCCTTGCTTACATTATCATTGTTTCAATGGTGCTGTGGTCTCACTTTCACATTGTCTATGGTGCTTAGGCCACTAGATCATTGTTTCTAATATGTCTTGGTCACGCTTTCCCTGTGGCCATGGTGTTTATGTCACATTGTAACAGTTTCAATTATGATTTAATCACACTTTCACTGTGTCTATGGTGCTTTGGTCACATTATCACAACGTCACTGGTGCTTTGGTCACAAGTTTACCGTGTCTATGGTGCTTTGGTCACATTATCACCATTTCAATGGTGCTTTGGTCATACTTTCATTATGACTCTAGTCCTTATGTCACATTGTCACTGCTTCAATGGTTTGTTTTTCACACTTTCACTGTATCTATGGTACCTCGGCCACATTATCACCATAAAATGGTGCTTTGGTCACACGTTCACTGTGACTATTGTGCTTTTGTCACAATATCACTGTTTCAATGATGCTTTGGTCACAGTTTCACTCTGTCTATGGTGCTTTGGTCACATGAGCTTTGTTCCAATGGTACTTTGGCCACAACTTCACCATGTCTATGGTGCTTTAGTCACGTTATCACTGTTTCAATGGTGCTTTGATCACACTATCATTGTGTGCATGGTGCCCATGTCACATTATCACTGTTTCAATTGTGTTTTGGTCACAATTTAACTCTATCTGTGGTGCTTTGGTCTTGTTATCATTGTTGCAATGATGCTTTGGTCACACTTGATCCGTTTCTATGGTGTTAAGGTCACATTATCATCGTCTGAATGGTGTGTGGACAAACTGTCACTGCGTCTATGTACCTTAGGTCACATTACCATTGTTTAATTGGTACTCTGGGCATATGTTTTTTGTATCTATGCTGCTTTGGTTACATTATCACTGTTTCAATGGTGCTTTTGTCACAATTTCACTTTTTCTATTGTTCTTAGGTAACATGATAACTGTTTCAATGGTACCTTGGTCACCCTTTCACTATGTCTACGGTGTTTAGGTCACATTATCAATGTTTCAATGGTTCTTTGGTCACATATTCATTGTGCCTATGGTTCTTATGTCACGTTATCATTGTTTCAATGGTCCTTTTGTCACACTTTCACCGTTTCTATGGTGCTTTTGTCACATTATCACCGTTTCAATGGTGATTTGATCACACTTTGAATGTATCTATGGTGCTTAGGTCACACTGAAACTGTTTGAATGGCACTTTGGTCACCCTTTCACATTGTATGGTGCTTAACTCAAATCATTATTGTTCCAATGGTAAATTGGTCACACTTTCATTGTGTCTATAGTGCTTATGTAAGATTATCACTATTTCAATGGTGCTTTGGTCACACTGTCACTGTGTCAATGGTGCTTTGGTCACATTATCTTTGTTTCAATGGTGATTTGATCATATATTCACACAGTCTATGGTGCTTAGGTTACATTATCATTGCTTTAATGGTGATTTGGCCACAATTTCACTATATCTATGCTGCTAAAGTCACATTACCATTGTTTCAATGGTGCTTTGGTCACACGTTTATTGTGTCTGTAGTGCTTTGGTCACATTATCACTTTTTCAATCATGCTCTGGTCACTTTTTCAATGTGTATATGGTACGTTTGTCTCGTTTTCATTGTCTCACTGATGCTTTGGTCACTATCTAACTGTGTCTATGGAGTTAAGGTATCACCATCATTACGTTTATGATCATTTGCTCACACTTTCACTGTGTCCATTGTCCTTACGTCACATTGTAATTGTTTTGATGGTGCTTTGGTCACACTTTCATTGTATCGATGTTGTCTTGGTCACATGATAAATGTTTCAATGATCCCTTTGTCACAATTCCACTGTGTGTATGGTTCTTAGGTAGAAGTATCATTGTTTGAATGGTTATTTTGTCACACTTTCATTGTGTATATGGTGCTTAGGTCACGTTATCACTGTTTCAATCATTCTTTGGTCACACATTCACTGTGTCTATGGTGCTGAGGTCCGATTATCATTGCTTCAATGGTGCTTTGGTCACATTTTGAGTGTGTATATGGTGCTTATGTCACATTATCACTATTTCAATGGCACTTTGGGCACCCTTTCACAGTGCCTATGGTGCTTAGGTCACATTATCACAATTTCAGTGGTCGTTTGGTCACACTTTCATTGTGTTAATGGTGCTTTAGTCATACTTTCGATGGTTGTATGGTGCTTTGGTCACAAAATAACTGTTTCAATGGTGCTTTGGTCACACTTTCATTGTGTCTATGGTGCTTACGTCACATTCTCACATTTTTAATAATGATTTGGTCACACTTTCACTATCTCTATGGTTGTTTGATCACATTATCACTATTTCAATGCAACTTTGGTCACCATTTAAGTGTCTCTATGGTGTGTGGTGACATTATCACTATTTCAAAAGCACTTTGGTCATGCTTTCACTATGTCTGGTGCTTGGGTCATATGAGAACTGTTTCAATGGGACTTTGGTCACACTTTCACTGTGTCTTTTGTTCTTAGGTCACATTATCACCTTCTCAACGGTTCTTTGGTCACATTTTCTTTGTGCCTGTGGTTTTTTTGTCACATTATCACAGTTTCAATGGTGCTTTGGTCAATATTTCACTGTGTTGACAGTGTTGTGGCCATAGCCTGGCCAAAGCACCATTGAAACAGTGATAATCTGACCAAAGACCTATACAGACAGTGAAAGTGTGTCAAAAGTGTCCTTGAAACAGTGATAATGTGACCAAAGCAACATGGACACGGTGAACGATTGATTAAAACTCCGTCGAGACAATAATTATGTGACCTAAGCACCTAGACACAGTGAACGTGTGTCCAAAATACCATTGAAACGGTAATAATGTGACCTAAGTACCATAAACACAGTGAACGTGTGACCAAAGCGCCATTCAATCAGTGATAATGTGACTTAAGCACCATAGAGACGGTGGAAGTGTGACCAAACCACCATTGAAACATTGATGATATGACCTTATCACATTAGAAACAGTAAAAGTGTGACCACAGCACCATTCAAATCGTCATAACGTGACCAAAGCACCATGAAATAGTGAAAACATGAACAAGTCATTATTGGAACAAACATCATGTGACGAAAGCGCCATATACAAATTGAAGCAGTGATAATGTGACAAAAGTACCATAGACAAAGTGAATGTGTGACCAAATCGGCATTGAAATAGTGATGTACTGACGTAAGCACTGTAGACACAGTGAAAGTGTGACCAAAACATCATTAAACAGTGATTAAATGACCTAAGCACCATAGACATAGTTAAAGGGTGACCAATGCACCATTAAAATAGTGATAATATTACCCGAGCACGACAAACAAAGTGAAAGTGACCAAAGCACCATTGCAACAGATATAATGTGACCAAAGCACCATACACATGGCAAAAATGTCACCAAAGCACCATTGAAGCTAATTTTATATGACCTAAGTACCATAGACAAAGTGAAATTGTGACCAAAGCCCCACGGAAACAGTGATTCTGTGACCTACGCACTAAAGACATAGTGAAAGTGTGACTAAATCACCATTGGAACAGCCTCAATGTGACCAAAGCACCATACACAAAGTGAAGGTAAGACCAACGCACTTTTGAAACAGCAATAATGTGACCAAAGCACCATAGACATAGGGAAAGTGTTACCAAAGCACTGTTGAAACAACGATAATGTGACCAAATCACCATGCACACAATGAAATTGTAACCAAAGCATCGTTGAAACAGTGATAATGTGACCAGGGCATCATACACACTGTGCTAGTGTGACCAAAGCAACATTGAAACGGTGATGATGTGACATAAGACCTATAGGCACGGTGAAATAGTGACCAGAGTACTGTTGAAAAAGTGCTAATGTGACCAAGGTACGATACACATAGTAAACGTGTGACCAAAGCACCATTGAAATACTTATAAAGTGACCAAAACACCATGGACACAGTAAACATATGACCATTTGTGACTTGTACTATGAGTTGTCTGTGTTGACCACACACAGCAGATTTCTTTGGTTAAAGGCAATACATATGTCTAGTTTGGTCGGTCATTGTGCATGGTAGCCACACCGTGCTACTACTTATTCAAGGTCGCTGTACTTGCTAGCTGAAAACTAGTATTCCCAAACCATTGTTACCCCCTGTGACTATATGTGACTCTTGTTGTGAGTTGTCAGCGTTGACCGCATGAAGTGAAATTCTTTGGTCATGGTCAGTGACATATTCATACGTTGGTTGGTCACTGTGCATGGTAGCCACAATGTGCCACGACATATTGAAGGTCTTTGTACTTGCTAATCGACCACTAGTATTCACAAACCATTGTTTCCCCCTCTGCCCATTTGTGATTTGTGTTATGAGTTGTCAATGTTGACCACACATTGTGACATTCTTTGGTCATGGTCAGTGACACATGCCATCTTTGGTTGGTCATTGTACGTGGTAGCCACACCATGCCACTACTTATAGAAGGTCCGTGTGCTTGCTAGTTGATACCTGGTGTTCCCAGACCATTCTTTCCCCCTCGGACCATTTGTGACTCGTATTATGAGTTGTCAACGTTGACCACACACAGCAGATTTCTTTGGTCAAAGGCAGTACATATGTCTACTTTGCTCGGTCATTGTGCATGGTAGCCACACCGTGCTACTACTTATTCAAGGTCGTTGTACTTGCTAGTTAAAAACTAATATTCCAAAACCATGGTTTCCCCATCTGACCATTTGTGACTCGTGTTATGTGTTGTGAACGGTGACCATGCATACTGAAATTGTTTGGTCATGGTCAGTGACATGTGCCTAGTTTGGTTGTTCGGTGTGCATAGTAGCCACACTGTGCCACTACGTATTGAAGTTCTTTGTCATTTCTAGTCAATAAATAGGGTTCCCAAACCATTGTCTATCCCTCTGACCATTTGTAACTCGTGTTATGAGTTGTTAACATTGACAACACATAGTGGACTTCTTTGGTCATAGTCAGCGAGGTGTGCATCCTCTGGTTGGTCACTGTGCACGCTAGCCATGCCGTGCCACTACTTGTTGAAGGTCATTTTACTTGCTAGTTGATAACTAGTATTCTAAATCCATTGTTTCCCAAACAGACCATTTGTGACTCGTGTCATGAGTTTTCAAGGTTGACCACATACTGTGAAACTCTTTTGGTCATGGTTAGTGGCATATGCCTACTTTGGTTTGTTACTGTACATGGTTGCCACGCCGTGTCACTACGTACTGAAGGTCTTTGTACTTTCTGATTGATACCCAGTGTTCCCAACCCATTGTTACCCCCTTTGACTATATATGACTCTTGTTGTCAATTTTCAACGTTGACCACGTGAAGTGAAATTCTTTCGTCATGGTCAGTGACATATGCATACTTTGGTTGGTCACTGTGCATGGTAGTCACACTGTGCCACTACATATTGAATCTCTTTGCTAATGGATAACTAGTATTCACAAACCATTGTTTCCCCATCTGACCAGTTGTGACTTGTGTTATGAGCTGTTAAAGTTGACCACACATAGTGACATTATTTGGTCATGGTCAGTGACACATGCCTACTTTGGTTGGTCATTGTACATGGTAGCCACACCGTGCCACTGCTTATTGAAGGTCCCTACGCTTGCTAGTTGCTACCTGGTGTTCCCAAACAATTGTTTCCCCCTCTGACCATTTTTGACTCGTATTATGAGTTGTCAACGTTGACCACACACAGCGGATTTCTTTGGTCAAAGGAAGTACATATGCCAATTTTGGTCGGTCATCTGCATGGTAGCCACACGGTGCTACTACTTATTCAAGGTGGTTGTACTTGCTAGTTGAAAACTAATATTCTAAAACCATTGTTTCCCCCTCTCACCATTTGTGACTTGTGTTATGGGTTGTGAACTTTGACCACCCATACTGAAATTATTTGGTCATGGTCAGTGACATATGCCTAGTTTAGTTGTTCGGTGTGCATAGTAGCCACGCCATGCCACTACACATTGAAGTTCTTAGTCCTGTCCAGTTGATACATAGGGTTCCCAAACCATTGCCAATGTTGACCACACATAGTGGCCTTCTTTGGTCACCGTCAGTGATGTATGCAACCTTTGGTTGGTCACAGTGCACGCTAGCCACACCGTGCCACTACTTGTTGAAGGTCCTTGTACTTGCTCGTTGATAACTAGTGTTCCCAACCCATTGTTTAACCTTCTGACCGTTTGTGACTCGTGTTATGAGTTTTCAACGTTGACCACACACCCTGAAACTCTTTTGGTAATGGCTAGTGGCATTTGCCTACTTTGGTTAGTCACTGTACATGGTTGCCACGCCGTGTCAATGTGTACTAAAGGTCTTTGTGCTTTCTAGTTGATAGCCAGTGTTCCCAAACCATTGTTACCTTCTCTGAATATCGCTGACTCTTGTTGTGAGTTGTCAGCATTTACCACATGAAGTGAAATTCTTTGGTCATGGTGAGTGACATATGCATGCTTTGGCTGGTCACTGAGCATGGTAGCCATTCTGTGCCAATACATATTGAAAATATTTGTACTTGCTAATCAATAACTAGTACTCACAACCCATTGTTTCCCCCTCTGACCATTTGTGACTCGTGTTATGAGTTGTCAAAGTTGACAACACGTAGTGACATTCTTTGGTCCTGGTCAGTGGCACATGCCTACTTTGGTTGGTCATTGTACTTGGTAGCCACACCGTGCCATTGCTTATTGAAGGTCATTGTGCTTGCCAGATGATACCTGGTGTTCCCAAACCATGGTTCTCCCCCTGATCATTTGTGACTCGTATTATGAGTTGTCAACGTTGACCACACACAGCGGATTTCTTCGGTCAAAGGTAGTACATATCCATACTTTGGTTGGTCATTGTGCATGGTAGCCACACCGTGCTACTACTTTTTTAAGGTTGTTGTACTTGCTAGTTGAAAACTAATATTCCAAAACCATTGTTTCCCCCTCCGACCATTTGTGACTCGTGTTATGGGTTGTGAACGTTGACCTTCCGTACTGAAGTTCTTTGGTCAGGATCAGTGACATATGCCCAGTTTGGTTGTTCGGTGTGCATAGTATGAACACCGTGCCACTACGTATTGAAGTTCGTTGTCGTTTATAGTCAATACATAGGGTTCCCAAACCATTGTCTCTTCCTCTGACCATTTGTGACTTGTGTTATGAGTTGTCAATGTTGACCACACATAGTGAACTTCTTTGGTCATACTCAGTGACGCATGCATCCTTTGGTTGGTCACTGTGCACGCTAGCGACACCGTGCCACTACTTATTGAAGGTGTTTGTACTTGCTAGTTGATAACTAGTGTTCCCAGTCCTTTGTTCCCCCCTCTGACAATTCGTGACTCATGTTATGAGTTTTCAACGTTGACCACACACTGTGAAATTCTGTTGGTCATGGTTAGTGGCATTGCCTACCCTGGTTTGTCACTGTACATGGTTGCCACGCCGTGTCACAAGGTACTGAATGTCTTTGCACTTTCTAGCTGATAGCCAGTGTTCTCAAACCATTGTTATCCCCTCTGACTAGCTGTGACTCTTGTTGTGAGTTGTCAACGTTGACCACGTGAAGTGAAACTCTTTTGTCTTGGTCAGTGACATATCCATACTTTGGTTGGTCACAGTGCATGGTAGCCACACTGTGCCACTACATATTGAAGGTCTTTGTATTTGCCAATTGATAACTAGTATTCTCAAATCCTTGTTTCCCCCTCTGACCATTTTTGACTCGTGGTATGAGGTGTCAAAGTTGACCACACATGGTGACATTCTTTGGTCATGGTTAGTTACACATGCCTAATTTGGTTGGTCATTGTACGTGGTAGTCACACCGTGCCACTGCTTTTTTATGGTCCCTGTGCTTGCTGGTTGATACCTGGTGTTTCCAAACCATTGTTTCCCCCTCTGACCATTTGTGACTCGTATTATGAGTTGTCAACGTTGACCACACATGGCGGATTTCTTTGGTCAAAGGCAGTACATATGCCTACTCTGGTCGGTCATTGTGCATGGTCGCCACACCGTGCTACTACTTATTGAAGGTCGTTGTAATCGCAAGTTGAAAACTAATACTCCGAAAGCATTGTTTTCCCATCTGACCATTTGTGACTCGTGTTATGGGTTGTGAACGTACACCACCCATACTGAAATTCTTTGGTCATGATCAATGACATATGCCTATTTTGGTTGTTGAGTGTGCATAGTAGCCACACCGTGAAAATACGTATTGAAGTTCTTTTTCCTTTCAAGTCAATACATAGGGTTCCCAAACCATTGTCTCTCCCTGTGACTATTTGTGACTCGTGTTATGAGTTGTCAATGTTGACCACACATAGTGGACTTCTTTGGTCATAGTCAGTGACGTATGCACGCTAGCCACATTGTGCCACTAATTATTCAAGGTTTTTCTTTTTGCTAGTTGATAACTAGTGGTCCCAACCCATTGTTTCCCCTTCTGATCATTTGTGACTCGTGTTGTGAGTTTTCAACGTTGACCATACACTGTGAAATTCTTTTGGTAATGGTTTGTGGCAGATGCCTACTTTTGTTTGTCACTGTACATGGTTGCCACGCCGTGTCACAACGTACTGAAGGTCTTTCTGCTTCCTAGTTGATAGCCAGTGTTCCTAAACCATTGTTACCCCCTCTGACTATGTGTGACTCTTGTTATGAGTTGTCAAAGTTGACCACACATAGTGACATTCTTTGGTCATGGTCAGTAACACATGCCTAGTTTGGTTGGTCACTGTGCATGGTAGCCACACCGTGCCACTATTTACTGAAGGTCCTTGTGCTTGTTAGTTGATACCTGATGCTCCCAACCCATTTTTTCCCCCCTCTAACATTTTGTGACTCGTATTATGAGTTGTCAACATTGACCACACACAGCGGATTTTTTTGGTCAAAGGCATTACATATGCCTACTTTGGTCGGTCATTGTGCATGATAGCCACATCGTGCTACTACTTATTGAAGGTTGTTGTACTTGCTAGTTGAAAACTAATATTAAAAAACCATTATTTCCCCCTCTGTCCATTTGTGACTTGTGTTATGGGTTCAGAACGTTGACCACCCATATTGACATTCTTTGGTCATGGTCAGTGACATATGCCTAGTTTGGTTGTTTGGTGTGCATAGAAGCCACACCGTGCCACTACGTATTAAAGTTCTTTGTCATTTCTAGTCAATACTTAGGATTCCCAACCCATTATCTCTCCCTCTGACCATTTGTGACTCGAATTATAAGTTGTCAAGGTTGACCACAGATAGTGGACTTTTTTGGTCATAGTCAGTGACGTATGCATCCTTTGGTTGGTCAATGTGCATGCTAGCCTCATCGTGCTCCTGCTTGTTGAAGGTCTTTGTACTTGCTAGTTGATAACTAGTTTTCCCAACCCATTGTTTCCCCCTCTGACCATTTGTGAGTCGTGTTATGAGTTTTCAACGTTAACCACACACTGTGAAATTCTTTTGGCCCTGGTTAGTGGCATATGCCTACTTTGGTTTGTCAGTGTACATGTTTGCCACGCCGTGTCACTGCGTACTGAAGGTCTTTGTGCTTCCTATTTGATAGCCAGTGTTCCCAAACCATGGTTACCCCCTCTGACTATTTGTGACTCTTGTTGTGAGTTGTCAACGTTGACCACATGAAGTGAAATTCTTTGGTCATGGTCAGTGTAACATGCATACTTTGGTTGGTCACTGTGCATGGTAGCCACACTATGCCACTACATATTGAAGGTCTTTCTATTTGCTAATTGATAACTAGTATTCACAACCCATTGTTTCCCCCTCTAACCATCTGTGACTCATGTTATGAGTTGTCAATGTTGACCACACATAGTGAAATTCTTTGGTCATGGTTAGTGACACATGCCTACTTTGGTTGGTCATTGTCCATGGTAGTCACACTCTGCCACTACTTAAAGAAGGTCCATGTGCTTGCGAGTTGATACCTGGTATTCCCAAACCATTGTTTACCTCTCTCACCATTTGTGACTCGTATTATGAGCTATCAACGTTGACGACACACATCGGATTTCTTTGGTCAAAGGCAGTACATATGCCCACTTTGGTCGGTCATTGTGCATGGTAGCCACACCCTGCTACCACGTATTGAGGGTCAGTGTACTTGCAATTTGAAAACTAATAATCCGAAACCATTGTTTCCCCCTCTTACCATTTGTGATTCGTGTTATGGGTTATGAACGTTGACCACCCATATTGAAATTCTTTGGTCATTGTCAGTGACATATGCCTAGTTTGGTTGTTCATTGTGCATAGGAGCCCTTCCGTGCCACCGCATATTGAAGTTCGTTGTCCCTTCTAGTCCATACATAGGGTTTCCAAACCATTGTCTATCCCTCTGACCATCTGTGACTCGTGTTATCAGTTTTCAATGTTGACCACACATAGTGGATTTCTTTGGTCATAGTCAGTGACATAAGTATCCTTTGGTTGGTCACTGTGCACACTAGCCACTCTGTTCCACTACTTGTTGAATGTCTTTGTACTTGCTCGTTGATAACTAGTGTTCCCAACCCATTGTTTCCCCCTCAGACCATTTGTGACTTGTGTTATGAGTTTTCAACGTTGACCACACACTGTGAAATTATTTTGGTCATGGTTAGTGGCATATGCCTACTTTGGGTTTTCACTATACATGGTTGCCACGCCGTGTCACTACGTACGGAAGGTCTTTGTGCTTTCTAGTTGATAGCCAGTGTTCCCAAACCATTGTCACCCCCTCTGACTATGTGTGACTCTTGTTGTGAGTTGTCAACGTTGACCACATGAAGTGAAATTCTTTGGTCATGGTCAGTGATACATACATACTTTGGTTGGTCACTGTGCATGGTAACCACACTGTGCCACTACATAATGAAGGTCTTGGTACTTGCTAACTGATTACTATTATTCACAAACCATTGTTCCCCCCTCTGACCATTTGCGACTCGTGTTATGAGTTGTCAAAGTTGACCACACATAGTGACATTTTTTGGTCATGGTCAGTGACACATGCCCACTTTGGTTGGTCATTGTAAATGGTAGCCACACTGTGCCACTACTTATCGAAGGTCCCTGCGCTTGCTAGTTGATACCTGGTGCTCCCAAGCCATTGTTTCCCCCTCTGACTATTTGTGACTCGTATTATGAGTTGTCAACTTTGACCACACACATCATATTCATTTGGTGAAAGGCAGTACATATGCATACTTTGGTCGGTCATCATGCATGGTAGCCACACCGTACGACTACTTATTGAGTCTTCACATGATCTCCCGGACAGCGCTCGATGATCTCCGATCATCCGCAGACCGA
Organism: Penium margaritaceum; assembly: GCA_023375785.1. Lineage (NCBI taxonomy): Eukaryota > Viridiplantae > Streptophyta > Zygnematophyceae > Desmidiales > Peniaceae > Penium > Penium margaritaceum. The sequence goes on from SZWC01000965.1 coordinate 210,945, forward strand.
GGTTGGCGGATGCCCAGTGCTCTGGATGCGATCCACGGATGAAATTGTCCAGCTCTGCGGTAGCTTCTTCATGACCATCGATCTGGCTCGGGCTCCTGGCTCACGACGATGATCGGACCCTATCTGTTGATACCAACGGTGTCGATAAATCCAAAGCTCCTTTGCAATATTCCTGACCACATGATCCTCTTTTAGAAATATACATTTATTCAGCAGTTACTTGGTCCATGCCACCCTCGAGGTCGAGAGGAGCTCACGCTCGCACTCTCACCTCGTTTCCAAGACCACCCATCCAGTTGATCTAAAACATGCCGATATACATGGCTGCCGGTGTAGATGTACTGTCAGCTCTCCGGAGCTCCAATATGATGAGTAGAGGAAGTAGGGCCTCGGATGGATGGATCAGTGGGACGCCTAAAGAGGCCTGCCCATAGCCATACCATGCCCCGCCACTACTCCCTGAAGGTCTTTGTGCTTTCTTGTCAATAGCCAGTGTTCCCAAACCATTGTAACCCCCTCTGACTATCTGTGACTATTTTTTTGAGTTGTCAACGTTGACCACATGAGGTGAAATTCTTTGGTCATGGTTAGTGACATGCATACTGTGGTTGGTCACTGTGCATGGTAGCCACACTGTGCCACTACATATTGAAGGTCTTTGTTCTTGCTAGTTGATAAGTAGTATTCGCAAACCAGTTTCTCTCCCTCTCATCATTTGTGACTCGTGTTATGAGTTATCAAAGTTGACCACACATAGTGAGATTCTGTGGTCATGGTCAGTGACACCTGCCTTCTTTGGTTCGTCATTGCACATTGTAGCCATACCGTGCCACTATGTATTGAAGGTCACTATGCTTGCTAGTTGATACCGGGTGTTCCGAAACCATTGTTTCCCCGTCTGACCATTTGTGACTCGTATTGTGAGTTGTCAGCGTTGACCACACATAGCGTATTTATTTGGTCAAAGCAGTACATATGCCTAGTTTGGTCGGTCATTGTGCATGGTAGCCACGATGTGCTACTGCTTATTGAAGGTCGTTGTACTTGCTAGTTCATAATTAATATTCCAAGACCATTGTTTCCCCCTTAGACCATTTGTGACTCGTGTTATGGTTTGTGAACGTTGACCACCCATACTGAAATTCTTTGGTCATGGTTAGCAACATATGCCTGGTTTGGTTGTGAGGTGTGCATGTAAACCACACTGTGCCACTATGTATTGAAGTTATTTGTCCTTTCTAGTCGATACATAGGGTTCCCAACCCATTGTTTCTCCCTCTGACCATTTGTGACTCGTGTTATGAGTTTGCGGTGTTGACCTCACATAGTGTACTTCTTTGGTCATATTCAGCGACATATGCATCCTTTGGTTGGTCACTGTGCACGCGAGCCACACCCAGCCACTACTTGTTGAAGGTCTTTGTACTTGCTAGTTGATAACTAGTGTTCCCAACCCATTGTTTCCCTCTTTGAACATTTGTGACTCGTGTTATGAGTTTTTAACGTTGACCAGACATTATGAAACTCTTTTGGTCATGGTTAGTGGCATATGCCTACTTTGGTTTGTCACTGAACATGGTAGCCACACCGTGTCACTACGTACTAAAGGTCTTTGTGCTTTTTAGTTGATAGCCAGTGTTTGCAAACCATTGTTACCCCCTCTGACTATCTGAGACTCTTGTTGTGAGCTGTCAATGCTGACCACATGAAGTGAAATACTTTGGTCATGGTCAGTGACATATGCATACTATGGTTGGTCACTGTGCATGATAGCCAAACTGTGCCACTACTCATTGAAGGTCTTTGTACTTGCTAATCAATAACTACTATTCACAAACCATTGTTTCCCCCTCTGACCATTTGTGACTCTCATTATGAGTTGTCAACATTGACCACACATAGTGACATTCTTTGGTCAAGGTCAGTGACACATGCCTACTTTGGTTGGTCATTGTAAATGGTAGCCACACTGTGCCACTTCTTATTGAAGGTCCATTTGCTTGCTAGTTGATACCTGATGTTCCCAAACCACGGTTTCCCCCTCTGACCATTTGTGAATCATATTCTGAGTTGTCAACGTTGACCACACACAACATATTTATTTGGTCAAAGGCAGTACATATGCATGCTTTGGTCGGTCATCATGCATGGTAGCCACAGGGTACGACTACTTATTGAGTCTTCACAGGATCTCCCGGACACCGCTCGATGATCTCCGATCATCAGCAGACCGAGATTGGCGGATGCCCAGCGCCGTCAATGCGATCCAGGGACGAAATTGTCCGGCTCTGCGGTAGCTTCTGCATGACCATGGATCTGGCTCGGGCTTTTGGCTCACGACGATGATCGGACCGTATCTCTTGAAACCAACAATGTCGATAAATCCAAAGCTCCCTTGCAGGATTCCTGATCACAGGATCCGCTTTTAGAAAGATACATTTCTTCAGCTGTTACTTGGTCCATGCCACGTCAGCACCCTCGAAGTCGATAGGAGCTCACGCTCACACTCTTGCCTCGTTTCCTGGACCACCCATCCTGTTGATCTAAAACATGCCGATATATATGCCTGCCAGTGCAGATGTACTGTCAGCTCTCCGTGTTGAAACATTGCCCCTCCGCATGCCCAAGTGCGCCGCCGGGAGGCGCTGACAAGCCGCCAGAAAATGGGAACTCCGCTCCAGCGGATCTGGCGACTCGACATTTGCTCCTAAAATGGAGGATTGTCCCTGAAAGTTGACGAGTTGCTGAATCCGGTGGAAGTTGTTTCGCCGGAATCGGACATATGTTGACCACACATATTGGACATCTTTGGTCATAGTCAGTGACGTATGCATCCTTTGGTTGGTCACTATGCATGCTAGCCACGCCGTGCCACTACTTGTTGAAGGTCTCTGTACTTGCTTGTTGATAACTAGTGTTCCCAACCCATTGTTTCCCCTTTGACCATTTGTGACTTGTGTTATGAGTTTTCAACGTTGACCATACACAGTGACAGTCTTGTGGTCATGGTTAGTGCCATATGCCTACTTTGGGTTGTCACTCTAAATGGTAGCCACACTGTTTCACTACGTACTGAAGGTTTTTGTGCTTTTTAGTTGATAGCCAGTGTTCTGAAACCATTGTTACTCCCTCTGACTATTTGTGAGTCTTGTTGTGAGCTGTCAACGTTGACCACATGAAGTGAAATTATGTGGTCATGGTCAGTGACACATGCATACTTTGGTTGGTCACTGTTCATGCTAGCCACACTGCCTAAGTAATGTAGACACAGTGAAAGCGTGACCAAAGCACCACTGAAACGGTGATAGTGTGACCTAAGCACCATAGACACAATGAAAGTGCGACCAAACACGATTGAAACAGCAATAATGTGACCAAAGCACCATAGACACTTTGAAAGTGTGATACAAATACCATTGAAATTGTGCTAATCTGACCATAGATTTAGTGAAGGTGTTACCAATCATTAAAACAGTGATAGTTTAACCTAATCATCATAGATACAATGAAAATGTGACCAAAGGACCGTAGGAACAATGAGAATGTGACCTAAGCACAATAGACCAAGTGGAAGTGTGACCAAAGCACCATTGAAACAATGCTGCTGTGACAAAAGAACCATAGATACAGTGAAAGAGTGACCAAATCACCATTGAAACAGTGATAATGTGATCAGAGTACCACAGACACTGTGAAATTGTGACCAAAGCAGCATACATACAATAAAAATGTCACCAAAGGATCATTGAGACGGTGATACGTTGACATCTGCACCATAGACAGTGAAAGTGTGATCAAAGCAATGTTGAAATGGTTAAAATGTGACCTAAGTACCATAGGCACAGTGAATTTGTGACCAAAGCACCATTGAAACATTGATAACATGACAACACCATCATAGACACGGTGAAAGTGTGACCAAAGCACCATTAAACCACTGATTATGTTACCAAAGCACCATAGACACAGTTAAAGAGTGACCAAACCACCATTGATATAGTGATGACGTGATCTAAGCACCGTAGACACAATGAAGGCGTGACCAAAGCAACATTGAAACAGTGATGATGTGACCTAAGCACCATAGACACGTAAATGTGTGACGAAATCACCAATGAAACTGTGATAATGTAACCTTAGCACCATAGACATAGTGAAACTGTGACCAAAGTACCATTGAAACCGTTACAATGTCACCTAAGCAGTATAGACACGGTGAAATTGTGACAAAAGCACCACTATTATGGTGATAATGTCACCTAAGTACCATAGATATAGTGAAAGTGTGACCAAAGTACCATTGAAATGGCGTTAATGTGCCCAAAGCACCATACATAAAGTGAATATGTGACCAAAGCACCACTGAAACAGTGATAATCTAAACAAAGCACCATAGAGAACTTCAAGTACAATCAAGTAACCATTGAATATGTGATAATGAGACCATAGTACCATAGACACGGTGAAAGTATCATCAAAGCACCGTTGACCTAGTGATAACATGACCAATGCACCATACACACATTAAAAGTGTGACCTAACCATCATTGAAACAATGATGATGTGACAAAAGCACCATAGATACAGTGAAAGTGTGACCAAAGCACTATTGAAACACTGATAACGCGACCAAAGTACCATAAACACAAAAAACGTGTGACCAAAGCACCACTAAAAAAGTAATTATGTGATCTAAGAATCATAGACAAAGTAACGATGTCAGCAACCAACCATTAAAACAGTGATAAAGTGACATAAGCACCATCAACACATAAATAGTATGACCAAAAAACCACTGAAAAGTGATAATGTGATCGAAGCACTAAAGACATGGTGACAGTGTGACCAAAGTACAACTGAAACAGTGCTAATGTGACATAAGCACCATAGACATAGTGCAAATGCGACCAAATCACCATTGAAAGAACTCAATGTGACCAATGGACCATAGATAGAATGAAATTGTCACCAAAGCACCACTGAACAGTAATAATGTGACCAAAGCACCATAGACATAGTGAAAATGTGACCAAATCACTATTCAAACAGTGATAATGTGACCAAGGCACTATAGACATAGTGCAAGTGGGACCAAAGCACCATTGAAACTGTGATAATGTTGCATATGCACCATAAACACAGTGGAAATGTGACCAAAGCACCATTGAAGTAGTGATGGTGTGACTTAAGCACCATAGACACAGCAAAAGTGTGACCAAAGCACCATTGGACCAGTGATAATGTGTCGTAAGCACTATAGACACAGTGAATGTGTGACCAACGTACCACAGAAATAGTGGAATGTGACATAAGCACCATAGAAACTGTGAAATAGTGACCAAAGCACCATTGAAAAGGTGATAGTGTCACAAATGAACCATAGAAACAGTGAGAATGTAACCAAAGCACCATTGAAACAGTGATGAAACGACAAAAGCACCATAGACACGGTGCAAGTGTGACCAAAGCACCATAGACACAGGGAAAGTGTGACCAAACCATCGTTGAAATAGTGATGACGTGACGTATGCACCATATACATAGTGAAGGTGTAACCATATCACCATGAAAACAGTGTTCATGTGACCTAAGCACTATAGACACGTAAACGGTTTACCAAAGCATCATTGAAACAGTGAAAATGTAACCTAAGTACCATAAACACAGTGAAAATGTGACCAAAGCTCCATTGAAACCATGATGATGTAACCTAAGAACTACAGACACAGTCAAAGTGTGACCAAATCACCACTGAAATGGTGATGATGACACCTAAGCACCATAGACAGTGAACGTGTGACCAAATCACCATTCAAACAGCCATAATGTGACCAAAGCACCATATACACAGTGAATGTGTGACCAAGGCACCACTAAATTTGCGATAATGTGACCATAGAAACATAGAGAGGGTGAATGTGTAATAAAAGCACCACTTAAACTATAACAATGTGACCATAGCACCATATACAGAGTGAACGTATTACCAAAGCACCATTGAACTAGTGATAATGTGACCTTAGCACCAAAGACACAGTGAACGTGTGACCAATGCACCATTGAAAAAGTGAGAATATGACCAAAGCACCATAAACACATAAAAGTGTAACCAAAACACCATTGAAGCACTGATAACTTGATATAAGCATCATAGATGCAATGAAACTGTGAGGAAAGAACCATTAGAACAGTGATAACAGGACATAAGCACCATAGACACAGTGGACGTGTATGTATAGCACCATTGAAAGAATGATGTGACCAAAGCACCATAGACAGAAAGAAAGTGTGAACAACGCATCATTGAAATAGTGATGACGTAACCCAAGCACTATAGACACAGTGAAAGTGTGACCAAAGCATCATTGAAATAGATATAATGTGACCGAAGCACCATAGACACGGTGAAAGTGTGGCCAAAGCACCAGTGATACAGTCTGAATGTGGCGTGAGCACCATAGACAGAGTGAACGTGTGACCAAAGTACCAGTGAAATGGTGATAATGTGACCTAAGCACCATGGAAAAAGTTAACGTGTGATCAAATTACCATTCAAGCAGCAATAATATGACCAGAGTTCCATAGCCACAATGAAAGTGTGACCAAAGCACCATTAAAACAATGATAGTGTGACCAAAGCACCATAGACACAGTGAAAGTGTCACCAAAGCACCATTGAAACAGAGATAATGTGACCAAGGCACAATAGACAAAGTGAAGGTGTGACCATATCATTATTGAAACAGTGATAATGTGACCAAAGAACAGTAGAGAGACTGAAAGTGTGACCAAAATACCATTGAATCAGTGATAATGTGACCAAAGCACTTCAGACACAGTGAAAGTGTGACAAAAGCACCATTAAAACATTGATTGTGTGACCATAGCACTATAGACACCTTGAAATTGTGACCAAGGCACCATTGAAACAGTGTTAATATCATGTAAGCAACATATACACAGTGAATGATATGACTCGAGCACTATGGACACAACAAAACTTGACAAAAGCACCATTAAAATGGTGTTATCTGACCTAGGTACTATAGACATAGTGAACATGTGACCAAAGCACCATTGAAGCAGTTATAATGTGACTAACCACTATAGATACAATGAAAGGGTGATCAAAGTGCCATTGAAATAGTGATAATGTGACCTAAGCACTAAAGACACGATAAAGGTGTGATAAAAATACCATTGAAACGGTAACAATGTGACCAAAGCACTATAGACGCAATGAAAGTGTGACAAACTCACATATGAAAGAGGTATAATGTGGCCAAAGCACTATGGACATGGTGAACGTGCGCCCAAAGCACAATTGAAACAGTGATCGTGTGACCTAAGCATTATCGACACAGTGAAAGTGTGACCAAATGCACCATTGAAACAACAATAATGCGACTTCAGCACTATAAAAACAGTCAAAGTGTGACCAAAGTACCATTGAAACAGTGAAAAACTGACATAAGCACCATAGAAAAAGTGAAAGGGTTACGAAAGCACGATTAATACAAAGATAATGTGACATAAGCACTATACACACAGTGATTGTGTGACCAAATCACATCTGAAAAAGTGATACTGTGACATAAGCATTATAGACACAGTGAATACGTGGCTAAAGCACCACTGAAACAGTGACAATGTGATCTAAGCACTATAGAACATGTGAAAGTGTGACCAAAGCACTATCGAAATAGTGACTTTATGACCTAAGTACTTTAGACATGCCAAATTTGTAACCAAAGCACCATTGAAACAGTGGGAATTTGACCTCATTACTATAGAAACAGTGACAGTGTGACCAAAGTACCATTGAAACGGTGATAACATGAAGTAAGCACTAGAGACACAGTGAAAGTGTGAACAAAGCACCATTGAAAGAAATACAATGTGACCTAAGCACTATATACACAGTGAAAGTGTTACCAACGCACTAATAAACAATGATCATGTGAGCAAAGCACAATGGACATGGTAAAATTATGACAATAACACAAGAAAAGCATTTATAACAAGACCTAAGAATGAAAAACACGGTGAAATTGTGATCAAAGCACAATCAAAACAGTGATACTGTGACCTAAGCACTATGTATATAGTGAAAGTGTGACCAAAATACCATTGAATCAGTGATCATATGACCTAAGCACCACACACACTGTGAAATTGTGACAACAATACTATTGACACAGTGGCTACGTGACCTAAACACTATAGACACAGTAAACATGTGACCAAATCACCATTCAAAAAGTGATAATGTGACCTATGCACTATAGACTCGGTGAAAGTGTGACCAAAGCACTATTCAAGTGGCGATCATGTGACATAAGCACTATAGATTCAGTGAAAGTCTGACCAAACCACTATTCAAATAGTGATAACATAACCTTAGCACTATAGGCACAGTGAAGGTGTGACAAAAGCACCATTAATACAGTGATAATGTGACAGAAGCAATAAAGATACAGTGAAAGTGTGACCAAAGCACCATTGAAACACTGATATTACGAGCAAAGCACTATAGACAGAGTACCCGTGTGACCAGAGCACCATTGAAACAGTGATAATGTTACATAAACACTATAGACAGTGAGCGTGTGACCAAGGCATCATTGAAACAGTGAAATGTGACCTAATCACCATAGACAGAGTGAGCGTCTGACCAAAGAATCATTGCAATAGTGATAGTACGGCATAAGCACCAAATACACAGTAAAAGTGTGACCAAAGCATCATTGAAAACGTGAAAATGTGACATAAGCACTGTAGAAATTGTGAAATTGTGACCAAACGACCATTGAAACCATGATAATGTGACCAAAGCACTGTAGACACAATGAAAGTGTGACCAAAGCACACTTGAAACAGTGATGATGTGACCAATGCACTATGGACATGGTGAATAAGTGACCAACGTACCATTGAAACAGTGATAATGTGACCCGAGCATTATAGACATAGTGAAAGTGTGACCAAAGTACCACTATAATATTGATAATGATACTTGGGCACCATAGAAACCGTGAAAGTGTGACGAAATCACCATTGAAGGAGTTATAATGTGACCTCAGCACTATCGACACAGTGAAAGTGTGTCTGAAGCACCATTCAAACAATGACAAGGTAACTTAAGCACTATAGACACAGTGAACATGTGACAAAAGCACCATGAAAATAGTGATAATGTGACATAAGCACTATAGAAACAATGAAAGGGTGACCAAAACACCATTCAAACAGTTGTTATGTGACGAAATCACTATATAAACCTTTAAAGTGTGACAAAAGCACCATTAAACAGTGACAATGATACCGTAAGCACCGTCGAGGGAGTTAAAGTGTGACCAATGAACCATTGAAATAGTGATAATGTGACGTAAGCACTATAGACACAGTGAAAGTGTGACCAAAGCACCGTTTAAATAGTGATAAAGTGACATACGCAATATAAACACAGTGAAAATGTGACAAAAGCACCATTGAAATGTTGATAGTGTTATATAAGCAGTATTCAAAGAGTGAAAGTGTGATAAAGGCTCCAATGAAACAATGATAACATGACATAAGCACCATAGACGCAATGAAAGTGTAACCAAAGCACCATTGTAGAAAACACTGACAATGTGACCAAAGCACCATTGAAACAGTGACAATGTCACCTAAGCACTATAGACACACTGAAAGTGTGACAAAATCAACATTGAAAAAGTGATAATGTGACCTAAGCACTATAGACACGATGAAAGTGTGACCGAAGTACCATTGAAACAGTGATAATGTGACTTAAGCACTGTATACACAGGAAACGCGTGACAAAAGCACCATTCAAACAGTGACAACATGAACTAAGCACCATAGACACAGTGAAATTGTGACCAAATCACCATTTGAATAGTGATAACATGAACCAAGCACTGTAGAAGGAGTAAAAGCGTAACCAAAGAACTATTGAACGGTGATAATGTTACCTAAGCACTAGAGGGAGAGAGTGGAAGTGTGACCAAAATACCACAGAATCAGCAATGATGTAACCAAAGCACTATAGACACACTGATAATGTGATGAAGGCGCTATATACATGATGAAATTGTGACCGAATCACCATTGAAACAGTGATAATGTCACTTAAGCACTAAAAAATTAATGAGAGTGTGATCACAGCACCATTGTAAACGTGATAATGTGACCTAAGGACCATAGTCACAGTGAAAGAGTAACCAGAGCACCCTTGAAAGAGTGATAATGTGACCTAAGCAATATAGACACAGTGAACGTGTGACAAAATGAACCAGGAAAACAATGATAATCTCACCTAAGCACTGTAGACAAAGTAAACATGTGACCAAAGCATCATTGAAACAGAGACAATGTGAACAAACAACTATAGACACTGTGAATTTGTTACCAAAGCACTATTAAGAAAGTGATAATGTAACCTAAGCACTATACACATGATGAAAATGTGACCAAAGACCCATTTAAACAATGATGATGGGACCTACACATTATTATCACATCGAAAGTGTGACCAAAGCACCATTGAAACAGTGATAATGTGACTTAAGCACTAAAAAATATTGAAATTTTGATCGAAGCACCATTGCAGTAGTGATAATGTGACATACAAACAATAGACACATTGAACGTGTGACCAAAGCACCGTTCAAACAATGAAAATGTGACCTAAGCACTTTATACACCGTGACAGGAGGGCCAAAACATCATTAAAAAGGTGATAATGTGACATAAGCACGAAAGACACACTGAAATTGTGACCAAAGCAGCATTGAAACAGTGAAAATGTGACCTAAGCACTATAGATACAGTGAAAATGTGACGGAAACACCATTGGAACAGTGACAATGTTACGTACGTACTATAGGCAGAGTGAACGTGTGACCAAATCACCAATGACAATCTGATCATACGATCTAAATTCAGTAGGCATAGTGAACGTTTGACCAAATAACCATTGAAATAGTGAAAATGTGACCTACGCAATATAGACACCGTGAACATGTGACCAAAGCACCATTGAAACAGTGAAAATATGACATAAGAACAAAAGAAACAGTGAATATGTGACCAAGAGCACTATTAAAACAGTGATGATATGACCTAAGGACTATAGGCACAGTGAAATAAAGCGGCAACAACACCATTGAAGCAATTATAATATGGCCTGAGCAGTAGAGATACAGTGAATATGTGACCAAAGCACCATTGGAACATGGATAATGTGGCCAAAGTACTCTAGACATAGTGAAAGTGTGACCAAAGCACTTTTGAAACCGTGATAATGTGACTTAAGCAACGAAAACACCGTGAAAGCGTGACCAAAGCACCAATGAAACCTTGATCTTTTGACCCAAGCACCATAGACACAAAAGACGTGCGACCAAAACACCATTCAAACAGCGATAATGTGACCAGAGCACCATAGAAACATTGAAAAATCGATAAAAACACCATTGAAACAGTACTAATATGACCAAAGCACCATCGATACAGTAAAGGTGTCACCAATCATTGAAACAGTGATAATGTGACCTAAGAATCATATATACAATGAAACTGTAACCAAAGGACTATTGAAATAGTTATAATGCAACCTAAGCACGATAGACAAAGTGGAAGTGTAGCCAAAGCACCATTGATTCAATGATGATGTGACCAAAGCACCATGGGTACAATGAAAGAGTGAGCAAAGCACCATCTAAACATTGATGCCGTTATCTGAGCACTTTAGACACAGTAAATGTGTGACTAAAGCATCATTGAAACAGTGATAACTTGACCAAAGCACCATAGACACAAGGAGAAATGTAGCCAACGCACCATTGAAACAGTGACAATGTGACCAGAGTACAACAGACACCGTGAGAGTGTGACCAAAGAGAAATTGACACAATGATAATGTGACCAAAGTACCATAGATAGTGAACGTGTGACCAACACAACATTGAAATAGTGATGATGTGACCTAAGTGCCATACATACGGTGAAATTATGACCAAAGCACCATTAAACAGTGATAACATGATGAGAGCACCATAGACATGATAAAAGTGTGACCAAAGCAACATTCAACCAGTGATAATGTGACCAAAGCACGGTAGACACAATGAAAAAGTGACCAAACTACCATTCAAATAGTGATGACGTGACCTAAGCACAATAGAGACAGTGAAGGCATGACCAAAGTGACATTGAAACAGTGATGATGTGACATAAGTACCATAGACACGTAAACGGGTGACTAAATCACCATTAGAGCAGTGATAGTGTGACCTATGTATCATAGACACAGTGAAACTGTGACCAAAGAAACACTGAAACCGTGATAATGTGACCTAAGCACTATAGACATAGTGAAGGTCTGACCAAATCACCATTGAAATGAAGATAATGTGACCAAAGCACCATAGACACAGTGAATATGTGACCAAAGCACCATTGAAATAGTGATAATGGGACCAAAGCACCATAGATACAGTGAAAGTGCGATTAAAGCACCATTAAATATGTGACAATGTGACTATAGCACTGTAGACACAGCGAATGTACTACCAAATTACCATTGAACTAGTGATAACGTGACCAAAGCACCATAGAGGCAGTGAACATGTGACCAATGCACTATTGAAATACTGATGGTATGACCAAAGCACCTTGACACATAAAAATGTGACCAAAACACCATGAAAACAGTGATATGGTACATACGCATCATAGATACAATGGACGTATGGCCAAATGGAAGTGTGTCCAGAGCACCATTGAAACAATGATGATGTGACCAAAGCACCATAAATACGGTTAAAGGGTGCCGAAGCACCATTGAAGCAGTGATAATGTGACCAAACACCATAAACACAAAAAACGTGTGACAAAAGCACCACTAAAACAGTGGTTATGTGACATAAGCATCATTGACGTGTTAACACTGTGATCAAAGCACCATTGAAATAGTGATAATGTGACATACGCACCATAAACACATTGATATTGTGACCAAAGCACCACTGAAAATGTGATAATGTGACCTAAGCACTAAAGACACGTTGAAAGTGTGACCAAAGTGCCGTTTCAACGGCGCTCATGTCACCTAAACACCATAGGCAACGTCAAAGTTTGACCATAGCACCATTGATAAAGTAATAGTGAGACTAACACACCATAGACACAGTGAACGGGAGACCAAAGCACTATTGAAACTGTGATAATGTGACCAAAGTTCCATAGACACAGTACACGTATGACCAAAACACCATTGAAACAATGATATTGTGACCTAATGACCATAGACACAGTGAAAGTGTCACCAATGCATCATTAAAATAGTGATAATATAACCAAAGCACCGTAGTCACATGAAGTTGTGACCAAAACACCATTGAAACGGTGATAACATGTCCTAAGCATCATCGTTGCAGTGAAAGTGTGATCCAAGCACCATTGAAATAGTGATAATGTGACCCTAAGCACCATAGACATAGTAAACATGTGACCAAAGCAACATTGAAACGGTGATAAAGCAACCTTGACATAGTGAAAGTGTGACCAAAGCACCATTGAAACAGTGATTATGTCACCTTAGAACCATAAACACACTGAAAGTGTGACCAAAGCACTATAAAAAGAGCAATTATGTGGCCTAAGCACTTTAGATACAGTGAGTGTCACCAAATCACCATTGAAACAGTGATAATGTCACCTAGAGTTCGTAGAAACAGTAGACGCGTGACCAAAGTACCTTTAAAATAATGATAATGTGACCTAAGCACCATAGACGCAATGAAAGGCTGACAAAAGAACCATTAAAAAATTGACAATAAGACCAAAGCACCATGGACAAAGTGAAAGGGTGACCAAAGTACCATTGAAATAGTAATAATGTGACAAATGCACCATAGACACAGTGAGATAATGACCAAAGCAACACTGAAACAATGATAATGTGACCAAAGCACCATAGACACAGTCAAAGTGTGACCAGAGCACCATTAAAACAGTGGTAATGTAACCGAAGTACCATTGACATAGTGGGAATGTGACCAAAGCACCGTTCAAATGGTGATATGACAAAAGAACCATAGACAAAGTAAGAGTGTGACCAAAGCACCATTGAATCAGTGATATTGTCGCCTAAGTACCATATAAACAATGAAAGTGTTACCAAAGCACCATTGAAGCAGTGATTGATAATGTGACCTAAGCATCATAGGCAAAATGAAAGTGCGACCAAGGCACCATTGTAATAGTGATAATGTGATAAACGTACCATGGACACATTGAATGTTTGACCAAAGCACCATTGATATAGTGATAATGTGACCAAAGTATGATAGATATAGTGAAAGTGAGACCAAAGTACCATTGAAAGAGTGATGACATAGCCTAAGCACTATAGACAATAAAAGTGTGAACAAAGAACCATTGATACAGTGATAATGTGACCAAAGCACCAAAGACAAGGTAAACGTGTGACCAAAGCACCATTGAAACAATGATAATGTTACCAAAGCACCATAGACACAGTGAAAGTATGACCAAGGCACTATTGAAACTGTGACAATGTGACCAAAGCACCATATACACTGATAATGTGACCAAAGCACTATTAACAAAGTAGACATGTGACCAAAGCACCATTGAAACAGTGATTATATGACCTGAGTACCATAGACACAGTGAAAATGTGACCAAAGAACCATTGAAATAGTGATATTTCAACAAGAGCAACATAGACAATGAAATGTTGACTAGAGCACCATTGAAACTGTTGAAATGTAACCAAAGTACCGTAGACTCAGTAAAAGTGTGACCAAAGTACCATTGAAACAGTGATTATGGGACCTACAAACCAAAGACAAAGTGAAATTGTGACTAAAGCACCATGAAGACAGTAATGATGTGACCTTTGCCCCATTAAGGGTGTGAATTTGTGACCAAAGCACCATTGAAACAATGATAATGTGACCTAAAAATTATAGACAAAGTGAACGTGTGACCAAAATACCATTGAAGCAGGTATAATGTGACATAAGTACCATATACACTGTGAAAGGATGACCAAACCACTATTGGTATAGGGATGATGTGACTTAAGCAACATAGATACTGTGAGGGTTTGACCAAAGCACAACTTGAACAATGATAATGTGACCTAAGCACCATAGACGCAGTGCAAGTATAACCAAAGCACCATTAAAACAGTGATCACATGATCAAAGCACCATAGACATGTAAACGTGTGACAAAGCACCATTAAAATAGTGATAATGTGACCTAGGTACAACAGACAGTGAAAGTGTGTCCAAAGCACCATTGAAACAGTGATAATGTTACCTAAGCACCATATAAACCGTTAAAGTATGACCAAAGCACCATTGAAACTGAATTTATTTAACCAAAGCACCATATACAAAGTGAGGGTATGACCATAGCACCATTGAAACAGTGATAATGTTACCTACGGACCAAATACACAGTGAACGTGTGACCAAAGCACCATTCAAATAGAGCTGATGTGGCCTAAGAAATGTAGACACTACAAGTTTAGCTAAAGCATCATTGAAACAGTGATAACATAGCCAAAGCACCAAGGACACGATAAACGGGTGACCAAAGCACAATTGGGACAGTTCTAATGTAACCAAACCATCGTATACACGGTGAAAGTGTGACCAAAGCACCACTGAAACAGTGATAATGTAACCAAAACACCATTGACACAGTGAAAGTGTGACCAGAGCACCATTGAAACCGTGATAAAGTGACCAAAGCACCATAGACAGAGTGAACGTGTGACAAAAGAACCATTGAAAATGTGACAATACGACCAAAGCACCATAGACAGTGAAAGTGTGACCAACATACCTTCGAAAAAATGATATTATGACCCAAGGACCATAGACAGTGAAAGTGTGTCCAAATCGCCATTGAAAAAGTGATAATGGGACCTATGAACCATAGACACAGAGAAATAGTGACAAAAGCCACATTCAGATGGTGACAATGTGACCCAAGCACTATGTACACAGTGAGATTGTCGCCAATGCACCATTGAAGAAATGATTATGTGACATATACACTATAGACAAAGGAAAAGTGTGACCAAAACACCATCGGAACAGTGATACTGTCACCGAAGCACCATAGGCATACTGAATG
Organism: Penium margaritaceum; assembly: GCA_023375785.1. Classification (NCBI taxonomy): domain Eukaryota; kingdom Viridiplantae; phylum Streptophyta; class Zygnematophyceae; order Desmidiales; family Peniaceae; genus Penium; species Penium margaritaceum. The sequence continues at coordinate 227,133 of SZWC01000965.1, forward strand.
AGTGACCAAAGCACCATTGAAGCAATGATGATATGACCTAAGCACCATTGACATAGTGAACGTTTGACCCAAACATCATTGAAATAGTGATAATGTGACCAATGCACCATAGATACAGTAAAGGTGTGATCAAAGCACATTTGAAATAGTGATTATGTGACCTAAGTACCATAGACACAGTGAAAGTGTGGCCAAAGCACCATTAAAACAGTGATAGTATGACCAGAGTTCCTAGGACACATAAAGTGTGACCAAAGGACAGTTTAAACAACAATCATGTGACGTATGTACCATCGACAGTGAAAGTGCTACCAAAGCACCCTTGAAACAGTGACAATGTGATATGAGCACAATAGACACAGTGAAATTGTGACAAAATCACTATTGAAACAGTGGTAATCTGACCAAAGCATCATAGACATGGGGACGTTGTGACCAAAGCACCATTGATACATTGAAAATGTGACCTATGCACCATAGACACAATGAAAGAGTAACCCAAGCACCATTGAAAGAGTGATGGCATGACCTATGCACTATATACATAGTGAAAATGTGACCAAAGCATCATCTAAACATCAATAATATGACCAAGGCACCGTAGACACTGTAAAAGTGTTACAAAGGCACCATTGAAACAATGATAATGTGACCTAAGCACCAAAAGCACAGTTGCGTTGTGACCAAAGCACTATTTAAACAGTGATAAAGTGACCTACGAACTATAGACACAATAAAAGTGTGACCAAAGTACCATTGAAAATGTCATAATGTGGTGTAAACTCTATAGATACAGTGAAAGTGTGACCAAAGCATCATCAAAATAGTTGTAAAGTCACTTTAGTGCCATAGGCAGAGTGAACGTGTGACCAAAGCACCATTGAAGCAATCACAATGTGACCTAAGCCCCATTGAAATATAGATAAGTTGACCAAAGTACTGTAGACATAGGGAAAGTGTGACCAAAGCGCCATTGAAACTCTTACAATGGGACCTACGCACCATACAAACTGTGAGTGTGTGACCAAAGCACCATTGAGACAGTACAAGTGTGGCCTAAGAGACAGACACAGTGAAGCGTTGCCAAAGCACCATTGACACAGTGATAATGTAACCTAAGCACTATAGACACGGGGAAAGTGTGAACAACGATCCATTAAATAGTGGTGATGTGACCAAAGCACTTTAGACATAACTTCACGGAAAATGTGACCAAAGTACCACAACCACTGTGAAAGTGCGACCAACGCACCATTGAAACTGTGATAATGAGACCACAGCACCATATACACAGTATAGTGTGAACTATGCACCATCCATGTAGCCATGCACATAAATGTGTGAACAAAACACCATTGAAACAGTGATAATGGAACCCAAGCATTATGTATAAGGTGTAAGTTTGACCAAAGCACCATTGAAACAGCGTTAATGTGACATAGGCACCATACACAGTGAATGTGTGACCAGAGCACCATTCAAACAGTGATAATGTGACATAAGGACCATAGAAACAGTAAACGTGTGACAAAAGCAACATTGAAGTAGTGATTATTTGACATAAGAACCATATGCCAGTGAACGTGTGACCAAAGCACCATTGAGGCAATGGCAATGTAACCTAAGCCCCTTAGCCACAGTGAAAGGGTGACCAAAGCACCATCAAAACACTGATTATGTGACTGAAGCACTGTAGACCATTCAAATGTTTGACCAAAGCACCATTGAAACAGAGCTGTTGTGACCTAACATCCATAAACTCGGTGAAAGTGTGACCAATGCACCACTGAAATAGTGACAATATGACTAATGTGCCATAAACACATACACGTGTGATCCAAATATCATTTAAAGGGTGATAATGTGACCTAAGCACCATAGACATAGGGAAAGTGTGACCAAAGCACAATTAAAACAGTGATAATGTGACCAAAGCACCATAGACACGGTGAAGGTGTGACCAGAGCACCATTAAAACAATGATGAACAGACCTCAGCACTATAGACACAGTAATCGTGTGACCAATGCTCAATTCAAACATTGGTTATGTGACCAAAGCACCGTATACACAGTAAACGTGTAACCAAAGCACCATTGGAACAGTGATAATGTGACCAAAGCACAATAGACACAGTGAATGTGTGACCAAAGCACCATTCAAACAGTGATAATGTGAGCAAAGCACCACAAGCACATTAGACGTGTGACCAAAGCATCATTGAAACAGTGATTATGTGACTTAAGCACCATAGACACATTAAACGTGTGACCAATTCACCATCAAAAGATTGATAACAGACTCAATCATTGTAGACACGGTGAATGTGTGACCATGTAACAATTAAAACAGCAATAATGTGACCAAAAGCACCATAGACAAAGTGAATGTATGACCAGAGCATCATTAAAAAAGTGATAATGTGACGTTGGCACAACGGACACACAGAAAGTGTGACCAAAGTAATTGAGAAAGCAATGATTTGACCTAAGCACCATGGAGACGGTGAGAGTATGACCAAGGCACCATTGAAATAGTGATGATATGACCAAAGCACCATAGACAAGGTGAAAGTGTGACCAAAGCACCATTGAAACAGTGATAATGTCACCTAAGCACCACAGGCACCATGAAAGTGTGATAAAATCACGATAGAAGCTACTATTATGTGGCCAAAGTACCATTGGCACAGTGAAAGTTTGGCCATAACACCTTTGAAATAGTGATAGTGTGACGTAAGCTCCGTAGACATAGTGAAAGTGTGACAAAGCACCAATGAGACAGTGATAATGTGACCTAAGAACCATACAGTCAGTGAAAGTGTGACCAGAGCACCATTGAAATTGAGAAAAAAACCTAAGCACTATAGACACATTGAAAGTGTGACCAGTTCACCATTGAAACAGTAACAATGTGACCAAATCACTATAGAAGCAGTTTAATGTGTGACCAAAGCACCATTGAAATAGTAAAAATATGACCAAAGTACCATAACACTGTGAAACTATGTCCAAAGCATCATTGAAATAGTGTGACCAAGGCATCATTGAACTAGTGGTAATGTCACATAAGCACAAGAAAAGTGTGACCAAAGTATCATTGAAATAGTGGTAATGTCACATAAGCACTATAGACATAGTGAAAAGTGTAACCAATTTACCATTGAAGTAGTGATTACTTGACCTAATCAGCATGGACACGGTCAAAATGTGACCAAAGCACCATTGAAAGAGTGATAATGTGACCAGAGTACCATAGACACGGTGCCGGTGTGATCAAAGCACCATTGGAACATTGATAATGTGACCTCAGCACCATAGCCAGAGTAAAAGTGTCACCAAAGCACCATTTGGATAGTGATAAAATCACCAAAGTGACATCGACAAATAAAAGTGTACCCAATGGACCATTAGGGCAATGATAACATGACTTAAGCAACATAGACACGTTGAATATGTGACCAAAGCACCATTGAAATAGTGAGAATGTGATCTAATCACCATAGACGTAGTGAATGTGTGAGCAAAGTACCATTGAAACCGTAACAATGTGACCAAAGCACCATAGAAACTGTGAAAATGTGACCAAAGCACCATTAACATGGTGATGATGTGACCAAATCACTGCATAGAGACTGAAAGTGTGACCAAAGCAAAATGCAAACAGCTATGATATGGCCAAAGTACCATTAACAAAGTATACATGTGTGAAAAGCACCATTGAAACAGTGATCATGTGACCGAAATACCATAGACACTGTGGAAATGTCCCCAAATCACCATTGAAAGAGTGAAAATGGGTTTAGAGAACCATAGACACAGTGAAAGTATGACCAAAGCACCATTGTAACAATGATAGTGTCAAATAAGCACCATAGACACACTGAATCTGTGGTGAAAGCACCATTCAAACAGTGATAATGTGAAAAACAACACCATATAAACGTTGAAGGTGTGACCAAGGCACCATTCAAACAGTGATAATGTGACATAAGCACCATAGACATAATGAAGATATAACCAAAGCACAGTTGAAATAGTGACAATTTGACCAAAGTAATATAGACACCTAAAATTGTGACCAAAGGACCATTTAAGCAGTGATAACGTGACCAAAGTACCATAGCCAGAGTAAACGTGTGACCAAAGTACCACTGATGGTGTTGATACGTGGAGTAGACAGTGTAGACACTGAAAGTGTGAACAAAGCACCATTGAAACAGTGTTAATAAGAAAAGCACCAAAGACAAGGTAAAAGTGTGACCAAAGCACCATTAGAATAGTAATAATGCAATCAAAGCACAATAGACACAATAAAAGTGTGACCAAAGAACCATTGAAGCAGTGATAATGTGACCAAAGCACAATGGACAGAGTGAATTTTTGACCAGAGCACTGTTGGAACAATGATGATGTGATCAAAGCATTATAGACATAATGGAAGTGTGATCAAAAAACTATTGAAGCATTGATATTGTGACCTACGCACAATAGACACAATAAACGTGTGACCAAATCACCATTGGAATGGTGATATTCTGACTTTAGTACTGTAGACATAGTGAAAGTGTGACCAAAGGACCATTGAAACAGTGATGTTATGACTAAAGACCATAGAAAGAGTCAAATTATGACCAAAGCACCATAGACACAGTGAAAGTGCAAGCAAAGCACCACTGAAACAATGATGACGTGATCCAAGCACTAGAATGACGGTGAATGTGTAAAAAAAGCACAATTGAAACAACGACAATGTGACCTAAACGCTATAGACACAGTGAAAGTGTGACCAAAGCATCATCGAAACCATGATAATGTCACGTAAGCACCATGTAAATACTCAAATTGTGATCAAAGCACCATTGAAGCATTAATATGTGACCTTAGTACCATAGTCAAAATGAAAGGGTGACTAAAGCACCATTGAAATATTGATAATGAGACCAAAGCACCATAGATACAGTGAAGGTGTGACTAAAGTAGAATTGAAACATCGATAATGTGACATAAGCACCATACACATAATGAAAGTTTGACCAAAGAACCATTAAGACAGTGATGATATGACCAAAGCACCAAATACATATAAATGTNACGACAATGTGACCTAAACGCTATAGACACAGTGAAAGTGTGACCAAAGCATCATCGAAACCATGATAATGTCACGTAAGCACCATGTAAATACTCAAATTGTGATCAAAGCACCATTGAAGCATTAATATGTGACCTTAGTACCATAGTCAAAATGAAAGGGTGACTAAAGCACCATTGAAATATTGATAATGAGACCAAAGCACCATAGATACAGTGAAGGTGTGACTAAAGTAGAATTGAAACATCGATAATGTGACATAAGCACCATACACATAATGAAAGTTTGACCAAAGAACCATTAAGACAGTGATGATATGACCAAAGCACCAAATACATATAAATGTGTGACAAACACACCATGGAACTAGTGACAATGTCACCCGAGCACAACAGACAGTGAAACTGTGACCAAAAGAACAATTCAAACAGTCATTATATGACCTAAGGACAACAGACACAGTAAAAGTGTTACCAAAGCATCATTGAAAACTTTATAATGTGACCAAAGCACCAAAGACACAGTGACAATGTGACCAAAGTACCATTGAAACAGTGATAATGTGACCTAAGCGCCATACACTCACCAAAAGAGTAACCAAAGCACCATAAACAGAGTGAGGACGTGACCGTAGCACTAAAGACACGGTGACAATGTGACCAAAGCACTATTGAAACAGTGATAAAATGACAAAAGCACCAAAGACATGGTTAACGTGTGACCAAAGCACCATTGAAACAGTGNACTAAAGACCATAGAAAGAGTCAAATTATGACCAAAGCACCATAGACACAGTGAAAGTGCAAGCAAAGCACCACTGAAACAATGATGACGTGATCCAAGCACTAGAATGACGGTGAATGTGTAAAAAAAGCACAATTGAAACAACGACAATGTGACCTAAACGCTATAGACACAGTGAAAGTGTGACCAAAGCATCATCGAAACCATGATAATGTCACGTAAGCACCATGTAAATACTCAAATTGTGATCAAAGCACCATTGAAGCATTAATATGTGACCTTAGTACCATAGTCAAAATGAAAGGGTGACTAAAGCACCATTGAAATATTGATAATGAGACCAAAGCACCATAGATACAGTGAAGGTGTGACTAAAGTAGAATTGAAACATCGATAATGTGACATAAGCACCATACACATAATGAAAGTTTGACCAAAGAACCATTAAGACAGTGATGATATGACCAAAGCACCAAATACATATAAATGTGTGACAAACACACCATGGAACTAGTGACAATGTCACCCGAGCACAACAGACAGTGAAACTGTGACCAAAAGAACAATTCAAACAGTCATTATATGACCTAAGGACAACAGACACAGTAAAAGTGTTACCAAAGCATCATTGAAAACTTTATAATGTGACCAAAGCACCAAAGACACAGTGACAATGTGACCAAAGTACCATTGAAACAGTGATAATGTGACCTAAGCGCCATACACTCACCAAAAGAGTAACCAAAGCACCATAAACAGAGTGAGGACGTGACCGTAGCACTAAAGACACGGTGACAATGTGACCAAAGCACTATTGAAACAGTGATAAAATGACAAAAGCACCAAAGACATGGTTAACGTGTGACCAAAGCACCATTGAAACAGTGATATTGTAACCAAAGTACCATGCATGGAGTGAAAGTATGACCAAAGCACCATTGATACAGTGATAATATGACCAAAGGATCATAGACAAAGTGAACGTGTGACCAAATCACCATTAAAACAGTGATGGTATGACCAAAGCACCATAGACAAGATAAAATTCTGACCAAAGCACCATTAAAACCCTGATAATATGACCAAAGCACCACAGACACAATGAATGTGTGACCAAAGCACCATTGAAACGGTGATAATGTGACCCGAGCACCATAGACACAATGAAAGTGTGAACAAAGTACCATTGAATCGCTCATATAATGACCAAAGAACCATAAGCAGTGAAATTCTGACAAAAGCACCATTGAAGCTGTGATAATGTGACAAAAGCACCATAGACACAGTCAAAGTGTGACGAGAGCACCATTTAAGCAGTGATAATGTCACAAAAACACCATATGCACCTTGAACGTTTGACCATAGCACCATTGATGCAGTGATAGTGTGACTAAAGCACCATAGACTCGGTAAACGTGAGACCAAAGCACTATTGACACCGTGATTATGTGACCAAAGCACCATAGACACAATACACGTATGACCAAAACACCATTAAAACAATGATAGCGTGACCAAGTGACAATAGTGATAACATGACCAAAGCAATGTAGAAACATGAAAGTGTGACCAAAACACCATTGAAACAGTGATAATGTAACATAAGCATCATGGATACAGTGAAAGTGTTACCAAAGCACCATTGAAACGGTGATAATGTGACCTAAGCAATATACTCAGAGTAAACTTGTGACCAAAGCACAACCAAAATAGTGATAGTGTGACCAAGGCATCATAGACATGGTGAAAGAATGACCAAAGCACCATTGAAACAGTGATGACGTGACCTTAGCAATGTATACATAGTGAAAATGTGACAAAAGCACCATTGAAACGGTGACTATGTCACATGAGCTACATAAACACAGTGAAAGTGTGACCCGAGCACTATTGAAACAGCGATAATGTGACCTAATCACTATAGACACAGTGATTGTCGCCAAATCACCATTGAAACAACGATAGTGTCACCGAGACACCATGGAAACAGTGAAAGCGTGACCAATGCACCTTTAGAACAGTGATAATGTGACCTAAGCACCACAGAAGCAATGAAAATCTGACCAAAGCTCCATTGAAATGGTGATAATGTGACCAAAGCACCATAGACAAAGTGAAAGTGTGACCAAAGTAGCATTGAAACAGTAATAATGTGACCAAAGCATCATAGATACAGTGAAAATGTGACCAAAGCAATATTGAAACAATGATAATGTGACCAAAACACCATATAAACAGTGCAATTGTGTCCAGAGCACTATTGAAACAGTTGTAATGTGACCAAAGTACCATACATACTTTGGGAATGTGACCAAAGCAGCATTGAAACGGTGAAGTTGTGACCAAATAACTATAGACACAATAAAAGTGTGACCAAGGCACCATTGAATCATTGACATTGTCACCTAAGCACCATAGATAGAGTGAAAGTGTTACCAAAGCACCATTGAAGCAGTGGTAATGTGACAGAAGCATCAAAGGCACAGTGAAAATGTTACCAAAGCACCATTGAAACAGTGATAATTTGATGAAAGTACCGTAGACACATTGAAGGTGTGACCAAAGCAACATTGAAATAGTGATAATGTGACCAAAGTACAATAGACAGAGTAAAAATGTGACCAAAGCACCATTGAAAGAGTGACAACGTGGCCTAGGCACTCTATACACTAGAAGTGTGAACAAAGCACAATTGATACAGTGACAATATGACCACAGCACCAAAGAAATGGTAAAATTGTGACCAAAGCACCATTGAAATAGTGATAATGGCACCAAAGCCATATAGACACAGTGAAAGTATTACTAGAAAACCATTGAAACAATGATAATGGTACCAAATCACCATATAAAGAGTGAAAGTATTACCAAACGACTATTGAGACACTGATAATGTGACCAAAGCACCATAGACACTGATGTTGTGACCAAAACACTGTGGACATGGAAGACGTGTGACCAAAGCACCATTCAAACAGTGATAATATGATATAAGCACAATAGACACGGTGAATGTGTAATCAAAGCACCATTGTAACAGTGATAAAGTGACCAAAGCACCATGGACACAATGAAAGTGTGACCAAAGCACCATTGAAACAGTGATAATGTCATGTACGTACCATAGAAACATTGAAAGTGTGACCAAAGCACCATTATAGAAGAGAGAATGTGACCACAGTACCATATACACAGTGAAGGTGTGATAAAAGCACAATTAGACCCATGAAAATGTGATGTAGTAACCATGTAAACAGTAAATGTATGACCAAATAACTATTCAAACAGTGACAATGTGACATATGCACCATAAACAGAGTGAAAGTGTGAGCAAACCACCATTGAAAGAGTGATAACGTGACTTAAACAACATACACACAATGAAGGTGTGACCAATTCACCACGAAAACTGTGATATTGTGACAAACCCACCATAGACACAGTAAAAGTGTGACCAACGCACCATTGAAGCAGTGATGATATGATCTAAGCACCATAGCCACATTCAGAAGATGATCATAACCTTATTAAAACAGTGATATTTTGACTTCACCATTGTAGACACATTGAAAGTGTGATAAAAGCACCAGGGAAACAGTGATAATGTAACCTAAGCACTATGGACACATTGAAAGTGTGAACAAAGCACCATTGCAATAGTGATTATGTGACCAACGCACCATAGAAACAATGAAAGTGTGACCAAATGACCATTGAAACAGTGATAATGTGACATAAGTACCAAAGACACAAAGAAAGTGTGAGAGAAGTACCATTGGAGCAGTGATAATATGACCAAAGCACCATAAGCAAAGTAAAAATGTGACCAAAGAACAATTGAAACATTGATAATGTGACCAAACCAGCATAGACACATAAATGTGTGACCAAAGCATAATTGAAATAGTGATTGTGTGACATAAGCATGATATAAACCATGAAAGTGTGACCAAAGCACCATTTAAATAGTTATAAATTAACTAGAGCACCATAGAAACTTTGAGTGTGTGCTCCGAACATTAGTGAAACAGTGATGATGTGACCAAAGCACCATAGACAGAGAAAGTGTGACCAAAACGCCATTGAAACAGTGGTTATGTGACCAAAGTACCATAGACACAGCAAGGGTGTGACCAAAGCACCATTGAAACAGGGATAATGTGTCCTAAGCACCATATACACTGTAACATTGTGACCAAAGCACCAGTGACCGCTGATAATGTGACTAAAGCACCATATACACAGTGAAAATATAACCAAAGTACCATTGAAAGAGTGACAATGTGACAAGAGCACCAAAGACAAAGTAAAAGTGTAATAGAAACAGCATTGAAACAGTGATGATGTGATCAACTTGCCATGGACACAGTGAACATGTGACCGAAGCACAATTGAAACAGCGATGATGTGACCAAAGCACCATAGACACAGTGAAGGTGTGACCCAATCACCATTGAAATTGTGATAATGTGACCTAAGCACCGAAGACACTGTCTACGTTTTACCAAAGCACCACTGAAACAGTAATAACGAGACCAAAGCACCACTGAACAGTGAGAACGTGACATACAGTAGACACAACAAATGTGTGACCAAACCACCCTGTAAACTATTATACTATAATGAAAGCACAATAGACACTAGGAAAGTGTGACCAAAGCACCATTAAAACCATGATAATGTGACAAAAGAACTGCAGACACGGTGAAAGTGTGACGAAATCAACATTAGAAAGGTGACAATGTAACCTAAGCACTATAGAAACAGTGAAGGTGTGACCAGAGCACCATGAATATGCTGATAATGGGACCTAGGCACCGTAGACAAAGTGAAAGTGTGATCAAAGCACAATTGAAACAGTGATCATATGACCAAAGCACCATTGAAACAATGCAGATGTGACCAAAACACCATAAACATAGTGAAGGGTTGTCCAAAGCACCATTGAAACAGTGATAACATGACCTGAGCACCGTAGACAAAGTGAAGGTGTGACCAAAGTACCATTGAAAAGATGATAATATGACACAATCACAATAGACACGATGCAACAATGACCAAAGCACCATTGAAGCAGTGAAACTATGACACAAGTACTAAAGACGCACAAAACATGTGACCGAAGCACAATTGAAAGAGCGATAATGTGACCTTAGCACCATAAACACAGTGAATGTGTGATCAAATCACCATTGAAACAATGAAAATTTGACCTAGGTACCAAAGACACGGTGAAAATGTGACCAGAGTACCATTGAATTATGATAATGTGACCAAAACACCATATGCAACGTAAACGTGGGACCAAAGAACCATTGAAACAATTATATTGTGACCAAAACATCATATACGCATAAACGTGTGACCAAAGCACCATTTAAACATTGATGATGTAACCTAAGCAACATAGACATGGTGAAAGTGTGACCAAAGCACCATTAAAACAGTGACAATGTGACCTAAGCACCATGTAAACAGTGAAAGTGTGACCGAAGCACCATTGAAACAGTGATGATTTGACAAGAGCGCCATAGACACTTTGAATGTGCGATCAAAACACCATTGAAATAGTGATGATGTGACCAAAGCACCATAGACATAAAGAATGTGTGACCACAGCACTATTGAAACAGTGATGATGTGACCAAAGCACCATAGACTAAGTGAGGGTGGGACCAAAACACCATTGACACACGGATAATGTAACCTAAGCACCATAGACACTGTAAAATTGTGACCAAAGCACCACTTAAACAGTGATAATGAGACCAAAGCGCCCTATACACAGTGCAAATGTGACCAAAGCACCATTGAAACATTGAAAATGTGACCACCATAGACACAACAAAAGTATGACAAAAGCACCGTTGAAACTGTCATACTCCGAGCAAAGCACAATACAAATAGTGAATCTGTGACCAAAGCACCATTAGAACTGTGATTACATGACACAAGCACTGTAGACATAGTGAAAGTGTGACCAAAGCACCATCAAGACAGTGAAAATGTGACCTAAGCACCATAGACACGGTGAAAGTGTGACCAAAGAACCATTGAAACAGTGACAACGTGACCAAATCACTATATACATAGTTGAAGTATGATAAAGCACCATTGGAATAGTGATCATGTGACCAGAGTACCATAGACACAGTGGAACTGTGACAAATGCACCATTGAAAGACGACTGATGAGACCTGCACACCATAGACACAATGAAAGTGTGACAAAGGCACAATTCAAACAGTGATAAAGTGACCAACGCACCATAAACGCAGTGAACAGATGTCGAAAGCACCATTGAAACAGTTATAATATGACATAAACAATATTGTCACAGTGAAGGTGTGACCAAAGCACCATTGAAAAAGTGATAGTGTGGCCTAAGCACAATGGCCACGGTGAAAATAAGACCAAAGCGCCATTGAAGCAATGAAACTGTGACACACGTACTATTTACACAGTAAACGCGTGACCAGAGCACACTTGAGAGAGTAAAAATGTGACCTAAGCACCATGAAGACAGTGAAAAAGTTACCAAAGGACCACTAAAACAGTGAGAATGTGACCAAGGCTCCACAGGCACAGTGAATTTGTGGCCAAAACATCATTGAAAAAGCGTTAACATAACCAAAGCACCACAGACATTGTGAAATCATGACAAAAGCTCCATTGAAACAATGATAATGTGACTAAAGCACAACAGATAGAGTAAAAGGTTGGACCAAAGCACTATTGAAACAATCATTGTGTGACACACACACCATAGACACGGTGAAAGTGTGAACGAAGCACAATTGAAACAGTGGTAAAGTTACAAAAGCACCATACATACAATGATAGTGTGACCAAAGCACCGTTGAAATAATGATAATGTCACCTAAGCACCATAGACACATTGATAGTGGGACCAAAGCACCATTACAAAAGTGATAGTGTGACCTAAGCACAACATGCTTAGTGAAAGTGTGACAAAAACACCATCAAACCCGTGATAATGTAACAAAAGCACCATATCCACGGTGAATATGTGAAAAAAGAACCATTAGAGCAATGAGAAAGTGACCTAAACACTCTAGAAATAGAAGATGGATCACAAAAGCACTGGTGAAAAAATGATAATGTGATAAAAGTACCACAAACAGAGAGATGTGTGAATAATGTACCATTGAAACATTGACAATGTGACCTAAGCAGCACAAATACAGTGAAAGTGTGACAAAAGCACCATTGAAACAGGGATAATGTGACTTGAGAAACATAGACACAGTGAAAATGTAACCAAAACACCGTTGAAAATGTCATAACATGACCGAAGGACCATAGAAACAGTGAAAGTGTGACAAAAACATCATAGAAAAAGGTATAATGCGATGTTAGCACCATAGCCACGTTGAAAAGGTCACCATAACACTACTGAATCAGTGATATTGTGATTTAACCAGTATAGACAAACTTCAAGTGTGACCAAAGCTCCATTGACATTGATAATGTGACCTTAGCACTATAGACACATTAAACATGTGAACAAAGAACCATTGAAACAGTGGTAATGTGACCAACGTACCATAGACACAGTGAAATTGCGACCAAAGGTCCATAAAAAAAGTGATAGTGTGACCAAAGCACCGTAGACATAGTCAACGTGTTACCAAAGCACACTTGAAACAATGTAAATGTGACCTAAGTACCAAAGACACAGTGGAAGTGTGACCAGAGTACCATTGAAACAGTGAGAATGTCACCAAAGCACAATAGGCAAAGTGAAAGTATGACCAACGGACTATTGAAACAGTGATAGTAGGACTAAAGCGCCATACACACATAAACTTGTGACCAAAGCATCGTAGAAAAAGTGATAACATGACCCAATAACTACATACACATTGAAAGTGTGACAAAACCACCATTGAAACAATGATAATGTGACATATGCACCATAGAAAGAATGAAGGTGTGACAAACGCACCATAGAAACTGTTAATTTGTGACCAAAGCACCATGTAAACAGTGATAATGTGACCAAAGTACCATAGACACAGCTAAAGTATGACCAAATTACCATTGAAACAGTGGTAATGTGACCAAAACACCATGGACATACTGAATGGGTGACCAACGCACCATTAAAACAGCTATAATGTGACATAAGCACCAAAGACACAGTGAACGTGTGACCAGAGAAATATTAAAATAGTGATAATGTGACCAAGGAACCATAGACACTGTGAAAATGTGCCCAAAGCACCATTGAAATGGTGAGAATGTGACATACGCACCATAGACAAACTGAAAGTGTGACCAAAAGCACCACTCAAACAGTGATAACGTAACATAAGCACGGTATACATATTGAAAGTGTGACCAAAGCACCCTTGAAAGAGTGATTTTAAGACCAAAGCACCATTGAAACAACGATCATGTGACATAAGCACCACACGCACAATGAACGTATTATCTAAACACAATTGAAACAAACATACAACCACCAAAGCACAAAAAAGACAGTGAAAGTTTTACCCAAGTACCATTGCAACCGTGGTAATGTGACCAAAGCACCATAGACACATTGAAATCGTGACCAAAGCACCATTGAAACAATATAATGTGACCTAAGTATTATAGAAAAAGTGAAAGTGGACAAAGGAACCATTAATACAGTGTAACTATGACTAACCCACCGTACACACAGTGAAAGTGTGACCCAAAAGTATTGAAATACAGGTAAAATAACAAAAGCACCATGAAGAGAGTGAACGTGTGACCAGATCACCATTGAAACTTCAATAATTTGACATAAGCACCATAGACACTGTGAACGGGTGACCAAAGTGTCGGAAATCATCCCAGATATTGCTTCAAAGGGTGCATCCAATGTGAAAAGGTAGAGTGACAGCCCAGGTTCATCTCGAGAGAAAAGCGGCAAAGGTCCAAACAGTCTCACGACAAACCATTTTGCGAATCTCTCCAAGACCCTGCCAACAATTTTGTACAACAATGGCAAAGGCAAATGCACTTGCAGAGATTGCTCCTGTGCACGACACTCCTACATGCATACGGCTAGCAAAGCCGCATTGTGGTCCTGCGGCGATCCTCCTCCTCCCCCGCCTTTGAAACGGTGATTACGTGACCTTAGCACTATAAACATAGTGAAAGTGTGACCAAACCAGCATTGAAACAATGATTATGTGACCAAAGCACCATAAATAAAGTAAGAGTGTGACCAAAGACACATAGACAGAGTTAAAGTGTGACAAAAACACCATTGAATAAGTGATAATGTGACCAAAGCACATGTAGATAGTGAAGGTGTGACATAAGCACCATTGAAACAGTGAAAATGTGACCTAAGACCTGTAAACACAGTGCAAGTGTGACCAAAGTACCATTGAAATATTGCTAATATGACCAACGCACCATAGAAACATTGAAAGATTGATTAAAACACCATTGAAGCAATGATAATGTGACCCCAGCACCATAGACACAATGAAAGTGTGTCCAAACTAACATTAAAACAGTAATAATGCAACGTAAGAACCATAGACACAGTAAAAGTGTGACCAAAGCGCCATTGCATCGGTGATAACGTAAGATAAGCACCATGGACACAGTGAAAGTGTGACCAAAGCACCATTGAAACAGTGGTAATGGGGCCTAAGCACCATAGAGACGGTGAAAGTGTGACCCAAGCACCATTAAATTAGTGATAATATGACCTAAGCTCATTAGACACAGTGAAAGTGTAACCAAGGCACCATTGAAAATGTGATTATTTCACCAACGACCCATAGAAATCATGAATGTGTGACCAAGGCATCATTGAAACAAAAGATAATCGAAAAAAAGCACCATAAACAAGGTGAAGTGTGACCAAATCACCATTGAAACACTGATAATGTGACCAAAGCACCATAGACACAGTGAAAGTGTGACCAAAGTAGCCTTGAAACAGTGATGCCCTTACCCAAGCGCTATGGAAAAAGTGAAGTGACCAAATTACAATGGATACAGTGATATTTTAACCTCAGTACCAAAGTGTGACCAAAGCACCATTGAAACAGGTATAATATGACCTAAGCACAATATACACAGTGCAAGTGACCATAGCACAATTGCAACAGTAATAGTATGACCAGAGCACCACATAAACAGTTAAGGTGTGACCAAAGCACCATTAAAAGAATGATAATGTGACCAAAATACCATAGTCACAGTGAACACGTGACCAAAACACAATTGAAATAGTGATGGTGTGACCGAAGCACCATATACATAGTGAAAGTGTGACCAAAGCACCATTGCAACAGTGATAATGTGACTTGAGCACTACAGAAACAGTGAACGTGTGACCAAAGCACAATTGAAACAACAATAATGTGACCAAAGCACAATAGACAAAGTGAAAGTGTGACCAAAGCACCTTTTGAAATTGCGCGAATGCAACCAAAGCACCATAACCACACTTAACGTCTAACCAAAGCTCCATTGATAAAGACCAAAGCACCATAGACACCGTGAAAGATTGATTAAAACAACATTAAAACGATGATAATGTGACCGTAGCACCATAGACATGGTGAAAGTGTGTCTAAAGTACCACTGAAACAGTAAAAGTGCGACCTAAGAAACATAGACACGCTGAAAGTGTGACCAAAGCGCCATTGAAACAGAGATAATGTGACATCGGCACCATAGACAAAGTGAACGTGTGACCAACGCACCATTGAAACAGTGATAATATACATAAGCACATGAGACATGGCAAAAGTGTGACAAATGCACCAGTGGACCGAACATAATGGGACAATTTGACAATAGACACAGTAAAAGTGTGACCAAAGCACCATTGAGACAATGATAATTTGACTAAAGTACCTTAGACACAGTGGAAGTGTGATCAAAGTACTATTCAAACAGTAATTCTGTGACCTAAGCACTATAGACACGAAGCAAGCGTGACCAAAGCAACATTGAAACAGTGATGTTATGACCTAAGCGCAATAGACACAGTGAAAGTGTGACCAAAGCACCATTGAAATTGTGAAAACATGACCTAATAACTATAGATACACTGCTAGTGACCAAAGCACCATTACAACATTGATAATGTAACCAATGGACAATAGACAGAGTGAAAAGGAGACCAAAGCACCATTGAAACAATGATACTATCACCATAGACACAATGAAAGTGTGACCAAATCACCGTTGAACTATTCATGGTGTGACATACGCACCATACACAGTGAAAGTGTGAACAAGGCACAATTGAAACTATGATAATGTGACCAAAGCACTATAGACATAGCAAACGTGTGACCAAACTACCACTTAAACAGCGATAAGGTGTCCAACGCACCATAGAAAGGGTGAAAATGTGACCAAAGCACCTTTGAAACTGCAAGAATGTGACCAAAGGACCATATACACAGTGAAATTCTGACCAAAGCACAATTCAAACAGTGATGATGCGACCTAAGCACCATAAACACGGTGAAAGTATGATTAAAGTATCATTGAATTAGTGATAATATGACCTAAGCACCATAGACACTGTGGAAGTGTGACCAAAGCACAATTGAAACTGTGATAATATGACCAAAGCACCATAGAAACGGTTAAAGTATGACCAACGCACCATGGAAACAATGATGGTGTGACCAAAGCACCATAGACATGGTGAAACTGCGATCAAAGCACAATTGGATTAGTGATAATATGACCTGAGCACATTAGACACATTGAAAGTGTGACCAAAGCACCATTGAAATTGTTATAATATGACCAAAGAAGCATTGAAATAGTGAGAATGTGAACAAGGCACCATTGAAGCAAACATAATGAGAAAAAGCACCATCCATACAGAAAAAGTGTCACCAAGGCACCATTGAAACAGTGATAATGTGACCAACCCACCATAGACAGAGTGAAATTGAGACCAAGGCACGATTGAAACAGTGATGCACTGACCTAAGCACTATATAGACAGTGAAAGTGTGAACAAAGCACCATGGATACAATGACAGTGTGACCTAAGCACCATAGACACTTTGAAAGTGATACCAAAGTACAATTGAAATAGTGGTAGTATGACCTACGCAATATAGACACAGTGCAAGTGACAACACTACCATTACAACATTCATAGTATGACCAAAGCACCATGAAAACAGCAAAGATGTGACCAAAGCACCATTAGAACAATGATAACGTGACCTAAGTATCATACTCACAATGAACGTGTGACCAAAACACAATTGAAACAGTGATGGTGTTTCCTAAGCACCACAGACATAGTGAGGTGTGACCAAAGCACCGTTGAAACAGTTATAATGTGAGTTAAGCACTATACAAAGAGTGGACGTGTGACCAAAGCAAAATTGAAATAGCAAAAATGTGACCAAAGCAACATAGACACAGTAAACATCTGACCAAAGTACCATTGATAGAGGGCTAATGTGACCAAAGAACCATAGAAATCGTGTAAGATTAATGAAAACACCATTGAAAGGATGATAATATTACCCATAGACACAGTTGAAGTGTGTAAAACGTAGCATTTAAGAAATAATCATGCAATATTAGAAACATAGACACAATGAAAGTGTGACTTAAGCGCGATCGATACACTGATAATGTGACCTACGCACCATAGACAAAGTGAAAGTGTGACCAAATCACCATTGAAACGATGATAATGTGACCTAAGCACCACAGGGATGGTGAAAGCATGACCAAATCAACATTGTAATAGTGATAGTATACCTAAGCCCATTAGACACAGCGAATGTGTGACTAAGGCACCATTAAAGCAAAGATAATGGGATCAAAGCACCATAAACACAGTGAAAGTGTGACCAAAGCACTATTGAAGCAATGATAATGTGACCAAAGTACCATAGACTAAGTGAAAGTGTGATCAAAGTACCATTTAATGAAAAATGGTGTGACCTAAGAAATATAGACAAAGTGAAAGTCTGACCATCGCACAATTGAAACAGTGATGTTATGACCTAAGTGCAATAGACACTGTGAAAGTGTGACAAAAGCACCATTGAAATAGCGATAACGTGACATAAGCACAATAGACATTGTGAAAGTGTGACAAATGCACCATTGAAATAGTGATAACGTGACTCTTTGAATGGTGCTTTGGTCACAGCTTCACTGTGTCTATGGTCCTTATGTCACGTTATCACCGAATCAATGGTGCGTATGTCACACTTTCGCTATGTCTATGGTGCTTAGGTCACAGTATCACCGTTTCAATGGTGCCTTAGAAACACTTTCATTGATTATATGGTGCTTTGGTCACATTATCACTGTTTCAATTTATGCCTTGGTCCCACTTTCACTGTGTCTATCGTGCTTTGGTCACATTGCAAAGCATTATAGATACAGTGCAAGTGACCAAAGCACAACTGAAACAGTGATGTTATGACTTAAGCATAATATGCACAGTGAAAGTGTGATAATGTGACCAAAGCATCATAGACAGAGTGAAACTATGACCAAAGCACATTTGAAACAACGATAATGTGACCAAAGCACCATATGCACAGTGAAAGTGTGACCAAATGACCATTGAAACAGCGATGATGTGACCTAAGCACCATAGAAACGCTGAAATTGTGACCAAAACACCATTGAACCAGTGATAATGTTACCAAAGCACTATATACACGTTGAAAGTGCGACCACATGACCAATTCAACAGTGATAGTATGACATGAACACCATAGACACAGTAAAAGTATGACCAAAGTATCATTGAAATAGTGATAATCTGACCTAAGCACCATAGACACAATGGAAGTGTGACCAAAGCACAATTGATACAGTGATAATGTGACCTGAGTACCACATACACAGTGAAAGTGTGACAAAAGCACAATGGAAACAATGATGGTGTGACATGAGCACCATAGACATGGTGAACGTGTGACCAAAGCACCATTAAATGAGTGATAATATGACCTAAGCAAAGTAGACAAATTGAAAGTGAAACCAAAGCACCATTGATATTGTATTCATATGACCAAAGAACCATAGATACGGTGAAAGTGTGACCGAGGCACCATCAAATGAAACACAATGGGAAAAAAGCACCATAGACACAGTGAAAGTGTGACCAAAGCACCATTGAAACACTGATAATGTGACCAAAGCACCATAGACACAATGAAAGTGTAACCAATGCACCATTGAAACAGTGATCCCCTGACCTAAGCAGTATAAAAACAGTGAAAATGTTACCAAAGCACCATTGATACAGTGACATTATGACCTGAGCACCATAGACACATTGAAACTGTGACCAAAGTACCATTGAAATAGTGATGATGTGACCTAAGCACTATAGACACAGTGCAAGTGACCATAGCACCATTGCAACATTGATTGTATAATCAATGCACAAAAGAATCAGTGAAGACGTGACCAAAGCACCATTAAAACAATGATAGTGTGACCTAAGTACCATAGTTACAGTGAACGTGTGACCAAAACACAAATAAAACGATAATGGTGTGACCTAAGCACCATAGACATAGTGAAAGTGTGATAAAAGCACAATTGAAACAGTGAAAATGTGACTTAAGCACTATATAAAGAGTGAACGTGCAACCAAAGGACATTGAAACAGTACAAATGTGACCAAAGCACCATAGACACGGTGAAATTGTGACCAAAGTATCTTTGAATCAGCAATAGTGCAATGAAAGGACCATATACACAATAAAAGTCTGAAAAAAGTACCATTGATAGACACGGTGAAAGATTGATCAAAACACCATTGAAACGATGATAATGTGATCCTAGCACCATAAACACAGTGAAGGTGTGTCCACAATACCATTGAAACGACAATAATGGGACATAAGAAACATAGACACAATGAAAGTGTGACCAACGCAATTTTGAAAGAGTGATAATGTTACCTGAACACCATAGACAGAGTGAAAGTGTGACCAAAGTACTATTGAAACAGTGATAATGTGACCTAAGTACCATAGAGATAGTGAAAGTGTGACCAAAGCACCATTCTAACAGTGATGATATACCTAAGCACATTAGACACAGCGAAAGGGTGACCAATGCACAATTAAAGCGAAGATGATGGGACCACAGCACCATAAACACAGTGAAAGTATGACCAAAGAACCATTGAAACAGTGATAATGTGACCAAAGTACCATAGAGACACTGAATGTCTGATCAAAGAACCATTGAAACAAAAATGGTGTGACCTAATAAACTATAGACACAGTGAAAGTGTGACCAAAGCACAATTGAAACAGTGATGTTACAACCTAAGCACAATATACATTGTGAAAGTGTGACAAAAGCACCATTGAAAAAGTGATAGCATGACCTAAGCTCTGAGATAAACAGCAAATTACCAAATCACCATTGCAATATTGACAATTGACCAAATAACATTAGACTCAGTGAAAATGTGACCAAAACACCATTGAAACATTGATAATGTCACGTGGGCACAATAGACACAGTGAAAGTGTGACTAAAACACCAATGAAATAACAATGGTGTGACCTACGCACCACAAACATAGTGAAAGTATGACCAAGGCACCATTGAAACTATTGTAATGTGACCAAAGCACTACAGAAATAGTGAACGTGTGACCAAAGTACCATTGAAAGAGCGTTAATGTGACCAAAGAACCATAGAAACAGCAAAACTGTGACCAACGCACATTGGAAACAGCAATAATGGGACCAAAGCACCATATACACAGTGAAAGTGGAACCAAAGCACCATTTAAACAGTGATGATGTGTCTATGGTGCATATGTCACATTATCACTGTTTAAATGGTGGTGCGGTCACAATGCTACTGTGTCTATGGTGCTTTTGGTCGCATTCTCACGCTTTCAATGGTGCTTTGATCAACATTTCAATCTGTCTGTGGTGCTTTGGTCACACTTCGGTCACATTATGACTGTTCCAATGGTGCTTTGGCCACACTTTCATTGTGTCTATGGTGATTTGGTTACATTATCGTGGTTGCAATGGTGCTTTGGTCACACATTTTTTGTGTCTATGGTGCTTTGGACATATTGTCATTGTTTCAATGGTGCTTTGGTCACACTTTCATTGTGTCTTTAGCAGGTAGGTCACGTCGTCACTCTTTGAATGGTGTTTTGGTCACACTGTCACTGTGTCTATGGTGCTTTGGTCACATTAGCACTCGATGAATGGTGCTTTGGTCATCCGTTTATGTTTCCATCACGTCATCACTCTTTTCATACTTTTACTGTTTCTATGGTCCTTACGTCACATTATCATTGTTTCAATGCTACTTTGGTCAGCCGTTTATGTTTCCATGGTACTTTGGTCATGTTATCACTATTTTAATGGTGCTTTCGTTACATGTTTACGGTGTCTATGGATCATATGTTACATTACCTCTGTTTCAGTGGTGCTTTGGTCACACCTTCACTGTTTATATGGTGCTTTGCTTGCATTATCACTGTTTAAATGGTGCATGTGACACGCTTTCACACTGTTTATGGTACTTAGGTTACATTGTCACTATCTTGATGGTCCTTTGTTCACACTTTCACTCTGTCTCTTGTGCTTTGATCACATCATTACTGTTTCAATGGTGCTTTGGGCACACTTTCATGATGTCCGTAGTTCTTATGTTACACTATCACTCTTTCAGTGGTGCTTTGATCATGGTCTCACTATGTCTATGGTGCTTACGTCACATTACCACTGACTCATAGGTCCTCATGTCACACTTTCACTATGGATATGGAACTTAGGTCACAGTATCACTGTCTCAATGGTGCGTTGGTAACACTTTCACTTAGTCTATGGTGCTTTGTTGACATTGTCATTGTTTCAATGGTGCTTTGGTCAAACTTTCACTGTGTCTATGGCGCTTTGGTCAAATGATGACTGTTTCAATGGTGCACTGGTCACATGTTTACTTTGTATATGGTGCTTTGGTCACATTGTCACTATTTCAATGGTGCTTTGGTCACACTTTCATTGTGTTTATGGTGCTTTGGTCACATTATCACAGTTTCAATGGTGCTTTGGTCACAATTCTACTTTCTCTATGGTTCTTTGGTGACATTTTTAGTGTTTCATGATGCTTTGGACACGCTTTGAGTGTCTTTATGGTGCTTTGGTCACATTACGTATGTTTCAGTGGTACGTTTTTCACACCTTCACTGTATGTATGGTGATCTGGTCACAGTATAACTGTTTTAATGGTGCTTTGGTCACACTTTCACATTGTCTATGGTACTTTGATCACATTATCACCGTTCCAATGTTGCTTTTGTCACACTTTCACTGTATCTATAGTGCTTCAGTCATATAATTGCTGTTTCAACTGCACTCTGGTCACACGTTTACTTTGTCTATGTTGCGTATGTCACACTATCACTGTTTTAATGGTGCGCTGGTCCCATGTTCCCTGTGTCGTTGGTGCTTTGGTTAATTTTCACTATTTCAATGGTGCTTTGGTCATACTTTTACCGTGTCGATTGTGCTTAAGTAATGTTATCAATATTTCAAGGCTGCTTTGGTCACACCTTCACAGTGTTTATACTGTTTATGTAACATTATCACTGGTTCAATGATCCTTTGGTCACACTTTCATTGTGTCTATAGTACTTAGATTACATTATCATTGTTTCAATGGTGCTTTGGTCACACTTTCACTGTGTCCATGGTGCGTATGTCCCATTATCACTGTTTAAATGGTTCCTTGGTCATACGTTCACTGTTTCTATTATACTTTGCTCACATTATCACAGTTTGAATGGCGCTTTGTTAACACTTTCATTGTCTATGGTGCTTTGGTCACATTGTCACTATTTCAATGGTGATTTTCTCACACTTTCATAGTGTCAATGGTGCTTTGGTCATGTTATCACTGCTTCAAGGAATATTTCGTCATACTTTCACTACGTCTATGGAGCTCATGTCACATTAAAACTGTTTCAATGGTTCTTTGGTCA
This sequence comes from Penium margaritaceum, assembly GCA_023375785.1. Classification (NCBI taxonomy): domain Eukaryota; kingdom Viridiplantae; phylum Streptophyta; class Zygnematophyceae; order Desmidiales; family Peniaceae; genus Penium; species Penium margaritaceum. Next base: position 250,974 of record SZWC01000965.1, read on the forward strand.
CAATTCTAGTTTGGCAATGGTGTGTTGGCTACATTTGCACTGTTTCAAATGTGTTTTTGTCACACTCTTATTTTGTCTATCGTTCTTTGGTCATGTTTTCAATGTTTAAATGGTGCTTTGGTCATTTTTTTACTCTATCTATGGTGCGTAGGCTACATTACCACGGTTTCAATGATGCTTTGGTCACACTTCCACTGTGTCTATGGTGCTTATGTCACATTAGCATGGACTCAATGGTGATTTGGTCACACTTTCACTGTGTCTATGGTGCTTAGGTCACATTATCATTGTTTCAATGGTGCTTTGGTCATGCTTCAACTGTGTCTATGGTGCTTAGGTCACATTAGCATGGTTTCAACGGTGCTTTGGTCACACATTCACTGTGTTTATGGTGCTTAAGTCCAATTTTCACTTTTTCAATCGTGCTTTGGTCACACTTTCACTTTATCTTCCATGCTTATGTCACATTATTTCTGTTTTAATGGTGCTTTGGTCACACTTTTATGTGTCCATGGTACTCTAGTCACATTATCACCATTTCATTTGTGCTTTGGTTACACTTTCACTGTTTCTATGGTGTTTATGTAAGATTGTCATGGGTTTAGTGGTGCTTTGGTCACACATTCACTGTGTCTATGGTGCTCTTGTCACGTTATCACTATTTCAATGGTACTTTGGTCACACTTTCACATTGTGTATGGTACTTTGGTCACATTTTCATTGTTTTTATGGTGCTTTGGTCACATTATTGTTGTTTAAGTGGTGCTTTGGTCACACTTTCACTCTGTCTACTGTTCTTTCATCACACTATCACTGTTTCAATGGTTCTTTAGTCACACTTTCACTGTGTCCTTGGTGCTTTGGTCACATTCTTACTTTATGAATGGTGCTTTGGTCACACTTTCACTGTGTCTATATTGCTTAGGTTACATTATCAGTGTTTCAATGGTGCTTTGGACACGCTTTCACTATGTATATGGTGCTTTGGTCACATTATCACTGTCTCAATGGTGCTTTGGTCACGCGTTCAATGTGTACGTGCTTCTTAGGTCACATTATCATTAGGTCAATGGTCATTTGGTCACATGTCTACTGTGTGTATGGTGCTTTGGTCACATCCTAACTCTTTCATTGGTGTTTAAGTCACTGTTTCACAATGTCTATAATGCTTTGATCACATTGTAACTTTTCCAGTGGCGCTTTGGTCACACTTTCATGCGTGTATGGTGCATTTGTTACGTTATCACTGTTTCAATGGTGTTTTTGTCACACTTTTATTCTGTGTGTGGTGCTTTGGTCATAGTATCACTATTTCAATGGTACATTGGTCACACTTTCATGGTGTCTGTAGTACGTAGGTTAAGTCATCACTCTTTCAATGGTGTTTTTGTTACCTTCTCATTGTGTCCATGGTGCATTTGTCACATTATCACTTGTCAATGGTGCTTTTGTCACACTTTCTCTTTGTCTATGGTTCTTATGTCACATTATCATGGTTTTAATGGTGCTTTGGTCACACTTTCACCGTGTCTATGGTGCTTAGGTTCCCATTATCACTGTTTCAATGGTGCTTTGGTAACACCTTCACTATGTCGAAGTTGCGTTTGTCATTTCATGGCTGTTTCAATGGTGCTATGGTCACATGTTTACTGTGTTCATACTTCTTTTGTCACATTATCACTGTTTTAATGTTGCTTTGGTCACACTTTCACTCTGTTTATGGCGCTTTAGTCACATTATCACTGTTTCAATGGTATTTTGGTCACACTTTCATTGTGTCTCTGGTGCTTAGGTCACATTGTCACTGTTTCATGGTGCTTTGGTCACATAACTATTGTGTCTATGGTGCTTTTCTGACAGTATCACTATTTCAATGGTACTTTTGTCACGCTTTCAGTGTATTCATGGTCTTTTGGTCACATTCTCACTGTTTCAATGACAAAGTAATGACGTTACCTAAGCACTATATATATAGTAAACGTATGACCAAAGCACCAAAGAAAGAGTGATGATATGATTAGAGCACCATAGACACATTCTACGTGTGTCTGAAGCACCGTTGAAATAGTGATAATGTGACCTAAGCACCATGGGTACAGTGGAATTGTGACCAGAGCACTGTTGAAACAGTTATATTGAGAAATACAAACTTTAGCCACACTGAGAATGTGACCAAAGCACCATTGAAATAGAGATAATGTAACCAGAGCTCCATGGACACAGTGAAAGTGTGACCAATGCACCATTAGAAGAGTGATTTTGTGGCAAAACCACCATAGGAAGAGTGAAAGTGTGAGCAAAATACCATTGAACCGTGAGAATGTGACCAAAGCAGCATGCACACAGTAGACGTGTGACCAAAGCACCATTGAAACAGTGATGATGTGACCTAAGCACCATAGACACGATGGAAGTGCGAACAAAGCACCATTGAAACGGCAATAATGTGTCCAAAGCACCGTAGACACAATGAAAGTGTGACAAAAGTACCACCGAAACAGTGACAATGGGACCTAAGTACCATAGAAATTGTGAAAGTATGATCAAATCACCATTCAGACAGTGTTAAAGAATGACCAAAGCAGCATTGAAATAGTGATTATGTGACCCAAGCACCATTGATATGGTAAAAGTGTGACCAAAGTGTCATTAAAACAGTGACAATGTTACCAATGCACCATAGACACGATGAAAGTGTGACCAAAGCACCACTAGAACAGTTGTTACGTGACGTAAGAACAATAGAAACAGTTGGAGTGAAACCAGGTCACCATTGAAACACTAGTAAAAAGACCAAATCACAGACACAGTGAATTTGTGACCAAAGCATAATCGAAATAGTTATAATGTTACATAAGCATCCTACACAATATGGAAGTGTTAACAAGGTACCATAGAAACAGTGGTATTGTGACAAAAGCACCATATAGACAAAGAAAGTGTGGCCAAAGCATCATTGGAACAGTGATAATGAGACCAAAGCACAACATAAACAATGAATGTGTGACCAAATCACTTTTGAAACAATGATAATGTGACCTAAGAAATATATACACCTTGAAATTGTGACAACAAAACCATTGAAACAGTGATACTGTGACCAAAGCACCATGGACACGGTAGAAGTGTGACCAACGCACAGTTACACAAAGAACGTTTGACCAAAGCACCATTGAATCAAAAATAATGTGAGCATTGTATTGGACAAAGTGAAAGTGTGACCAAAGAATCGTTCAAACAGTGAGAACGCAACCAAAGAACCTTAGACGTAGTGAAATTCTGACCAAAGGACTATTGAACAGTGATAATGTCACCTTAGCACCATAGACAGAGTGTAAGTGTGATCAAAGCACCATTTAAGCAGGAATAATGAGATATAAGCACCAACGACACTGTAAAAGTGTGATAAAAGCACCATTGAACAGTGATAATGTGACCAGAGCACCATAAACACATTAAAGGTGTGATCAAAGCACCATTGAAACAGTGATAATGTGATCACAGCACCATAGACACAATAAGAGTGTGACCAAATCAACGTTGAGACACTGATAATGTGATCAACGCAATAAAGGTACATTAAAGTGCTGCAAAAGCACCATTGAAACAGTTCTAATGTCACCTAAGCACCATAAACACAGTGAATGTGTGACCAAAGCACCATTGAAACCATAATACTGTGATTCAAGTACCACACGCATTGTGAAAACGTGACCAAAGTACGATTGAAACAGTGATGATGTGAACTAACCACTATAGAAACAGTGAAAGGATGACCAAACCACCATTGAAACAGTGGAAATGTGACATGACCAAAGCACCATAGAAAGTGGAAGTGGAAGTATAACCAATGTACCATTGAAGCACTTACAATGTGACCAAATCACCATAGACACAGTGAACGTGTGACCAAAGCATCATTGAAACAGTGATAATGTGACATGAGCACCCCCCTCTTAATGAAGGTGTTACTAACATAACGTTGATACAGCGATGGTGTGACAAAAGCACCCCAAAGACAATGAAAGTATGGCCAATGCATCATTGAAACGGTGGCAACGTGAGCAAAGCACAACATAAACAGTGGAAGTGTGGCCGAAGCACCTTTGAAAAGGTGATAATGTGATCAAAGCACCATATAAACAGTGAGAATGTGACCAAAGCACCATTAAAACAGTGCCAATGTGGCACAAGAACTGTAGACACACTAAAAGTGTGACCAAAGCACCCTTGAAACAGTGATAATGTGACATAAGCACCAAAGAGACGGTGACAGTCTGACCAAAGCACCAATATAACAGTGATAACGTGACCAAACAACCGTAGCCACAGTGAACATGTGACAAGACCACCGTCGAAACAAGGATAATGTTATCAAAGCACCATAAACACATAGATAGAGACAAGAACCTCATGGACAGAGTGAAAGTGTGACTAAAACACCACTAAAACAATGATGGTGTGACATAAGCACCATAGACACACTGGAAGTGTGACCAAAGCGCCATTGACATAGCAATAATGTGAACTAAGATCAGTAGACACATTGAAAGTCTGACGAGAGCACATTGTAACAGTGAAAATGTTACCTATGCACCGTAGACACAGTAAATGTGTGACCAGAGCACCATCTAAAGAGTGCTAATGTTTCATAAGCACAATAGACACGACGAGAGTGTGACCAAAGCACCACTTAAACAGTGATAATGTGACCAAAGCACCATAGACATAGTAAAGGTGGGACCAAAACACCAATGATAGTGATAACATTACCAAAGCACAACAGACACATTGAAAGTATAATCAAAGCGCCATTGAAATTGTGATGATGTGACCAAAGCACAATAGAAACAGTGAAAGTGCGGTCAAAGCACCATTGAAACAATGATAGTGTGACAAAAGCACCATAGACACTGCAAATGTGTGATCAAAGCACCATTCCAACAATGTTTATGTGACCTAAGCGCCCAAGACACAATGAAAGAGTGACCCAAGCACCATTGAAACAGTGATAATGTGACCTAAGTACCATATGAACTGTAAAAGTGTGACCAAAGTACCATTCAAACAATAATAATGGGACCAAAGCACCATGGACACAGTGAACATCTGACCAGAGCACCATTCAAATAGCGAGAATGTGCGATGAGCACCATATACATAATGATGGTACTTTTGTCACACTTTTACTGTGTCTATAGTGCTTTGGTCACATTATCACTGTTTCAATGATGACTTGGTCACCACTTTACTATGTATACAGTGCTTGGGTCACATTATCACTATTTTAATGGTGATTTGCTCACATGTTCACTGTGCCTATGGTGCTTTGGGCACATTATCACCATTCCAATGGTACTTTGGTCACATTTTCACTGTGTCCATGGTGATTATCTCACATCATCACAGTTTCAATGGTGCTTTGGTCTCACTTTCACTATCTATGGTACTTATGTCAAATTATCACTGTCTCCATGGTCGTCAGGTAACATCTTCATTGTGTATATGGTGCTTTGGTCAAATTATCACTATTTTAATGGTACGTTGGTCATACTTTCACTGTGGTTATGGTGCATTGGTCACATTATCACTGTTTCAATGGAGCGTTTGTCACACTTTCACTGTGTCTTTGGTGCTTCCATCATATTGTCGCTGTTTTAGTGGTACTTTGGTCACACGTTCATTGTGGCTATGGTGGTCTGGTCATGTTATCGTTGTTCAATGGTGCTTTGGTCACACTTTCATCTTTTTACGGTGCTAAGGTCACATGATCACCCTTTTAGTGTGACTTGTCTCGCACTTTCACTGTATTTGTAGTGCTTATGTGACATTATCACTTTATTCAATGGTGCTTTGGTCACACTATCACTGTGTCTATGGTTCTTAGGTCACAGTATCATTGTTTCATTGGTGCTGTGGTCACAACTTCACTGTGCCTATGGTGCTTTTGTCACATTATCGCTGTTCCAATGGTGCTTTGAACACACTTTCACGGTGTCAAAGATGTTTAGTTCATATTATCACTGTTCCAATTGTGCTTTGGTTATTGTTTAACTGTCTACGGTGCTTCTGTCACATTATCATTGTTTAAATGGCGCGTTGGTCACATTTTCACTGTGTCCATGGTGCTTTGGTCATATCATCACTCTTTCAATGGTACTTTGGTCAAACATTCACTGTGTCTCTGGGGCCTTGGTCACATTATCACGGTTTCAATGGTGCTTTTGGGTACACTTTCTTTGTGTCTATGCTGCATTGGTCACATTTTCACTGTTTCCATGGTGATTTGCTCAAATTTCCACGCTGTCTATGGTGCTTTGGTCACATTGTAACTGCTTCAATGATATTGTGGTCACACTTTCACTGTGTATACAGTGCTTAGGTCACTCTCATCACTATTTCCATGGTGCTTTGGTCACACGTTTTGTGTGTTTATGGTGCACTGGTCACGTTATCACTATTTCAATGGTGCTTTAATCACGCGTTTACTGTGTCTTTCGTGCATTGGTCACTTGATCACAGGACCAATGGTACTTTGGTTCCACTTTCAAAGTGTCTACGGTGATTTGGTCACATTCGCAGTGTTTCAATGGTACATTGGTCATACTTTCACTGTGTATATGGTACTTTGGTCACAGTATCTTCGTTTAAAGTGTGCTTTGGTCACACTTTCACTGTGTATATGGCTCTTTGGTCACATTATCACCGTTTCAATTGTGCTTTGGTCACACTTTATCTGTTTCTATAGTGCTTAGGTTACATTATCATTGTTTCAGTTGTGCTTTAGTCACAATTTCATCGTGTATATGGTGCCTTGGTGACATTATCGACGTTTCAAGTGTGCTTTAGTCACACTTTCATTGTACGTGGTGATTTGGTCACATTATCAGTATTTCAATGGTGCTTTGGTCATACTTTCACTGTCTATATAATGCTATGGTCGCATTATCATAGTTGCAATTGTGGTTTGATCGCACTTTCACTGTTTGTATGGTGCTTTGGTCACATCATCGTTATTTCAATGGTGATTTGGTCACACTTTTACTGTGTCTATGGTGCTCAGGTTACGTTATCACCATTTGAGTGGTATTGTTTGTCACACTCTTAGTGTGTATATGGTGCTTATGTCACATTGTCACAGTTTCAATGGTCTCTTAGTCACACTTTCATTGTTTCTATGGTACTTAGGTCACATTATCCATATTTCAATGGTGCTTTGGTCACAGTTTCACGCCGTCAATGGAACTTAGGTCACACTATGTGTATTGCAATGGTGTTTTGGTTACCTGTTATGTGTCTATGGTGCTCAGGTCACATTATCACTGTTTCAATGATACTTTGGACGCATATTCCCTGTGTCTATGGTGTTTTGGTCACATTAATACTATGTTAATGGTTTTTTTGTCACACTTTCAAGTTTCTATGGTGCTTATGTCATATTATCACTGTTTCAATGGTGCTTTGGTCACACTTTAATTGTGTATGGTGCTTAGGTCACATTATCACGATTTCAATGTTGCTTTGGTCACATTTTCACTGTGTCTGTGGTGCTTTTGTCACATTATCACTCTTTCAATGGTGCTTTGGTCACATGTTCACATTGTATGTGGTGCCTTGGTCACATTATCACTGTTTCAATGGTCCTTTTATTACCCTTTCTCTGTGTCGATGCTGATCTGGTCACATTATCATTGTTTCAATATTGCTTCGGTCACATATTTACTGTGTCTATTGTGCTTATATCACACCATCTCTCTTTCAATGGTGTTTTGGTCACAGTTTAATTGTGTTTATGGTGCTTAGGTCACACTTTCAATGTGTATATGGTGCTTAGGTCACATTATCACCAATTCAATGGTATTTTTGTCACACTTGAACTATGTGTATATTACTTAGGTCACGGTATCATTGTTTCAATGGTGCTCTGATCAGATTTCCACTGTGTCTTTAATTCTTAGGTCACACTATAAATGTTTTGTTGTGTTTTGGTCATACGTTCACCATGTCTATAGTGCTTTGGTTACATTATCACAGTATTTTTGTAGCTTTGGTAACATTTTCATTGTGTCTATAGTGTTTCGGTCACATTATCACTCTTTCAATGGTGTGTTTGGTCACACTTCCACTGTGTCTATAGTGCTTAAGTCATATTATCACTGTTTCAATGTTGCTCTGGTCACACTGTCATTGTTTCTATAGTTTGTATGTCATATCCTCACTGTTCCAATGGTGCCTTGATTACAGTTTCACCGTGTCTAATGTACTTAGGTCACATAGTCACTGTTTTCATAGTGCTTTGGTCACATGTTCACTTTGTCTAAAGTGGTTAGGTCACATTATCACTGTTTCAATGGTGCTTTGATCCCACATTCTCTGTGTCTATAGTGATTATGTAACATTATAACATTTTCAATGGTGATTTTGTCACACAATCACTGTGTGTATAGTGCCTATGTCACATTATCTTTGTATCAATTGTATTTTGGTCACACATTCACTTTGTCTATGGTGCTTAGGTCACATAATCACCCTTTTAATGGTGCTTTGCTCACACCTTCACTATGTCTACATTGCTGAGCTCACATTATCGCTGTCTCAATGGTGCTTTGGTCACACTTTCACTGTGTCTATGATGCTTAGGTCACACATTCACTGTTTCAATGGTGCATTGGTCGTTCGTTCACCATGTCCATAGTGCTTTTGTCACGTTATTGCTGTTTCAAAGGTGATTTTCTCACACTTTCACCGTCTCTATAGTGCTTTGGTCACATCATTACCATTTCAACTGTTTTTTATCATACTTTTACTATGTCTATAGTGCTTAGGTCACATTATCACTGTTCTAAAGGCACTTCAATCGCACCTTCGCTGTGTCTATAGTGCTTATGTCACATTATCACTGTTTCAATGGTGCTTCGGTCACATTCAATTGTGTCTATGGTGCTTAGGTCACCTTATCACCTTTTCAGTGGTGCTTTGGTCATGCTTTCATAGTGTATAGAGTGACAAGGTCACATTTTCACTGTTTTGGTGGTGATTTGGTCACACGTTCTCTGTGTTCACGGCTATTTGGTCACATTATCACTGTTACAATGGTACTTTGGTCTCACTTTCAATATTTCTATAGTGCTTAAGTCACATTATCACTGTTTCCATGGTGCTTTGGTCACACATTCAATGTGACAGTAGTACTTAGGTCCTATTATCACTGTTTAAATGGTTCTCTGGTCACATTATCACTGTTTCAATTGTGCTTTGGTCAGACCTTCACTGTGTCTATGGTGCGTTGTTCACATTATCACTACCTCAGCTGTGCTTTGGTCACACGTTCACTGTGTCTATAGTGCTTATGTGACATTATCACTGTTTTTATGGTACTTTGCTCACAACTTCACTGTATCTATAGTTCGCAGGTCCCATTATCATAGTTTCAATGGTTCTTATGTCATTCAATCACTCTGTCTATGGTGATTAGGTCTTTTTGTCGCTATTTCAATGGTCCCTTGGTCACACTTTCACTGGTTCTATGGTGTGTTTGTCACATTATCATGGTTTCAATGGTGTTCTTGTCATACTTTCACTGTGTTTATGGTACTTAAGTCTCTTTATCATTATTCAATGGTGCATTAGCCACATTATCAATGTGCCTATGGTACTTCATTTACATTATCACTGTTTTAATGGTGCTTTTGTCACACTTTCACTGTGTTTATTGTGCTTTGGTTTCAATATCACGTTTTCAATGGTTTGAGTTACACTTTCACTGTGTCTATGGTTCTTATGTCATAATATCACTAGTAATATCGTGCTTTGATCGTAGCTTGGTGTTACGTGTGGACATGTGGCCGCAAGTTTGTGGCCATCGTGGACACCGGTGCCACCTATACCACGATTGCGCTTCGGATGGTCCGCTTGCTCCACATGCAGCACCTCATCCAGCCCACTCGACTCCGCTTCTCTATCTCCACCGGGGACATCGACGCGCCGCTCGGACAGATCGCGGGTCTCCCCATGCAGGTGGCAAATGTACATGTGGCACAAACCGTTCAGGTTTGCGATGTCCGCACGTATGACATCCTGCTCGCGGCGGACTGGCTCGCACCGCGCCAAGCTGATACATTGATCGGCGTAGGCATCCTTAGTCTCATTTCAAGTTCCAGCATTCGATTGTTCACCCCGCTCTTTACCTCGCATCGACCATCTCCCCGCACGGTTCTCTCCACCTTCAACTCAGCTCTCACCGGCACTCGACACACACGACAGATAACGCGTCATCAACACAACACCCAGCCAAGCAACCTCCTTCTCACCCCACATGCTGGACTGAGAAACTGAGGAAGACGTCGCACTTCATCAACACAACACCCAGCCGAGCAACCTCCTTCTCACCCCACATGCTACTCTTCAGAGAACCACCGCGGGCGGCAATGGGCATGGCCCAGAAGCCGCTAAGGCTACCACTTGCTCCGGAGGAGCAAGAGAAGCTGTCGGAGGAAGGGAAGGACAAGGAGGTTGTGGAATGGTTTTGCGAGCGCTGTGAAAGGACTATGGCCATGCGGGCAGAGGCGCGGTTGAGGGGCTCCGTTGTAGCCTGGCCCGGATGCAATTTGGCCATCCGACGGCTGAACCATGGGCCCATCAAGGAGAGCCACTTGGTGTATCTCCGCCCCTTCCCCAGTGCGGGGCGAGAGGCAGGGGAGCCGCGGGAGATGTACCGCGTGGCTAGCGTTGAAGCGGGGCAAGTGTGGCTGGAAGGACCGGAAGGGTTTAGTGACCGCAGTTACTTGGCCATGGAATTTGTGCTGCTGCCACCAGCATGGCAAACGCACATCCCCGGGATGGGAGGTTGTCTGCCGCCTCTGGAACAGTGGAAGGGCTCGCGGGGATGGAGAGCGGAGGAGGTGCTAGACGTCTGCGAAAGGCACGTGTCATATCAAGAGCAAGAATGGAGCCAAGAACCAGAGGAGATTGAGGAAGAGGAGTCCGATGTCCGCAAACTGGCCGCGGAGGAGGTGAGGAAGGAACAACGGCGCGAGCTGCTACGGCGGGAGCAACAACAGGAGAAGCAGGAGGAAAAACGGCAGGAGCAGAGAGAGCAGCAGGACCGGAGAAAGGATTCTGAAGGTAGGCTCGAGCCACAGCCCGAGCGGACCCCAGTGGGGGTGTCCCACCAACAACTTCATAAAACACCATCGCAGACTAAAGTGCCGATGAGCCCTAAGGCCTTGGCTGACTACACGGGTCCGTGTGTATGGTATAGAGAAGATCTCACTGCTGAGCCACTCCTAACGGTGGTGTGCCGGGTGTGCGGGAATCCCGTGCACCAGTATGCCGGCGGAACTTCCAAGACTTGCATCGGACAAAATTGCACCTGCCTACGATGCCTGAAGGAGGCTGCTGAGCAGGAGGCCGCGAAGAAAAAGGATGAGGAAGAGGGAGCAGGACCTGGCACTGGGGGAGCACCACCCCACGGGAGGTGGGACCCAGAAGGGGAGGAGGAGGAGGAGGAAGAAGAAGAAGGGCCACCTGAGCGAATAAGAGGTCCGCGCTCCGGTTTCGGAGCCACGATGAGGCAGTGGCAGGCGGAGGGACAGGTCGCGGCAGATGAAAGAAGGAGGAAGGAAATGGAGGAGAAGAAATGCGTTCAATGCGGCCAGTAGTGGGGAGTGACAGTGCAAGACTGTGGCAGATGCCTTTGCAAGATCTGCACCGGTTGCCTAGCACCACCTCGTGATGGACGCGGAGGGCGGAGCGGGGCTGCGGTATGCAAGAGGTGCAGGGAGGAAATCGAGAAGCAACAAGGAGTTCGCAAGGCACCTCGATTGAATGAGGAAGGGGAAGAGGAAGAATCGAAGGAAGAGGAGGGACCGAGAATAAAAAGGGCACCAATCCCCGGCATGCCCCACATGCCTAAAGACAGTGCATGATGGGGAAAGGTGTACTGTCTGCACGATATCCACACACCGCGAATGCCTGGTGGCGGGCAGCTCTGCCTGGAAGGGCCAATGTCACCAATGCGTGGGTAATGAGCTCCTTGCGACAGACTGCTACCTCAGCTTCATCGCGAAAACCCAAGAACCTCCATGCGCTGCCTGCCGCGAAGGGATGGCGGAGTTTGGCCAGGGATGTGGCATGTGCTTGAAGATGTGCCACAAGCGATGCGGCAAGAGGGGCAGGAAGGAGTGTGGACATGCCACCAATGCTTGGCCCGGCCTAGAAAAGAAGATTGGGGTGCGGAAAAATCCGGGCTGCATTGTTGCGCAAATGGATGTATGGGGATTGTCACAGGGACGGCTTGCCACTGTGAGCACTGCGGAGGATGGGCTTACGTGCAGTGTGCTACAAAGGTGGGAAGGAATGAGGAAGGGCAAATGGTGTACCGCTGCACCAGTTGCAGGACATATGAATGGATCTCGCATTGCGCATCCTGCAAAAGAAGATTGGGTGCGGAGGACATCACTGTAAGAGCCCGATGTGAGGGGTGCCAACTGTATGTACATCAGGAGTGCTCCGAGAGATATCAACGGGAGGACGGAGAGGTGGAGACGTACTGCCGCCCTTGCCAGCAACGGCAGCGGCCGGGTTCCCCAGGAAAGTTCACACGCCTGTTGCGCTAAGGAGACTTTGGGACAGAGTCTTGAAAAAGGGGGGGTTGGGGGCATCAGTTTCAGGCGGAGATCTACCACATCTCCGCTTAGGAGAAGATGGATCCGCGGAAGAAAATCGCCGCAACCCACAAGTCCGCAGAAAGTGGTGGCCACGACTAGAGATCCGCGCAAGAGGATGAAGGGGAGACCGCGGAGTACTGGAAAACGCGCAAGGCATGTTGGCTCCCGCAGCAAAATTGTGGTAGAGCGTGGGGTGGCGCATAATCCAGCAGCGGTGAAGGAAAAAGGCGAGGAACGTTGCCACCAAGAAGCATAAATTGACGGTGACCTTTGTACGGCAATTGGAAGCAATGGCCGCGGAGGCGCCAAGAAGGGGCGGGACAGCAGGGTGAGAATTCGGGGTGGAGAGAGAACATCTGCCGAGCCGCAGAGAAGCAAGAGTGAAGCAGGAGTGTCGGACGTGCAAGGATACACGTCGGCAAAACTAGACGTCAGGAAGAGGGCGGCAGGATATGCTAGTGAAAGACCAGGGTCTGCAGCGGTAATCAAGGAAGACGAAGACCGGGAAAACGCACCGTGCGAATACGAAGATTCAAGGAAGAACATGAGACCGCACGCACCCAAGCCGCGGAGTAGAGGAAGAAGCAAGTAATAGAGCAGGGATGTGCGGAAGTAGTCTGGTGTGTGTGTGAAAGGACGAGACCCGTGGTGCGCATAGCGCACCGCGCGGAGTCCAAGGTAGAGGAAAGAGTGTGGTAGGAGAAGACTTAGGGAGCTAGGTGTGGTGAATATAAAGTAGTAATGTAGTTGAGAGAAAAAGTGTGTTAACCCTTTGTCTGATCTTGTGCAATTTGAGTTAATGCAAGCCTAGTCCCCACTTATGAGCCTGAAGTCCTGACTTGTTGAGAATCAGATTGCCACCTTCTGTCTCATTAATCCGCGCAAGTGTTAGTCTGATTCACACTCCCATTTCCCTTCTGAGATACACACCTGTTCAAGGAGCTGTAAGAGTGCCCTCTGCGGAGGTATTCCACAGAGGACGAATACTTCTCCTCCGAGTGTGTGCAGAGCATACTGCTCGATCTGCCCCAATCCTGAGCCCAACAAAGGATTCCGTTGAGAATTTCCACCACCAGGGAATGCAAGTTGGGTGAAGGGTGCTGCCGGCGACTCCGCGGCCTTGCACACGGCCACAGGACGGGGTTCCGCGGGCATAGGAGTCAGAGGCCACGAGGTGGCAGACTCCCGTGCCGGCAAGGAGCGAGCCACGGAGCATTGCCCACGAGCGGGACCCAGAGTGTGTGAAGCATCCGCGGAAGACCAGGAGAGATAGCGGAGGAGCAGCCAGCAGGTGCTGCACGGAACCGCGGAAGGGCAGAGTCGCGGAGCACACCAGACGCGGAATTAGAGAGCGCGGAAGGAAAACAGTGCGCGGCAAAATTGGGGGCATCACACATTGAAATGTGAACAACGCACCATTGCAACCGTGATAATGTGACCAAAGCACCATAGACATACTGCAAGTGTGACCTAGTAACACCGATGAAGTGATTATGTAAACTAAGCACCATGGAAGAGGTGAAAGTGTGACCACAGTATCATTGAAATGGAGAAAATGCTACCGAAAAACCATATACACAGTGAAAGTGTGACCAAAGCACCATTGAAACAGTGATAATGTGACCAACAAACCATAGACATAGTGAAAGTGTGATTAAAGCAACGTTGAAACAGTTATTATGTGACCTAGGCACTATAGACTTAGTGAACGTGGAAGGAAAACACTATAAAAACACTTGTATGGTGACCAAATCACCATAGACACAGTCAACATGTGACCAAAGCACCATTGAAATAGTGATAACGTGACATAAGTACCTTGAAAGTGGTAACAACGTACCATTGAAACACTCATGCTGTGACAAAAGCAGCACAAAGACAATCAAAGGGTGGCCATAGCATCATTGAGACGGTGATAATGTGAGGACAATACTACATAAATAGTAAAAGTGTGACCAAAGCACCATTGAAACATTGATAATATGACATAAGCACCATGTAGACAGTGAACGTGTGATCAAAGCACCATTGAAACAATGTCAATGTGACCTAAGCAGCCTAGACACCGTGAACGTGTGATTAAAGCAATATTAAAAGAGTGATAAAGTGACCAAAGTACCATACAAAAAGTGAAAGTGTCACCAAGGCACCATTGGAACAGTGGTATTGTGACATTTGTTCCATAAACAGTGTGAAAGTGTGACCAAAGCACCATTGAAACAGTCACACTGTGACCTAAGCACCATAGACACAGTGAAAGTGTCACCAAAGCACCATTGAAATAGTGACAATGTGGCTAAAGCACCATGTACACAATGAAAATCTGACCAAAGTACTATCAAAACAGTGAAAATGTGACCAAAGCACCATAGACACAATAGACGTGTGATCAAAGCACCATTGCACCAATGATAACATGAAATTAACACAGTTTACACAATGAAATTGCGACCAAAGCACCATTGAAACAATAATGATGTGATCAAAGTACCATAGACAAAGTGACAGTGTAACCAAAACCCCATTAAAACAGTGAGTATGTAACCAAGGAACCATAGTCACAGTAAAAGTGTGACCAAAGGACCATTGAAACAGATATAATGTCACCTAAACACAATAGACAGAGTGAAAGTGTGACCAAAGTACCATTGAAGCAGTGATAATGTGACCAAACCACCATAGACACAGTGAATGTGTGTCCAAAACAGCATTCAAACAGTGATAATGCGAGCAAAGCACCAAAGACACATTATAGTGTTCCCAAAGCACCATTGAAAGAATGATTATATGACCTAATCACCATAAACACAGTGAAAGTGTGACCAAAATGCCATTGAAACCATAACAATGTGATCCCAGAACCACAGACATTGTGAAAATGTGACAACCGTACAATTGAAACAGTGATAATGTGACAAAAGCAACATAGAAACAGTAAACGTGTGATCAAAGTTCCATTTAAACAGCAATAGTGTGACCAAAGCACCAAAGAGACAGTGAACATGTGACAAAGGCACCATTGAAACACTGATAATGTGACTTAACCACCAAAGAAACAGTGAAAGAATGACCAAACCACCCATGCAACGGTGGAAATGTGATATTAGCCCCATATACACATTAAAGGCTTGACCATCGTACCATTGAAACACTAATACTGTGACCTAAACACCATATACTTAATATAAGTGTAATGAAAGCACCATTGAAACAATGATAATGTGGCCAAAGCACGAAAGACGCATTGAAATTGTGACCAAAGCAACATAAAAACAGTGATTATGTGACCTATGCATCAGTGACACAGTGAAAGTGTGAACAACGTTTCATTAAAACAGTGATCATGTTACCAATGCACCATAGACATAGGAAAATTGTGACCAAACACCATTGAAACAGAGATTATGTGACCGAAGAAACATAGATATATTTAAGGTGTGACCAAAGCAACATTGAAACACTTATAATGTGACCAAATCACATAGACACAGTGAATGTGTGACCAAAGCACCATGGAAATAGTGATAATGTGACATTCGCGCCCTACACACAATGAAAGTGTTACCAACGTACCATAGAAACAGTGATACTCTGAAGAAAGCACCATAAAGACAACAAGCGTTTGGCCAAATAATAATTGAAATGATCATAATGTGACAAAAGCACTATATAAACAGTGTACGTGTGACCAAAGCACCATTGAAACAGCAAGAATGTGACATGAGCACCATAGACACACTTAAATTGTGACCAAAGTACCATTGAAAGAGTGATAATGTCACCAAAGCACCATAGACACAGTAGAATTGTGACCAGAGCACCATTGCAACAATGATTATGTGGCCTCAACACAATATGCACAATGAAAGTGTGACCAAGGCACCATTGGAACAATAATAACGTGAGTGGTGTACCATAGACAAAATGAAAGTGTAACAAAAGCACTGTTAAAACTGTGATTATGTAACCAAACAACCATGGACACGTTGAATGTGTGACCAACGGACCATTGAAACGGTGATGTTGTCACCTAAGCACCAAATACAGAGTGAAACGTGATGCACCATTGAAGCAGTGATAATGTGAACTCAGCACCAAAGACACTGTGAAATTATTAGGAAAGCACCATTGAACAGTGATAATGTGATAAAAAGTACCATAGACACAACGAAAAGGTGACCCAAGCACCACTTAAACACTGATAATGTGAAAAAACACCAAATGTACATTAAATTGTTACCAAAGCACCATTGAAACAATGATAATGTGACCTAAGCACCATAAACACAACAAAAGCGTGATCAAAGCACCACTGAAGCCATAATAATGTGATCCAAGCACCATAGACATTGTGAATATGTGACCAAATTACAATTGAAACAGCCATAATGTCACAAAAGCAACAAAGAAACAGCAAGCGCGTGAACAAAGTTCCATTTAAGCATAAACAATGAGATATGCCCAACCTTACACACAGTGGAAGTGTGACCAAAGCACCATTGAAACAGTGATACTATGAGATAACCACCATATAACGGTGAAAGAATGACCACACAACCATTGAAATAGTGAAAATGTGATGTAGACACAATAGACACACTGGAAATGTGACCACGTCACCATTGAAATAGTGATATTGTGACATGAGCACCATAGACACAATGTAAGTGTGACCAAAGCACCATTGAAACACTGATAATGTGACCAACAGACTAAAGACACATTGAATGGGTGAACAAAGCACCATCAAAACAGTGATAACGTCACGAAAGCACCATAGACAAGGTGCAAGTGTGACCAAAGCAACATTAAGAAAGTGAGTATGTGACCTAAGCACCATAGACGAGGTGAAAGTGTGACCACAGTACCATTGAAACAGACAAAATGTTACCAAAGCACCATATACACATTGAAAGTGTGACCAAAGCACCATTCAAACAGTGATAATGTGACCTAAGCACCATAGACTTACTGAATGTGGAATCAGAGCACTATAAAAACACATGTAAGATGACCAAATCACCATAGACACAGTGAACGTGTGACCAAAGCACCATTGAAATAGCGATTATGTTACATAAGCACCTTACACACAATGAAAGTGTTACCAACATACCATTGAAACAGTCATGCTGTGACAAAGGCAGCATAAACACAATGAAAGGGTGGCGAACGCATCATTGAGATGGTGGTAATGTGAGAATAGCACTACATAAACAGTGAAAATGTGACCAAAGCACCGTTGAAACATTTATAATGTCACTTAAGCACCATGCAGACAGTGAAAATGTGATCAAAGTACCATTGAAACAATTATAATGTGACTTAAGCAGCCAAGACACTGTGAACTTATGGTCAAAGCACCATTGAAAGAGTAATAAAGTGACCAAAGCACCGTAGCCACGGTGAACGTGTGACAAAAACACCACGGAACAGTGATGACGTGATGTAAGCAACATGGACACAGTGAAAGTGTGACCAGAGTACCATTGAAACAGTGAAAATGTGACCAAAGCATCATAAACACAATGGTAGCTACAACAGCACCATTAAAATGGTGGTAACATGACCACAGTACAGTAGACATAGTGAAAGTGTGACTAAACCACCACTGAAACAAAGATGGTTTGACCTAAGCACCATAGACACACTAGAAGTGTGCTGAAAGCACCATTGATATAGTAATAATGTGAACTACGCATTAAAGACACATTGAACATGTGACCAAAGCACCATTGGAACCGTGAAAATGTCACATGAGCACCATAGACACAATAAACACGTGACCAACACATTATTAAACAGTGGTCATGGGCCCAAAGCACCATAAACACGTAAACGCGTGACCAAAGGACCATTGAAACAATGATAATGTTACATAAGCACTATAGACAGTGGGCTTGTGACCAAAGCATCATTGAAACAGTGAAATGTGACCCAATCCCCACAGACAGAGCGAGCCTCTGACCAAAGAATCATTGCAATAGTGATAGTACGGCCTAAGCACTAAAGAGACAGTAAAAGTGTGACCAAAGCACCATTGAAAAGGTGATAATGTGACATAAGCACTGTAGAAACTGTCAAAGTGTGACCAAAAGACCATCGAAACAATGACAATGTGACCAAAGCACTTTAGACATAGTGGAAGTGCGACCAAAGCACACTTTAAACAGTGATAATGTGACCAATGCACTGTGGACATGGTGAAAGTGTGACAAAAGTACCATTGAAATAGTGATAATGTGACCCAAGAATTATACACATAGTGAAAGTGTGACCAAAGTACCACTCCAACAGTGATAATGATACATGAGCACCATAGAGACCGTGAAAGTGTGACAAACTCACCATTGAAGAAGTTATAGTGTGATCTCAGTACTATAGACACAGTGAACGTGTGTCGGAAGTACCATTCAATCAATGACAAGGTAACTTAAGCACTATAGACAGAGTGAACATGTGACAAAAGCACCATGAAAATAGTTATAATGTGACATAAGCACTATAGACACAATGAAAGTGTGACCAAAATACCATTCAAACAGTGATTATATGACCATATCACTGTATAGACACTTAGAGCGTGACAAGAGCACCATTGAACAGTGACACTGATACCGTGAGCAGCGTAGAGAGAGAGAAAGTGTGACCAAAGAACCATTGAAACAGTGGTAATGTGGCATAAGCACTATAGACACAGTGAAAGTGTGACCAAATCACCATTAAAATAGTGATAAAGTGACCTATGCAGTATAGACACTGTGAAAATGTGACAAAAGCACCATAAAAATAGTGATAGCATTATCTAAGCAGTATTGAAAGAGTGAAAGTGTGACGAAAGATCAACTGAAACAGTTATAACATGACATAAACACCATAGACGCAGTGAAAATGTAACCAAAGCACCAATGTACCAAACAGTGACAATGTGACCAACGCACCATTGAAAGAGTGACAATGTGACCTCAGCACCATGGACACACTATAAGTGTGACAAAATCACCATTGAAAAGGTGATAATGTGACATAAGCACTATAGACACGATGAAAGTGTGACCAAAGTACCATTGAAACAGTGATAATGTGACCTAAGCACTGTGACACAGGAAACGTGTGACGAAAGAACCATTCAAGCACTGACAACATGACCTAAGCACCATAGACAGAGGGAAATGGTGACCAGAGCACCACTCAAACAGTGACAACATTAACCAAGCACTGTAGACAGAGTAAAAACGTGACCAAATAACCATTGAAATAGTGATAATGTTCCCTCAGCACTATAGAGAGAGAGAGAGAGTGGAAGTGTGTCCAAAATACCACAGAATCAGCGATGATGTAACCAAAGCACTATAGACACAGTGATAATGTGACAAAAGCGCTATAGACATGATGAAAGTGTGACCAACGCACCATTGAAACAGTGATAATGTGACTTAAGCACTATACATTTAATGGGAGTGTGACCAAAGCACCATTGTAAATGTAATAATGTGACATAAGGACCATAGCAACAGTGAAAGAGTAACAAAAGCACAATTGAAAGAGAGATAATGTGACCTATGCACTATAGACACAGTGAACGTGTGACAAACGGAACCAACAAAACAATGACAATGTCACCTAAGCACTGTAGACAAAATAAACTTGTGACCAAAGCACCATTGAAACAGTAACAATGTAAACAAACAACTATATACACAGTGAATGTGTGACCTAAGAACTATTGAGAAAGTGATAATAGGACCTAAGCACTGTAGACATGATGAAAATGTGACAAAAGAAGCACTTAAACAATGATTATAGGACATACGCATTATTGTCACATTGAAAGTGTGACCAAAACACCATTGAAACTGTGATAATGTGAGTTAAGCACTATACAAATATTGAAATTTTGATCAAAGCACCATTGCAACAGTGATAATGTGACGTACAAACCATAGACACAGTGAACGTGTAACCAAAGCACCATTCAAGCAATGAAAATGTGACCTAAGCACTCTATACACCGTGACGGCAGGACGAAAACATCATTAAAAAGGTGATAATGTGACATAAGCACGAAAGACACACTAATAATATGACCAAAGCAGCATTGAGACAGTGCTAATGTGACATAAGCACTAGACACAGTGAAAGTGTGAAAAAAATACCATTGAAACACTGATAATGTTACCCACGTACTAAAGGCAGAGTGAACGTGTGACCAGATCACCAATGACACTGTGATGATATGATGTAAACACTATAGGCATAGTGAAAGTGTGACAAACAGAACCATTGAATTAATGATAATGTGACATAAGCATTATACACACCGTGAAGGTGTGACAAAAGCACCGTTGAAACAGTGAAAACGTGACCTAATAACTAAAGAAACAGTGAATGTCTGACCAGAAGCACAGCGAGAATGTGACCTTAGCACCATATACACAGTTAGATTGTGACCAAAGCACCATTGAGAGGGTGATAATGTGACCAAAGCAACATAAACACAGAAGACGTGTGACCAACGCACCATGGCAACAATGATAATGTTACCTTAACACCATATACACAATGAAAGTGTAACCAAAGAAACGTTAAAACAGCGATAATGTAACCAAAAAACCATAGACACAGTGGAAATTTCATATAAACACCATAGACAGAATGAATGTGTGATGCACCATTGAAGCAGTGATAATATGATATAAGCACCAAAGACATCGTGAAATTGTTGTGAAGGCACCATTGAATGGTGATAATGTTACCAAAGTACCATAGACACGGTGAACGTGTGACCAAAGCACCACTGAAACAGTGATAATGTGACCAAAGCACCACAGATACATAAGAGTGTTACCAAAGTACACTTGAAACTGTAATATTGTAACCTAAGCACCATAAAGACAATGAAAGTGTGACCAAAACACCATTGAAACCATAACAATGTGAACCAAGCACCATTCAAACAATGACATCGTGAAATAAGCACCAAAGCCATAATGAAAGAGTGACCAAAGTTCCATTGAAAAAACGATTATGTGACCTAAGCACTATAGACACTATGGAAGTGTGACCAAAGCACCATTGAATCTATACCATGGGACCAAAGCACCATATACATAGTGAAAGTTTGACAAAAGCACTATTCAAACTTTGATACTATGACGTAAACACCACAGACACAATGAAAGTGTAACCAAAGCACCATTGAAACAGCAATAATGTGAGTAAAGCACCATAGACACGGTTAAAGTGTGACCAATGCAACATTGAAAAAGTGATAATTTGACCAAAGCACCATAGACACAGTGAAATGATGACCAAAACACCATTGAAACAATGTTAATGTGACCCAATTACCATAGACACAATGATAGTGTGACCAAAGCACCATTGAAATAGTGATAATGTGACATAAACTCCATTGACACTATAAACATGTGACCAACGTGCCATTGAAATAGCGACAATGTGACCAAAACACCATAGCCACATTGAAAGTGTGACCAAAGCACCATTGAATCAGTGAAAATGTGACATAAACACCATAGACAAAGTGAAAGTGTGACCAAAGCACCATTGAAACAGTTGTAACATGACCTAAGCACCATTGACACAACAAAAGTTTGACCAAAGGACCATTGACATAGTGATAATGTGACATGGGCACTAAAAATACACTGAAAATGTGACCAAAGTACCATTGAAATAGCCATAATGCAACCTAGACACTATAAACACAGTTGAAGTGTGACCAAAGCAACATTGAAACAGTGATAATGTCACCTAAGCACTATAGACACCGTGAAATTGTGATCAAAGCACCAGTGAAACAGTGATAATGCGACCAAACTACCATAGACACATAAAAGAGTGACCAAAGCACTATTGAAATAGTGATAATGTGACCTTAGGACCACAAACACAGTGAGATTATGACCAAAGCACAATTGAAACGGGGAAAATGTGACTTAAGCACCATAGACACAGTTAAATTGTGAAAACGAACCATTTAAAGGGTGATAATGTGACCAAAGCAGCTTAAACATAGTGATAAAAATACCTAAGCACCATAGACACAGTGGAGGTGTGACAAAAGCACTATTAAAACAGTGAAAATGTGACCTACCCACCAAATAAAGAGTAAAAGCATGCCCAAAGCGTCATTGAAACAATGATACAAAAACCTAAGAACTATAGACATAGCGAAAACATGACTAAAGAACAATTTAAACCGTGATACAGTGACCAAAGCACAATATCCACAGTGAAAGTGAGACAAACACACCATCCATTAGCGATAATATGATTATAGCACTATAGACTCGGTGAAAGTGTGACCAACGTACCATTGAAACAGTGATAACATGACATAAGCACCATACACAGTGAAAGTGTGACCAACGCACCATTGAAACAGTGATAGTGTGATCAAAGCACAATAGACACAGTTAAAGTGTGACCAAAGAACCATATTAAATGTGATAATGTGACCAAAAAATCATAAACAAAGTGAATTTGTGGCCAAAGCACCATTGAAACAGTGATGATGTGACCAAAGTACCATAGATACAGCGAAAGTGTGACCAATGCACCATAAAAAGAGTGATAGTGTGACCTAAGCAACATAGCCACAGTGAAAGTGTGACCAAAGAAAAATGGAAAAAGTGATACTGTGACTTAAGTACCATAAACGATGAAAGTGTGACCAAAACACCGTTGAAACGGTGATAATGTGACAGAAGCACCATAGACAAAGTGAAAGTGTGACCAAAGTACCATTGAAACACTCATAATGTGACATAAGCACCGTTGACACAATGAAAGTGTGACAAAAGCACCATTAAAATAGTGAGGATGTGACCAAAGCACTATAGACACAGTGAAAATGTGTCCAAAGCACCATTGAAATCGTAATCATGCATCATAGGCAGCACATGCACAGAGAAAATGTGACCAAAGGACCATTAAAATAGTGATAATGTGACATAACCGTTATAGACACATGGAAAGTGTCAGCAAAGCTCCATTGAAATGGTGAAAATGTGACATAAACACCATATACCTATTGAAAGTGTGACCAAAGCACCATTGAAATAGTGACAATGTGACCTAAGCACGATGGACACAATGAAAGTGTGACCAAGGCACCATTGAAATCGTGATTATGTGTCCTAAGCAGCATAGACACAGTAAAAATGCCACAAAAGGACCATTGAAATAGTGATAATGTGACATAGGCACTATATATACACTGAAATTGTGACCAAAGCACCATTGAAACATCGATCATGTGACCTAAGTACAATAAACACAGTTGAAGTGTGACCACAACATCATTGAAACGGTAATAATGTCACATAAGCACTATAAACACCGTGAAATTATGATAAAAACACCATTGAAGCAGTGATAATGTGACCTACGTACCGCAGACACAGTAACAGTGTGACTGGAGCACCATTGAAACATTGATTATATTACGAAGACACCATATACATTGTGAAGGTGTGACGAAAGCACCATTGAATTAGTGAAAATGGGATCAAAGCATCATAGACACATAAAAGAGTGACCAAAGCACTATTGAAACAGTAGTGATGTGACCCAAGGACCATTAACACAATGAGATCATGACCAAAGCACCATTAAAAGAGTGATAATATTACTTAAGGACCATAAACACAGTTAAATTGGAACCAAAGCACCATTGAAACAGTGATAATTAGACCAATGAACCATAAACACAGTGAAACGTGTGACCAAAGCACCATATAAACAGTGATGACGTGACATAAGCAATATAGAAACAATGAAAGTTTGACCAAAGCACCATTGCAACAGTGATAAAATGACCTCAGTACCATAGACACAGTGAAAGTGTGACCAAAGCACTATTGATACAGTGATAGTGTGACATAAATACACTAAAGACACAGTGAAGGTATGACAAAAGCATCATTCAAACAATGATAACATGACCTAAGCACTATAGACATAGTGAAAACATAACCAAAGCACCATTGAAACTTTAACAGAGCGACCAAAGCACCATAGACACAGCAAAAATAAGACAAACGCAACATTGAAACAATGATAATATGATTATAGCACTATAGACACAGTGAACGTGTGACCAAAGTTCCATCAAAACACTGATAATATGACATAAGCACCATAGACACAGTGAAATTGTGACCAAAGCACCATTGAAACAGTGATACTGTGACCAGAACACGATAGACACACTTAAAGTGCGACCAACATACCATTTAAATTGTGATAATGTGACCAAAGTACCATAAACACATTGAGCATGTGACCAAAGCACCATTGAAACAATGATGATATGAAAAACGTACCATAAACACAGTGGAAGTGTGACCAAAGTACCATTCAAAGAGTGCTAATGTGACATAAGCACCATAAACACAGTTAACATGTGACTAGAGCACCATTGGAACATTGATAACGTGACCAAATCACCATAGGAACAGTGAAAGTGTGACCAAAGTACTATTGAAACAGTGATAATATGATATAGGTACCGTAGACGGTGAAAGTGTGACCAAAGCACCATTGAAACAATGATAATGTGACCTAAACACCATAGGCAAATTGAAATTGTGACCAAAGCAACATTGAAACTCTGATAATGTGACATACGCACCATTGTCACAGTGAAAGTGTGATGAAAGCACCATGAAAACAGTGATTATGTGACCAAAGCACTATAGACACAGTGAACGTGTGACCAAAGCACCATTGAAATCGTGATCATGCGGCGTAAGCAGCACATACAAGTAAAAATGTGACCAAAGGACCATTAAAACAGTGATAATGTGACGTCACCACTAAGGACACACAGAAAGTGTGACTAAAGCACAATTGAAACAGTGAAAATGTGACCTAAACACCATAGACAAAGTGAAAGTGTGACGAAAGCAACATTGAAATAATGATGATTTGACCTAAGCACCATTGACACAATGAAAAAGTGACCAATGCACCATTGAAATCGTGATAATGTGTCCTAAGTAGCACAGACGCAGAGAAAATGTGACAAAAGGACCATTGAAATAGTGACAATGTGACATAGGCACTATAGATACACTGAAAGTGTGACCAAAGCACTGTTCAAACAGTGATAACGTGACCTAAGCACTATAGACACAGTTAAAGTGTCACCAAAGCAACATTGAACTAGTGATGATGTCACCCAAGCACTATAGGCAAGGTGAAATTGTGATCAAATCACCATTAAAGCAGTGATAATGTGACATAAGCACCATAGACACAGTTAACGTGTGACCAGAGCACCATTGAAACAGTGATCATGTTACCAAGGCACCATATACCAAGTGAATGTGTGACCCAAGCACCATTGAAACAGTGCTAATGGGACAAAAGCACCATACACACGTAGAAGAGTGACCAAAGCACTATTGAAACAGTTATAATGTGACCTAAGGACCATAAACGCAGTGCGATTATGACCAAAGCACCATTGAAATAGTGATAATATGACTTAAGCACCATGGACACAGTTAAATTCTGACCAAAGCACAATTGAAACAGTGATAATATAACCAAAGCTCCGTTATTGCTGTAAGACGTGTGACCAAAGCACCATATAAACAGTGATGACGTGACCTAAGCACGATCCACACACTCAAAGTGTGACCAACGCACCATTGCAACGGTGATAAAACGACCTATGCACAATAGACACAGTGAAAGTGTGACCAGAGCACTATAGAAACAGTGAGAATGTGACCTAAAGACACTAAAGACACAGTGAAAGTGTGACCAACGCATCATTGAAACAATAACAACATGACCTAAGCACTATAGACATAGTGAAAGAATGACCAAAGCACCATTGAAACGGTGAAACATTGACCTAAGCACCATAGATGCAGTGAAAGTGAGACAAACGCACCATCAAAACAGTGGTAATATGATTATAGCACTATAGACACAGTGACAGTGTGAGCAAGGTACCATTGAAACAGTGATAATATGATATGAGTACAATAGACACTATGAAAGTGTGACAAAAGCACCATTGAAACATTGATAATGTGACCAAAGCACCATAGTCACAGTGAAAGTGTGTCCAAAGCACCATTGACATAGTTATAATGTGACCTAAGTACCATAAACAGTGAAAGTGTGACCAAAGCACCATTGAAACAGTGATAATGTGACCTAAGCACCATAGAAAAAGTGAAAGTGTGACCAAAGCACCATTGAAACAGTGATAATGTGACATAAGCACCATTGACACAATGAAAGAGTGACAAAAGCACATCAAAACAGCGAGAATGTGACCAAAGCACTATAGAAACAGTAGAAGTGTGGCCAGAGCACCATTTAAGCCGTAATAATTTGTCATAAGCAGCACAGAAACTATGAAGTTATGACCAAATGACCATTCATAAAATGATAGTGTGACATAAACAATAGACACGCGGAAAGTGTGACCAAAGCACCATTGAAATAGTGATAAATTGACCTAATCACCACAGACACTGTTATTGTGTGACCAAGGCACCACTGAACTATGATAATGACACCTTAGCACCATAGACACAGTGAAAGTGTGACCAAGGCACCATTGAAGCAATGTTGATGCAACTTATGCACCACAGACACATTGAAAATGTGACCAAAGCACCATTGAAACAGTGATAATGTGACCTAAGCACCATAGACACGGTGAAAGGGTGACCAAAGCACCATTGAAACTGTGATATTTTGACTTAAACACCATGGATGCAGGAAAGTGTCCTCAGCACCATAGACACGGTGAAAGGGTGACCAAAGCACCATTGAAACAGTGATATTTTGACTTAAGCACCATGAATCCTTGAGATGTCCCTTCAGAAATGATGTTTATCACCAGATTCTTCCGGTGTTGTAAGAAAGGCCTCAAAGATGATGGTATCATACCATGGTAGACGAGTCGTGTACGTCACACTCTTCAAACATCATGTGGATGAATTCTGATGATGCCAAATAAATGGTATAGCACCACCTATGCGATATCAATGTGAAAAAGAAGTATCCAATATCCGACTTGTTGGAACAAAACCAGTCTCTGAGAGAGATCATTATGACTACGGTATAGTAAAACCATACTTTACTTACCCGAATGGTCATGGTGAAGTGACTTAAAGTCCCCTGGTTTTGGGGATGGTTCAATTAAATTACATTGCCGAATGCAAGTTTAACACAAGTTTACATGTCGATGCGATGGTATGTACGATCATGGTTGTTTGTCGGGTGTCTTCCATGACGGCAATCCCCTCCAAAATTGCATCAGGTGAGGCATCTGGAAAACACTCTATTGAGTGGAATAACCAAATGTACACAGTAGAGTATATGAACCAACACAGATTGATGCAACTTCACAAACACAATAAATTGGCGGATTTCCAACTGAAACCCTTGAACGCAATGACATAAACACATCAAGATTTTGGAACCGGTTGTTCCAGAATCACCGCGTGTGATTGGTAAGTATTTGATCACAGTCACAGGGAATTGACACCCAAAAGGTGTTCTTTCAGCTTGTACCGTAATTGTTCTGATCATAGTGCATCTGTTTGGTAAAACCCGCACAATTAACACTTGGTTTGTGGATAGAAACCATGGTCGTTGAGATCGGTTGCCTCAGCTATGATAGTTGAAAGCAGTGTGTGTTTGAATTGGATGTGAGTGGCAGCCTACGGTACCAATTTCAGACAGAAATGAGGGGATGATGGTTGAGACCAAGATCATCCAAGTCAAAGCATTGCCATGTCCCGTGATGGAATTTGAAGGTAATTGCGCATGTCAAACGCCCAATGCCGCCTTTTCAAAAGATGAGAGCAGTATTTGCAAGGAAAAAAAAAGTGTGCTTAACAACCATGTCTTTGGGCCTTGGTGCCTCCCAATCCTAAGATAAACCTAGCATGCGAGTTGCACAAGCTTAGTGGAGTTTGGTTGAGTTCATCCAACCAGTCCACAGGTGTTGAAAGAGGTTCAGTGGACCTACACATGGTCATGAACATGTGGTTGCAACCCAAGAGGACTGATGTCTACATATTGGGTTGCACATTCTAAAAATGTTGCGGGGAGGTACCACATTGGCAACAACTTTCAGGAAAAGCATAAAAGCATTGACACGATGACACGATGCAGACATCACCCGGGGCATGGCTATAAAGCTTTGGTGTGGTCCGATGGACGAGCACTAGAGGCGAATGGCAATAATGTTACTAGGCGCAGTGCAGAGGCACGAGCACAGAGAGATAACATGAGAAGTGGGAAAGCATGAGGATTGGAAGGATTGGAACAGGTGTTGACAGTGCCGAGGCGCAAGCCGGGAGGTTGCAGCACTGAGGCACGGGCAGAATGAGGACGAGGGCCGCAGTGATCACACGCGGAAGGATGACTAGAGGCAACGGCCAATACGTTGATGTGGGCATGTGCGAAGATGGAGACGGGAAGCCGCAGTGTCCAAAGGCGGGCTGAAAAAGGAGCAAGGCCGCAACGAGAAGGAGCAGGCTGTTGAATGGACAAAAAGGTTGGAGGCAGGGCATAGCCCGGGCCTTGTAAGATGGTGCTAAAGAGAGAAATGGCAGCAATAAGGATGGAAGGCATTGTGCCATGGCAGCGGGCCATTGGTCACAGTGAGAGTGGGGGCAGGGCCGAAGCCCAGGCCAAGAAGAATCGAGGGGACGAGCAACCGCTGGAAATGGCGGTTCCGACTCACGCCTGCCTTGAGGCGGGTATGTCCAAATTCACATGGACAGGTTTTCCCTTGTGGAAATGGCAATTGGAGATTGTCATGAACGTGCGTGAGTACCTGGACATCCTAAAAGGAACCAAGATAGCACCCACTGATGCAACGGTGACAACATATGCAGTTTACCTTGCAGCATGGACGATGAATAACAGCATGGCTCTTGCCATTATTGTGACGTTTATCAAACAGACTCAACACTCCCACATCACATGAAGCACTTTGGCTGCCAAGACCTACGCAAAGCTCTCACCCGTGCATCAATCAACCACCCTAGCAAACCGACTCTTCATCTTCCAAAGGTTGATGTCGATGAGGGTGAGCAAAGGATAATTGATACCCGTATTCTTGCAGTCATTCGTCAACATGCTGCAGGAGGTCCACCAAATGGAATGCAATCTCGACTCCAACATGTGTGCCATGATCCTTCTAATGGTACTGGCGGAAAGCTGGGGGTCCTTGATCACTGTATTTTGCGGTTGGAAGGAGGCAGATCTGACGTACGAGGCTGTTTCCGAACAGGTCCGCAACGAGTCCATGCGACGTAGTGGCAGCGAGGCAAACATCTCTGCCTATGCCTCTCACTTCGGTGGACAAGGTGCAATCTCCTGCTCTAGTCAAGGCAACAGTGGAAGCGGTGGCGGTAGAGGGAAAGGCAATGGTGGTGGGAAGAGTTCCAAGAAGCCCGACAACTGTCACCACGGTGGAAAGGCTCGGCACTAGGCTAGGGACTGCCATAGTCCCAAGAAAGAAGGCCGGAACAAAGGTGGAAAGGAGAAGGAGCTCACCAACATGATGCCTATGGGGCTTTCCACAAAGAGCGCGGCGATCCTTTGGCCCGTGACACTTGCCCTTGGCTCGGGCACCAACCACCACTCATCAAAAGAGAAGGGTGGATTTGTCTCCATGGCCAAATCCGTCATGCGCATCAAGTCTGCAAACGGCGGCGTCGTCCAAGCCATGGGCGAAGGGGACAAGGTTATCACCTTCAACGTGAACGGTGCCGAGAAGGCGGTCAACCTTCAAAAGGTGGTGTACGTGCCCTCCTTCGCAGCCAACTTGTTGTCCGTCTCACAAATCACCGAAAACAACATGACAGTGGTGTTCACCAACAAGGAAGCGGTGGCCCTAAAAACGACAACATCCATATTTTGTACTCCAAAGACAGTATAGTGCTTCAAGTTCCAAGAGTCAACGGCCTCTACATGCTTCAAACCAAAGTCACCAGGGCATCGGATGATGGACTCACATGTGCCACCAAGACAGTGGTACCAGAGCCAAAGGATGCACCACCGGCGACCGTTGCGGCTACCACATGAACCAAGGACAATGATGCTAAGTTGTGGCACCGGCAAATTGGCCACGTGGCCAACAACACGCTGGAGAAGATACAGGAGCAAGAGGTAGTCTGCAGAATGGAAGGGTGCACCATGAAGCATGGCAAAGGGTGTATATCGTGTGAACCATGCCTCCAAGAGAAGGCAAAGAAGAAGCCGTATGGGAGAGGAGGTCAACGATCAGAGCATGTCTTGGAGCTGATACAGAGTGACGTGTGTGGACCCACATAGTGTCTAACAGAGGAAGCAAGTACATCCTGACCTTCGTTGATGATCACAGCCACAAGTTGTGGATTTACTTCCTCAAAACAAAGGGAGAGGTCAAGAAGAAGATCCTCGAGTTTGTCGCCATAGTGGAGCAGCAAACGTCCAAGAAAGTGAAGACGCTCCAAAGTGATAATGGGGGTGAGTACATTCTCACTGTTTCAATGGTGCTTTGGTCACATTTTCACTATGTGTATAGTGCTTAGGTTACATTAGAACTGTTTCAATGGTGCTTTGGTCACAACTTCACTGTATCAATAGTTTTTAGGTCATGTTATCACCATTCCAATGATACTTTGATCAAAATTTCAATGTGTATCAGGTGCTTTGTTCACATTATCACTGTTTGAATGGCACTTTGGTCAAACATTCACGGTTTCTTCAGAGCTTAGGTCACGTTATTGGTGTTTCAATGGTGCTTTGGTCACAATTTCATTGTGTGAATAGTGCTTAGGTCACACTATCATTGTTTCAATGGTACTTTGGTCACACCTTCACTGTTTCTATAGTGCTTATGTCACATTGTCACTGTTTGAATGGTGTTTTGGTCACACTTTCACTGTGACTATAGTTCTTATGTCGCATTATCACTGTTTGAAGGGTGCTCAGGTCAAAGTTTCACTTTGTCTGTAGTGATGTGGTCACATCATCACTGTTTCAATGGTGCTTTGGTCATACTTTACAAATACATACAGTGCTCAAGTCACATAATCACTTTTTCAATGGTGCTTTAATTACACTTTCACTTTGTCCATAGTGCTCGTATCACATTATCACATTTTCAATGGTGTTTTGGTCAGAATTTCACT
This sequence comes from Penium margaritaceum, assembly GCA_023375785.1. Classification (NCBI taxonomy): domain Eukaryota; kingdom Viridiplantae; phylum Streptophyta; class Zygnematophyceae; order Desmidiales; family Peniaceae; genus Penium; species Penium margaritaceum. Next base: position 282,835 of record SZWC01000965.1, read on the forward strand.
ATGTTTTTGGTGCTAGGTCACATTATCACTGTTTCAATTGTGCGTTGGTCACACTTTCACTGGGTCTATAGTGCTTAGGTCATATTGTCACTGTTTCAATGGCGCTTTGGTCACATATTTAATGTGTCTATAATGCTCATGTCACATTATTACTCTTTTAATGGTGCTTTGGTCAAATTTTCCTTCTGTCTCTAGTGTTATTGTCACATTATTACTGTTTCAATGGTACTTTGGTCACACATTCAGTGTGTCTACATTGCTTAGGTCAAATTATCACCGTTTCAATGGTGCTTTGGTCACACTTTCACTATGTCTTTATTGCTCAGGTCATTTTATTATTGTTTCAATGGTGCTTTGGTCATACTTTCATTGTGTCTAGTGTGCTTAGGTACCATGATCACTGTTTCAATGGTGCTTTGGTCACACTTCCACTGAGTCAATAGTCCGTAACTCACATAATCAATATTTCAACGATGCTTTGGCCACATGATGAGTGTTTCAATGGTGCTTTGGTTACATTATCACTATTGCAACGGTGCTTAGGTCACACTTTCATTGTGTATATAGTATGTAGGTCAGATTATCACTGTTCAACGGTGCTTTGATCACACTTCCCTTGTGTTCATAGTGCTAAGGCCATATTATTACTGTTTAAGTGGTGCTTTTGTCACATTTTGACTGTGTCTATAGTGCTTTAGTCACATTATCAGTGTTTCAATCGTGCTTTGGTTACACGTTTACTGTGTCAATAATGCTTTTGTCACGTGAAAACTGTGTTAATGGTGCTTTGGTTACATTATGACTGTTTAAATGGTGGTTAGGTATAAGCACTATAGACACAACAACGTTTGACCAAAACAGCATTGAAACATTAGAAATGTGAGCAAAGCATTATAGACACAGTCAAAGTATGACCAAAGCACTATTGAAACTTTCATCATGTGACCAAAGCACAATGTACATGGTGAAAGTGTGAGCAAAGCACCATTCACCAATTCACTGTGTAAATGGTGCTCATGTCACAGCATCATTGTTTCAATGGTGCTTTGGTCACACTTTCACTGTGCCTATGTTGCTTAAGTCACATTAGCACTTTTTCAATGGTGATTTGTCACACTTTCACTGTGTTTTTAATGCTTTGGTCACATTATCACTGTTTGGATGGTGCTTTGGTCACACTTTCATGGTGTCTACGGTGCTTAGGTCACATGATTAATGTTTCAAATTTTCGTTGGTCACACCTTCGCTGGTTCTATTCTACTTTGGTCACATGATCACTGTCTCAATGGTGTTTTGGTAACACACTCACTGTTTCTATAGTGCTTTTGTCACAATATCACTATTTAAATGGGTCGTTGGTAACAGTTTCATTGTCTGTGGGGTGCATATGTCACATTATCACTTACTTTATGGTGCTTTGGTCACACCCTCATTGTGTCTATGGTGCTTTTGGTTACATTATCAGTGTTTCAATGGTGCTTTGGTCACACTTTTACTCTTTCTATGCTGCTTTGGTCACACAATCACTGTTGCAATGTTGCTTTGGTCACCCTTTCCCTATGTCTATGATTCGTTGGTCATTTTATCACTGTTTCAATGGTGCTTTGGTCAGACTTTCATTGTTTCTATGGTGCTGATGTCACATTATCACTACATCAATTGTACTTGGTCAGACTTTCGCTGTGTATATGGTACTTTCATCACATTATCAATGTTTAAATGGTACTTTGGTCACACTTTAATTGTGTCTTTGGTGCTAAGGACACAAATCAAATACTACTATGGTGCTTTGGTCGCACTTTCACTCAGTATATATTGCTTAGAATACATTATCACTGTTTCAATGGTGCTTTGGTCATGCTTTTATGTGCCTATGGTGCTTTTCACAATTTCAAGGGTTCTCTGGTCACACTTCCACTATCTCTATGTTGCTTTGGTTACATAGTCACTGTTTCAATGGTGCATTGGTAAAACTTCCATTGTTTCTATGGTACTTAGGTCACATTGTGAATGTTTCAACGGTGCTTTGGTTACACTTTCACTATGTCTTTGGTGCTTTTGGTCATACTCTCACTGTGTCTATGGTCCTTTGGACACATTGTCAATGTGTCAACGGTGCTTTGTCCGCAATTTCAATGAGTATACGAGGCTTATGTCACCTTGTCACTGTTCCTATGGTGCTTTAGTCACACTTACGCGGTTTTTGTGGTGTTTACGTCACAATATCACTGCTTCAATGGTCTTACGGTCACACTCTCTATGTGTCTATGATTTGAAGGTCACATTATTACTTTTTGAATGGTGGTTTCATCATTCTTTCATTGTGTGTATGGTGGTTAGCTCACATCATCACTCTTTCAATGGTGCTTTGGTCACACGTTCACTATGTCTATGGTGCTTGGATAACATTATCATGGTTTAAATGGTACTCTGGTCACACTTTCACTGTCTTTATTGTGTTCAGGTCCCATTATCGCTGTTTTAATAAAGCTTTTGTCAGAATTTCACTAATTCCATTGTGCTTAGGTCATGTTATGACTGTTTCAATAGTTCTTTGGTCACACTTCCATTGTATCTATGGTGCTTAGGTCACATGATTATTGTTGAAAAGGAACTTTGGTCACACATTTACTGTTTCTACGTTGCTTTGGTCACATTATCACTGTTTCAATGGTGCTTTGGTCACACTTTCACTATGTCTATGGTGCTTGGATAACATTATCATGGTTTAAATGGTACTCTGGTCACACTTTCACTGTCTTTATTGTGTTCAGGTCCCATTATCACTGTTTTAATAAAGCTTTTGTCAGAATTTCACTAATTCCATTGTGCTTAGGTTACATTACCACTATTTAAATGGTGCTTTTGTCACACTTTCACTGTGTCTATGGTGCTTTGATCACATTGACACTGTTCCAGTGGTGCTTTGATCACAATTTCAACATGTCTATTGTGCTTTGATCACATTGTCACTGTTTTAATAGCGCTTTGATCACACTCTAACTGTGTCTATGGTGTTTAGGTCACACTATCACTATTTCCATGGTACTTTGGACACTGTGTCTATGTGAATTTGGTCACATTATAAATGTTTTAATGGTACTATGGTCACACGTTTACTGTGTCTATGGTACTTGTGTCACATTGTTATTGTTTCAATGGTGTTTTTTAACACTTTCACTGTGTCTATGGTGCTTCGGTCAAATGAACAACGTATCAATGGTGCTTTAGTGACACTTTCACTGTGTATATGGTTTTTAGGTCACATTATCAATGTTTTAACGATGCATTGGTCACAATTTCATTGTATGTATTGTGCTTATGTCAAATAAATGTTGTTAAAATGGAACTTTGGTTGCACGTTTGCTCTTTCTATGTTGCTTTGGTCACATTATCACTGTTTCAATGGTGCTTTGGTCACACTTTCACTAAATGTATGGTGCTTTGATCACATTATTATGGTTTCAGTGGTGCATTGATAAAACATTCATTGTTTATTTAGTACTTTGGTCACATTATCACTATTTCAATGGTGCTTTTGTCACACGTTTATTATGTCTGTGGTGCCTAGGTCACATTACCACAAATTCAATGGTGATTAGGTCACATATTCACTGTGTCTATGGTACTTTGGTCACATGATCACTCTTTGGATGGTGCTTTGGTCACACTTTTGCTTTTTCTATGGTACTTTGCTCACATTATTGTTGTTTTAATGGTGCTTTGGTCATACTTTCACTGTGTATGTGGTGCTAATATCATATTATCATTGTTTCAATGGTGATTTGCTCATGCTTCTATTGTGGCTATGGTGCGTTGGTCACATTCGCACTGTTTCAATGGTACTCGGGTCACACTTTTACTCTGTGTATGGTGGTTTTGTCATTTATAGCACCATTTCAATGGTGCTTTCGTCACCCTTTCACTGTGCGTGTGGTCCCCAAGTCACATTATGACTGTTTCAATCGTGCTTTGGTCACACTTTCACTTTATATGGTACTAAGGTCACATGCCCAGTGTTGCAATGGTGCTTTGGTAGTACTCGCACTGTCTCTATGATGCTTTGGTCATTGTATCTTTATTTCAGTGGTTTTTTTATAGCACTTTCATTGTGTGTAGGGTGCTGAAGTCACATTATCATTGTTTCAATGGTGCTTTGGTCACATTTCTACTGTGTTTATGGTTCTTTGGTCACATTAGCACTGTTTCAATGGTACTTCTATCACACTTTCACTGTGTCTATTGTGCTTAGGTCACATTATCATTGTTTCAGTGGTGCTTTGGACACACTTTCACTTTGCTTGTGGTGTGTAGGCCACATTAGCACTATTTCGATGGTGGTTTGGTCACAATTTCATTGTGTCCATGGTGCTTATGTCACATTATAACAATTTCAATGGTGCTGTGGTAACAGTTTCATTGTGTCTATAATGCTTAGGTCACATTATCGGTGTTTCAATGGTGCTGTGGTCATAGTTGCAATGTGTCTATGTTTCTTAGGTAACATTACCACTGTTTCAATGGTGATTTGGTCACACTTTCAATGTTTCCACAGTGCTGATGTCATAATATCAGTGTTTCTATGGTGCTTTGGTTAATCTTTTATGTGTGTATGGTGCTTTGGTTACAGTAGCATAGCTTCAATGGGACTTTGGTCACACTTTCAAAGTATCTATGGTGCTTAGGTCACATAATCACTGTATAAATGGTGCGTTGGTCACACTTTCACTTTGTCTATGGTGTTTTGGTCACACCATGAGTATTTCAACGATGCTTTGGTCACCTTTTCACTGTGTATATGGTGGTCTGGTCACATTACAACTATTCCAATGGTGCTTTGGTTACACCTTCATTGTGTGTATGCTGCTTAGGTCATATAATAACTGATTCAATGGTGCTTGGGTCACACTTTCATGGTGTCTATGGTGCTTTGGTCACGCTATCACTGTTACAATGGTACATTGGTCATACGGTTACTATGTCTATGGTCCTTAGGTCACATAGAGATTATTCCAATGGTGCTTTGGTTATACTTTCACAATGTCTATGGTGCTCCGGTCACATTATCACTGTTTCAATGGTTTTTGGTCATAGGTTTAGTGTGTCTATGGTGTTCATGTCACATTGTCAGTGTTTCAATGGTGTTTGGGTCACACTTTAACTATGTCTATGGTACATAGGTAATATTATTAGTGTTGCAATAGTTCTTAGCTCACACGTTCACTGTGTCCATGGTGCTTTGGTCATATTATCACTATTTCAATGGTGTTTTTGTCACACTTTCACTTTGAATATTGTTCTTTGGTCACATTATCATTTCAATGGTGCTTTGGTCACACATTCACTGTGTCTTTTGTGCCTTGGTCAAAGTGTATTGTATTCCATGGTGCTCTGGTCACGTGTTCACTGTGTCTATGATGCTTTGGTCACATGATCACTGTATGAATGATGCATTGGTCACACTTTCACTGTGTCTATGGTGTTTTGGTCACATTATCACTGTTTGAATTGTGCTTTGGTCACACCTGAACTGTTTCTATGGTGCTTTGGTCACATTATCAATGTTTCAGTGGTGCTTTGGTCATACTTTTATCATGTCTATGGTGCTTATGTCACATTATCACTTTTTTAAGGTGCTTTTGTCACGCTTTCACTCTGTCTACAGTGCTTGTGTCTCATTGTCACAGTTTCAATAGTGCTTTGGTCACATTTTCACTGTTTCCATGGAGCTTATGTCATGTTATCTGTCTTTCAATGATGCTTCAATCACACTTTCTTTGTGTCTATGTTTCTTAGGTCACATTATCATTCTTTCAACGGTGCTTTGGTCACGCGTTCACTGTGTCTATGGTGCTTTTGTCACATTATCGCTGTTTCCATGGTGTTTTGGTCACATTCCCAATATGTCTATTGTGCTTAGGTCACATTATCACTGTTCAAATGGTGCTTGGGTCACACATTTACTGTGTATATGGTGCTTATGCCACATTATCACTGTTTTTATGGTACGTTTGTCACACCTTCAATGTGTCTATGGCGCTTTGTTCACATCGTCACTATTTCTATGGTGCTTTGGTCATACTTTCACCGTATCTATGGTGCTTTGGTCACGTTACCACTATTTTACTTGTACTTTGGTCAAATGTTCACTATGTCAATGGTGCTTAGGTTACATTATCACTGTTCAATTGTGCGTTTGTCACACGTTTGCTGTATTTATGGTACTTTGGTCACATTATCACCGTTTCAATGGGTTTTTGTCACACTTGCACTGTGTTTATGGTACGTTGGTCACATTATTCCTGTTTCAATGGTGCTTTGGTCACATTTTCAATGGTTCTATAGTGCTTATGTCTCATCGTCACTGTTCCAGGGGTGCTTTTGTCACACTTGCAATGTGTATATGGTGCAGAGTTCACATTATCACTATTCAAATGGTGATTTTGTCACACTTTCACTTTGTCTATGGTGCTTATGTCACCTTGTCATTGTTGCTATGGTCCTTTGGTCACATTCTCAATGTTTCAATGTTGATTTGGTCACTTTCACTGTGTCTATGGTGCTTTGGTCACACTATCACGATTTAAAAAAGTGTTTTGTCAGACTTTCACTATGTCTATGGTGCTTAGGTCATATTGTCACTGTCTCAATGATACTTTGGTCACACTTTCACTGTGTCAATACTGCTGGGGTCACGTCATCACTGTTTCAATGGTGTTTTGGTCACACTTTCACTCTTTGTATGGTGTTTTAGTCACATCATCAGAATTTCAATGGTGCTTTGGTCACACTTGTACTGTTCATATTGTGCTTAGGTCACATTATGACTGTTTCAATGAAGCTTTGGTCACACATTCTCTGTATCTATGGTGTTTGGGTCATATAATCACTGTTTCAATGGTGCTTTGGTTACAGGTTCACTGTGTCCATGGTGCTTAGGTCTCATTATCACTGCCTCAATGGTGCTTTGGTCACACATTCACACTGCCTAAGATACTTTGGTCACACTATCATTGTTTCAATGGTGCTTTGGTCACACTTTCATGTCCATGGTGCTTTAGTCACGTTATCATTATTTCAATGGTGATTTCATTACAATTTCACTGTGTCTATGGTCCTTAAGTTACATTGTCACTGTTGCAATGGTGCTTTGATAACATAATCACTCTTTCAATGGTGTTTTGGTCATAGTTCCAGTATTTCTACGGTGCTTTGGTCAGAATATCACTGTTATAACGGTGATTTTGTCACACTTTCACAATGTCTATGGTGCTTTGGTTACATCATCACAGGTTCAATGGTGCTTTGGTCACACGTTCATTGTGTCTATGGTGCTTTGGTCATATTGTCATTATTTCAATGGTACTTTGGTTACACTTTCATTGTATCTGTAGTCCTTAGGTCACGTCATCACTCTTTCAATGGTGTTTTGGTCACACGTTCACTGTTTCCTTGGTGCTCTGGTCACATTATGACTGTTTCAATGTTGGTTTGGTTACACTTTCAGTGTGGCTTTGATGCTTATGTCACATTATCATGGTTTCAGTGTTTACTTGATCATGTTTTCACAGTGTCTATGGTGCTTAAGTCATATTATCACAGTTTCAATGATGCTTTGGTCACATTGTTATGTTTCCATGGTACTTTGGTCATATTTTGGTGATTTGGTCACATGTTCACGGTTTCTATGGTTCTTAGGTCACTTTATATCTGTTTCAATGGTGCTTTGGTCACACCTTCACTGTGTCTATGGTGCTTTGGTCACAATTTCACTGCTAAGAGGGTGCTTTGGTCACCCTTTTATTGTTTCTATGGTACTTTGCTCATATTACCACTGTTTAAACGGTGCTTTGGTCACACTTTCATTGTTTATATGGTGCTCAGGTCACATTATCACCGTTTCGATGGTGCTATTGTCACACTTCTACTGTTTCTATAATGCTTTGATGACATTATCACTGTTTCAATGGTGCTTTGTACACGCTTTCCGTGTGTTTGTGGTGCTTTGGTCACATTGTCAATGTTTCAATGGTACTTTTGTCACACCATCACTGTGTCTATGGTGCTTTGGTCATGTTACCACTGTTTCAATGGTGATTTGGTCACACTTTCACGTTGTTTATGATACTTCGGTCACATTATCACCGTTTCAATTGTGCTTTTGTCACACTTTGAACGAGTGTACATTGCCTTGGTCACATTATTACCGTTTCAATGGTTCTTTGGTCACACTTGTACTCTGTCTATGCCGCTTTGGTAATACAATCACTGTTTTAATGGTGCTATGGTCACACGCTCACTAGGTCCTTGGTGCTTTGGCTTTTTGTTTCATTGTTTCAATGGTGATTTGGTCAGACCTTTACCATGTCCATGGCGCTTATGCCCCTCTCACTGTTCCAATGGTGCTTTGGTCACGCTTTCACTGTGTCTATGGTGATTTGGTCACATGATCACAGTTCCAATGGTGTGTTGGTCACACTTTCATTGTGGCCATGGTGCTTATGTTACATTACAACTGTTTCAATGGTGATTTGGTCACACTTTCAGTGTGTCTCTGGTGCTTTTGTTGCGTTATCACAGTTTTAATTGTGCTTTGGTAACACATTTACTGTGTCTATGGTGCTTTGGTCACACTATCACCGTTTCCATTGTGCTTTGGTGACACTTTAACTATGTCTTTGGTGCTTAGGTCACATCATCACTATTTCAATGGTGCTTTGGTCACATGTTCACCGTGTCTATGGTGCCTTGCTTACATTATCATTGTTTCAATGGTGCTTTGGTCGCACTTTCACATTGTCTATGGTGCTTAGGCCACTATATCATTGTTTTTATTATGCTTTGGTCACACTTTCACTGTGGCCATGGTGCTTATGTCACATTATAACAGTTTCAATTGTGATTTGGTCAAACTTTCACTGTGTGTATGGTGCTTTGGTCACATTATCACAATGTCACTGGTGCTTTGGTCACACGTTTACCGTGTCTATGGTGATTTTGTCACATTATCACCGTTTCAATGGTGCTTTGGTCATACTTTCACTATGACTCTGGTCCTTAGGTCACATTGTCACTGCTTCAATGGTTTGTTTTTCACACATCCACTGGATCTATGGTATCTTGACCACATTATCACCGTTTCAATGGTGCTTTGGTCACACATTCACTGGGACTATTGTGCTTTTGTCACAATATCACTATCTCAATGATGCTTTGGTCACACTTTCACTCTGTCTATGGCGCTTTGGTCACATGAGCATTGTTCCAATGGTACTTTGGCCACAATTTCACTATGTCTATGGTGCTTTAGTCATATTATCACTGTTTCAATGGTGCTTTGATCACACTATCATTGTGTGCATGGTGTCCAGGTCACATTATCACTGTTTCAATGGTGCTTTGGTCACATTTTTTACTCTATCTATGGTGCTTTGTTCTTGTTATCACTGTTGCAATGATGCTTTGTTTACACTTGATGTGTTTCTATGGTCATAATATCACATTATCATCGTCTGAATGGTGTGTGGACAAATTGTCAATGCGTCTATGTTCCTTAGGTCACATTACCATTGTTTCATTGGTACTCTGGGCATACGTTTATTGTGTCTTTGCTGCTTTGGTTACAATATCACTGTTTCAATGGTGCTTCCGTCACAATTTCACTTTGTCTATGGTTCTTATGTAACATTATAACTGTTTCAATGGTTATTTGGTCACCCTTCTGCTGTGTCTACGGTGTTTAGGTCACACTATCACTGTTTCAATGGTTCTTTGGTCACATATTTACTGTGTCTATGGTTCTTATGTCACGTTATCATTGTTTCAATGGTCCTTTTGTCACACTTTCACCGTGTCCATGGTGCTTTTGTCACGTTATCACCGTTTCAATGGTGCTTTGATCACACTTTGAATGTATCTATGGTGCTTAGGTCACACTGAAATTGTTTCAATGGCACTTTGGTCACCCTTTCATAATGTATATGGTGCTTAAGTCAAATCATTGTTGTTCCAATGGTAATTTGGTCACACTTTCATTGTGTCTATAGTGCTTATGTCAGATAATCACTGTTTCAATGGTGCTTTGGTCACACTTTCACTGTGTCTATGGTGCTTTGGTCACATTATCTTTGTTTCAATGGTGATTTGGTCATATATTCACACTGTCTATGGTGCTTAAGTTACATTATCATTGCTTGAGTGGTGCTTTGGCCACAAATTCACTATACATATGGTGCTTAAGTCGCATTATCATTTTTTCAGTGGTGCTTTGGTCAAACTTTAATTGTGTCTATGGTGCTTTGGTCACATTATCACTGTTTCAATGGTGCTATGGTCACTTTTTCACTGTGTATATGGTGCTTTTGTCTCGTGTTCACTGTCTCAATGATGCTTTAGTCAATATGTAACTGTGTCTATGGAGTTCATGTAACATCATCATTACGTTTATGATGATTTGCTCACACTTTCACTGTGTCCACTGTCCTTAAGTCACATTATCATTGTTTTGATGGTGCTTTTGTCACAATTTCACTTTGTCTGTGGTTCTTAGGTAACAGTATCATTGTTTCAATGGCACTTCGGTCACACTTTCATAGTGCCTATGGTGCTTAGGTCACATTATAACTGTTTCAGTGGTCGTTTGGACACACTTTCATTGTGTGAATGGTGCTTTAGTCATACTTTCAATGGTAGTATGGTGTTTTGGTCACAAAATCACTGTTTCAATGGTGCTTTGGTCACACTTTCATTGTTTCTATGATTCTTAGGTCACATTCTCACATTTTTAATAATGATTTGGTCACACTTTCACTGTCTCTATGGTTGTTTGGTCACATTATCACTATTTCAATGCAACTTTGGTCATCGTTTAACTGTCTCCATGGTGTTTGGTGACATTATCACTCTTTCAATGGCACTTTGGTCACACTTTCACTATGTCTGATGCTGGGGTTACATGATACTTGTTTCAATGGGACTTTGGTCACACTTTCACTGTGTCTCTTGGTACTTAGGTCACATTATCACCTTTTTAACGGTGCTTTGGTCACATTTTCTGTGTGCATATGGTTTTTTGGTCACATTATCACAGTTTCAATGGTACTTTGGTCAATATTTCACTGTGTTGACAGTCCTGTGGCCATAACGTGATCAAAACACCATTGAAACAGTGATAACTTGACCCAAGACCTATAGAGACACTGAAAGTGTGACTAAAGTGTCATTGAAACAGTGATAATGTGACCAAAGCAACATGGACACGGTGAACGATTGATTAAAATACCGTTGAAATAATGATTATGTGACCTTAGCACCGTAGACAGAATGAAAGTGTGTCCAAAATACCATTGAAACAGTAATAATGTGACCTAAGTACCATAAACACAGTGAACGTGTGACCAAAGCGCCATTCAATCAGTGATACATGACCTAAGCACCATAGAGACGGTGGAAGTGTGACCAAAGCACCATTGAAACATTGATGATATGACCTTATCACATTAGAAATAGTAAAAGTGTGACCACAGCACCATTCAAATTGTCATAACGTGACCAAAGCACCATGAAATAGTGAAAATATAAACAAGTCATTATTGAAACAAAGATCATGTGACAAAAGTGCCATGTACAAATTGAGAGTGCGACCAAAGCACCGTTGAAGCGGTGATAATGTGACTAAAGTACCATAGACACAGTGAATGTGTGACCAAAGAGGCATTGAAACAGTGATGTACTGACGTAAGCACTGTAGACACGGTGAAAGTGTGACCAACACATCATTGAAATAGTGATAAAATGACATAAGCACCATAGACACAGGGAAAGGGGTACCAAAGCACCATTCAAATAGTGATAATATTACCGAAGCACGACAAACAAAGTGATAGGGATCAAAGCACCATTGCAACAGATATAATGTGACCAAAGCACCATACACATGGCAAAAATGTCACCAAAGCACCATTGAAGCAATTTTAATGTGACCCAAGTACCATAGACAAAGTGAAATTGTGACCAAAGCACCATGGAAACAGTGATTATGTGACCTGCGTACTAAATACAGAGTGAAAGTGTGACTAAATCACCATTGGAACAGCCTTAATGTGACCAAAGCACCATACACAACGTGAAAAGAAGACCAACACACTTTTGAAACGGTGATAATGTGACCAAAGCACCATAGACATAGGGGAAGTGTTACCAAAGCACTATTGAAACAACGATAATGTGACCAAAGCACCATGTACACAATGAAAGTGTAACCAAAGCATCATTGAAACAGTGATAATGTTACCAGGGCATTATAGACACTGTGCAAGTGTGACCAAAGCAACATTGAAACAGTGATAATGTGACCTAAGACCTATAGACACAGTGAAAGAGTGACGAAAGTACCATTGAAAAAGTGCTAATGTGACCAAAGTACCATAGACATAGAAAACGTGCGACCAAAGTACCATTGAAACACTTATAATGTGACCAAAACACCATGGATAAAGTAAACATATGACCAAAGCACAATTGAAACAGTGATGACATGACCGGAGCACTATAGACAGAGTAAAAGTGTGACCGAGGAACCATTGAGACAGCGATAATATAACATAAGCACCATATAAACAGTGAAAGTATGACCCAAGCACTATTGAAACAGTTATTGCATGACCTAAGCACTATAGACAGAGTGAAAGTATTGCCGAATCACCATTGAAACACTGAAATTATGACCTAAGCACCATACACACAGTGAAAGTGTTACCAAAGCACCATCGGGGCAGTTACAATGTGACCAAAGCACGATGGTCACAACGATAGTGAAAACAAACCATTGAAACCGTGATAGTGTGACCAAAGCACCACAGACACTGTGAATGTATTAGAAAATAACCATTGAAACAATGATAATGTCACGTAAGCACCATATACAGAATGAAAGAGTGACCAACTCGTCGCTTAACTAGTGACGATGTGACCAAAGCACCATATACACGGTGAAAGCGTGACCAAAGCACCATTGAAACAGTGATAATGTGACATAAGCACCATAGACCCAGTGAAGGTGTAACGAACGCACAATTGAAACAGTGACAATGTGATGTAAGTACTATTAATATTGTGAAAGTGTGACCGAAGGACCATTGACATATTGAAACAGTGACCAATACACCATTGCACCAGTGACAATCAGACCAAAGCACTATAGACACGTGAAAAGGATGACCAAAGCACCGTTGAAATATTGATGGTGTGATCTGACCACCATAGACACAGTGAAAGTGTGAACAAAGCACCATCCAAATAGTGATGATGTGAACTAAGCACCATATACACATTAAAAGCGTGAGAAAAGCACCAATAGACCAGTGATAATGTGACCCAAGCACCATAGACATGGTGAAAGTGTGACAAAAGCACCATTGAAGCACTGATTATGTGACCTAAACTCTATACACATATTCAAAGTGTGACCAAAGCACCATTGATAGAGCGATAATGTGACCAAACTTGCATAGACACTGTGAAAGTGTAACTAAAGCACCATTGAAACAATGATAATGTGACAAGAGAACCATAGGCATAGTGAAATTGTGACAAAAAGACCATTGTAACAGTGATAATGTGACCTAAGCACCATAGACACAACGAAATTGTGACCAAAGCCCCATCAAAACTGTGATAATGTGACCAAAGCATTGCAAACACAGAGAAAGTTTGACCAAGGCACCAATAAAATATTTATAGTGTAACCAAAGGCACCATAGACATGGTGAACGTGTGACCATGGCACCATTGAAATTGTGATAATGTCACCAAAGCACCATAGGCACAGTGAAAGTGTGACCAAAGCACAACTGAAACATAGATAATGAGATCTAAGCATCATAGCCATCGTGAAAGTGTGATCAAAACACAATTGAAACAATGATAATGTGACCTAAGCACCACAGTCACACTGAAAGTGTGACCAAAGCACAATTGAAGCTGTGATGATTTGGCATAAGCAACATACAATATTGAAAGTGTGACCAAAGCACCATTGAAACAGTGATAACGTGACCAAAACACCATATTCACAATGGAAGTGTGACCAAAGTACTATTGAAACAGTGATAATATGACCAAAGCACCATAGACAAAGTGAAACTGTGACCAAAGCACCATTGAAACAGTGGTTATATGACATAAGAACAATACAAACAGTGCAAGCGTGTCCAACGCACCATTGACACAGTGATAATGTGATTAAAGCACCATAGACACGTTTAAACTGTGCCCAATGCACGATTTAAACATTAATAATGTGACCAAATAACCATATACCAGTGAAAGTGTGGCCAAACTTCCATTGAAATAGTGATAATACGACCAACGTCCCATAGACATAGTGAAAGCGAGAGTAAAAAACCATTGAAACACTGAACGTGTGACCAATGCACCATTACAACAGTGCTAATGTGACCAAAGCACCACGAAAATACGAATTACGACCAACGCATCATTGAGACAATGATGATGTGACCCAAGCACCATATACACAGTAAAGGTATAACCAAAGCACCATTGAAACAGTGACAGTGTGACCTAAGCACCATTTACACAGTGAAAGTGTGACAAAAGCACCGTTGAAACAATGATAATGTGAACAAAGTACCATGGAAACAGAGAAGTATGACCAAAGCGCAATTGAAACAGTGATTTTGTGACCTAAGCACCATAGACACAATGAATGTTTGACCAAAACACCATAGAAACAGTGATAATGTGACAAAAGCACCGTAGCCTGAGTAAAGATGTGACCAAGGTACCATAGAACAGTTAAAATGCGACAAAAGCACCATGAACACAGTGAAAGGATGACCAAGAGACCATTGAAACAATGATAATGTGACCTAACCACCAGAAAAACTGTGAAAATGTGACCAAAGCACCATCAACACAGTGATCATGTGCCAAACGGACAATACGCAGAGTGAAAGTGTGACCAGAGCACCGTTGAAATAGTGATAATGTGACTTAAGCACAACACACACAGTGAAATGTTGACCAACGCACCATTGAAAAGGTGAAAAAGTGACATGAGCACCATAGACACGGTGAAGACACGAACAAAGCACCATTAAAAAGGGTTTTAGGTGACCAAAGCACCATCGACACATTGAACGTCTGACCAAAGTACCATTGAAGCAGTGAAAATGTAACCTAAGCATCATAGACACAATGAAAGTGTGACCAAAGCACCATTGAAGAAGTGATAATGTTTGTAAAGCACCATATATACATGAAATTGTGACCAAAGCACCATTGAAACAGTGATGATGTCCCGTAAGCACCATAGCCAGAGTAAAATTGTGACCAACGCACCATCAAAACGGTGATAATGTGACCAAATTGTTGTAGACAGAGTGAAATTGTAACCAAAGCACCATTGAAACATTAATAATGTGACCTTATTCCATAGATTTAGTGAAAGTATGACCAAATCACCACTGAAACTGTGATAATGTGGCCCAAGTTCCATCGACCTAGTGAAAGTGTGACTAAAGCAACATTGAAACAGTGACAATGTGACCTAAGCACAATGGACGTATTGAAATTGTAGCCAATGCATCACTAAAACTGTGATAATGTGACCAAAGCACCATAGACACAGTAAATGTGTGAGCTAAACACTATTAAAACAGTGATAATGTGACCTTGACACCATAGACACAGATAACGTTTGACCAAAGTGCCATTGAAACAGTGATAGTGTGACCAAAGCACCATAAACATAGTAAACATGTGACCAAAGCACAATTAAAACAGTGAAAATGTCTCCAAAGCACCATAGACACAGTGAATGTGTGACCAAAGCACCATGTAAACAATGTTTATGTGACCTAAGCACCGTAGAAACAATAAAAATTTTGACAAAAGACCACTGTTAGAGTGATAATGTGACCAAAGCACCATAAACACTGTGAACGCATGACCACCGCACCATAAAAACAACGATGATGTAACTTAAACACCATAGACACAATTAAAGTGTAACCAAAGCGCCATTCGAAAAGTGATGATGTAACAAAAGGACCACAAACGCAGTGAAATTGTTATCAAAGCACCATTAGAACAGTGACAATATGACGTACGCACCATAGAAACAATGAAAGTGCAACCAAAGTACCATTGAAATAGTGATAAGTAACCTAAGCACCATATAGTATGACCAAAGTGCCATTGAAATAGTGAGAATGTCACCACACACCGTGGAGACAGCTCAATGGTGACCAAAGTTGCATTGAAATAATGATGATGTGATCAAACAACCACAGAGACAGTGAAAGGGTGACCAAAACATTATTAAAAATGTGCGAATGTGACCTAAGCACCATAGACACAATGAAAGTGTGACCATAGCACCATTGAAACAGTGATTTTGTGACCAAAGCACCATACAACCATCGAAAGTATGACTAAAGTACCATTAACACAATGAAAGTGTGACCAAACGACCACTGAAATTGTGATAATGTGACCTAAGCACCATAGGCACTGTGAAAGTGTGTCCAACGTGCCATTGAAACACTCATAATGTGACATAAGCAACATATACACACTCAAAATGTGACCCAAGCACCATTGAAGCAATGATCATCAGACCTCAGCACCATAGACACAGTGAATGTGTGACCAAAGAATGATTGAAACAGTGATAACGTGACCTAAACACCATAGACACAATGAAAGTGTGACAAAAGAACCATTCAAAGAATCATACTGATACCTGAGAACCATACACGAAGTGAAATTAAGACAAAAGCACCATTGAAACATTTCTCATGTGACCAAGACAACATCGACACAATGAAAGTGTGACCAAAGCACCATCAAAACAATGATAATGTGACGTAAGGACAATGGACACAGTGAACGTGTGAGCAAATTATCATAAATGTAATGATGATGTTACCTTAAATCCCTAGACACAGTTAGATAGTGACAAAAGCATCATTGAGACAGTGAAAACGAGACAAAAGTACCATATACACATTGAAAAAGTGACCAGAGCATGATTGAAACAGTGATAATGTGACCAAAGCACTGCTGACACAGTTAAAGTGTGACCAAAGCACCATTAAAACAATGATAATGTGACTTAAGCACCATAGATATAGTGAAATTGTGGCCAAAGCACCATTCAAGCAATGATAATGTAACCTAAGCACCATAGACAGTGTGAATATATGACCAAATTACCACTGAAACAAAGATAATGTGACCAAAGCACCATAGACACAGTGAAGGTGTGACCAAAGCACCATTGAAATAGTGATAATCTTACATGAGCACTATAGACACAATGAAAGTGGGACCAATTTACCATTGGAACAACGATGATTTGACTTAAGCACCATATACAATGTGAAAGGGTGACCAAAGTGCCATTCAAATAGTTTCAGTGTGACCTAAGCACCATAGATACATTCAAAGTGTATTCAAAGCACCATTGAAACGGTGATAATGTGACAAAAGCACCATAGACACGGTGAAAGTGTGACAAAAAGACCATTGATACAATGATAACGTGACGTAAGAACCATAGGCACAGTAAATATGTGACCAAAGAACCATTGAAACAGTGATAATGTGAGCTAAACACCGTAGACACAGTGAAAGGGTGACCAAAGAACCATTGAAACAGTTATCATGCTACATAAGAACCATAGACAAAGTGAAATTGTGACGAAAGCACCATTGAAACAGCGATAATGTATCCAAAGCAGCATAGACACAAAAAACGTATGCCCAGAGTACCAATTAAACAATGGTAATGTGACCCAAGGAACATAGACGTAATGACAGTTTGTCCACACACCATTCAGACGATGATATTGTGACCTTAACACCATAGAAACGGATCAAGTGTGACCAAAGCATCATTGCAATAGTGATAAAAAGACCAAAGCACCGTAGATAGAGTTAAATTGTGACCAAAACACCATTGGAAAAGTGATAATGTGACACGGGCACCATGCACATAATGATAGTGTGATCAAAGCACCATTGAAACAGTGATAATGTGACTAAAGCACCATAGACATGGTGAAATCGTGGCCAAAGTACCATTGGAACAATGCTCATGTGACCAAAAGCACCATAGACAGAGTGAAAGTGTGACCAAAACATCATTGAAACAGTGATATTGTGACAAAAACACAATAGTCACAGTGAACGTGTGACCAAAGCACCATTTTATGGATATAATGTGGCCAAGGTAGAATAGATACAGTGAAAGTGTGAAAAACAAACCATTGAAGCAGTGACAATGTGACCTAAGGACCAGAGTCATAGTGAAAGTATGACCAAAGCACCATTGAAACGGTGATAATGTGACCAAAGCACCATAGACACGGTAAATGTGTGACCAAAGCACCAGTGACGTTGTGATAATGTGACCAAAGCACCATAGACACGGTGAAAATGTGACCAAATCACAATTGAAACTGTTATAATGTGACATAAACACCATGGCCACAGTGAAAACGTGACCAAAGCAGATTATAAACAATGATCTAGTGGCCTAAGCACCATAGACAATGTGAAAGTGAGACCACAGCACCATTGAAACAATGATAATGTAAGCAAGGCACCAAAAACACAGTGAACGTGTAACCAAAGCACCATTGAAACAGTGATGATGTGACTGAAGCACTATAGACATAGTGAAAGTGTGACCAAAGCACAATTGAAACGGGGATAATGTGACCAAAGCACCATAGACACGGTAAGTGTGTTACCAAAGCACAATTAAAATTGTGATAATGTGACCAAAGCACCAGAGACACACTGAAAGTGTGAACAAATCACCACTGAAACAGTTACAATGTAACATAAGCACCATGAACACAATGAAAGTGTGACCAACACACAATTGAAACTGTGATAATGTGACCAGAGCACCATAGACACAGTGAAAGCGTGACCAAAGCACCACTGAAACAGTGATAGAGGGGCATAAGCGCCATACACACGGTAAAGGTCTGACCAAATCACCATTGAAACAATGAAACAAAAAGCCAAAGCACCAAGGACAAAGTGAACGTGTGACCATAGCACCATTAAAACAGTGATAGTATTACCAAAGTGGCATAGACAGAGTACAAGTGTGACCAAAGAACCATTGAAACGGTAATAACGTGACAAAGGCAATGTACGCACATTGAAAGTATGACAAAAGCACCATTGAAACGGTGATAATGTGACCAAATTATCATACACAATGTGAAAGTGTGACCAAATCACCATTGAAACAGTGCTTACATGACCAAACCACCATAGACACAGTGATGGTGTGACAACAGTACCATTGAAACATTGACAATGTACCCATGGACACAGTAGAAGCGTAACCAAATCACCATTGAAACAGTAAAAATGTGACAAAACCACCATACCCACGGTAAACGTGTGATCAAAGTACGATTGAAATAGGGATGATGTGACCAAAGCACCATCGATAAAAAAAGTGTGACCAAAGTACCTTACAAACAGTGGAAAAGTGACCAAAGCACCATAGACAGAGTGAAAATGTGACCAAAGCACCATTGAGACAGTGATAATGTGACCTATGCACCATAGACACAATAAACGTGTGACTATAACACCATTAAGACAGTGATAATGTCACATAAGCACTATAGACACAGTTAAAGTGTGACCAACACACCATTGAAATAGTGATAACGTCACCTAAGTACCATATACATGATAAAAGTGTGACCAAAGAACCATTGGAACAGTCATAATGTGACCAAAGCATCATAGACATAGTAAAGGTATCACCAAAGCACCATTGAGATAGTGATAATGGGACCTTAGTACTATACACAAAAATAACATTTGATCCAAGCACCATTAAAACAGTGATGATGTAACAAAAGCAATATAGACACAATAAAGGTGTGACCAAAGCACCATTTAAAAACAGGTAATGTGACCTAAGCACCATAGACAAAGTGAAACAGTGACCCAAACTCTATTGAAACAGTGAGTATGCAATAAAAGCAACAAATACACAGTCAAAGTATGACCAAAGCACCCTTGACCGAGTAATGACGTGATCTAAGTACTATATGCATAGTAAACATATGACCAAAGCACCAAAGAAACAGTGATCATATGAGTAGAGCACCATAGACACAGTCTACGTGTGACTGAAACACCATTGAAACAGTGATAATGTGATCTAAGCACCATGGGTACAGTGAAATTGTGACCAGAGCACTATGAAAACAGTGATAATGTGACATACAAATTTTAAACACAATGAGAGTGTGACCAAAGCACCATTGAAACAAAGATAATGTAACTAAAGCACCATAGACACAGTGAAAGTGTGACCAATGCACCATTTGAAGAGTGATTGTGTGGCAAAAGTACCATAAACAGAGTGAAAGTGTTAGCAAAGTACCATTGAAACCGTGAGAATGTGACCAAAGCACCATACAGACAGTAGAAATGTGACCAAAGTACATTGAAACAGTGATGATGTGACATAAGAACCATAGACACAATGGAAGTGTGTCCAAAGCACCATTGAAACGGCGACAATGTGTCCAAAGCACCATAGACACAATGAAAGTGTGACCAAAGTACCACTGAAACAGTGAAAATGGGACCTAAGTACCATAGACATTGTTCAAGTGGGATCAAATCACCATTCAGACAGTGATGATGTGACCCAACCACCATAGACACATCGAAAGTGTGACCAAAACACCATTGAAACAGTGATAATGTAACATAATCACTATAGACACAGTGAAAGATTGACCAAAGCACCATTGAAACAGTGATAGTGTGACCAAAGCACCATAGACATAGTAAAGGTGTGACGAAAGCACAATTGAAACAGTGATAATGTGACCTCAGCGCCATAAACACAGTAAACGTGTGACCAACACCATTCAAACCGTGATAACATGACCAGAGCATGATAGCACATAATCGTTTGACCAAATCACTTTCAGGATGAGATCCGCGTAGTGAGGTCCTGATGTTTGTCTGATTGTCTCTTGTGGTTCATGTCTACTGTTTTGGGCGAATCTGAGACTGAGCATGAGCTTTCTGGTCGCCTCACGCTATGTCAGCAGGAATTTAGAGTCAGTCAGTTTGCGAAGGGAATAACGTCATTTTGCGTTTGTTTTGGATCATGGACATTATCACAAAATTTATAGGGCCAGTCATGAGGTTTCCAACGCATCAAACCGCGCGCGATTTGGCCAAGCGTAGCTCAAGTTATGCTTGTCGAAGCGCATGTCACATTATTGTGTCTATAGTGGTATAGTCACATTATCACTTTTTTAATGGTGCTTTGGTCGTACTTTCACTGTGTCTATAGTGCTAAGGTCTTTTCATCACTGTTTCAATTGTGCTTTGGTCATACGTTTGCTGTGTCTATTATGCGTTTGTCACGTTATCACCGTTAAAATTGTGCTTTGGACACAATTTCATTTTGTCCACCTTGTTTAGGTCACATTATCACTACTTTAATGGTGCTTTTGTCACACGTTCACTGTAGCTATGGTGCGTATGACACATTATCACCGATTCAAAGGTATTTTGGTCACACGTTTATGTGTACATGATGCTTTGGTCATGTTAGTTGTTTCAATGGTGAAGTGGTCACAGTTTTACTGTTTCTATGGTACTTAGGTCACAATGTCATAGTTTCCATTGTCCTACGGTCACACCTTTACTATGTCAATGGTGCTAAGGTCACATTATCATTGTTTCAACAATGCTTTGATCACATGTTAACTGTTTCTATGGTGCTTAGTTCGGGTTATCACTGTTTCAATGGTGCTTTGGTCACTCTTCCACTGTGTCTGTGGTGCTTAGGTCACATTATCACTGCTTCAATGGTTAGTTGGTCACACGTTTACTGTGTCTATGGTGCTTAGGTGTCATTATCACTGTTTCAATGGTACTTCGGTAACACTTTCACTGTGTGTATGGATTGTTGGTCACATAATCTTTGTTTCAATGGTGCTTTGGTCACCCTTTCACATTGTCTATGGCACGTTGATCACATTATCACTGTTTCAAGTGTGCGTTGATCATACTTTCACTTCTTCTATGGTGCGTTGGTCACATTATCACTATTTTAATCGTGCTTTGGTCACACTTATACTATTTCTAGGGTGCTTTCTCACATTATCACTGTTTCACTGGTGCTTTGGTCACGCTTTTACTGTGTATGTGGTGCTTTGGTCACATTATCACTATTTCAATGGTGATTTGGTCACACGTCTACCGTGTCTATGGTGCTTAGGTTTCATTATCATTGTTTCAATGGTACTTTGGTCACAATTTCACTGTGTATATGGATTGTTGGTCTCATAATCACAGTTTCAATGGTGCTTTGGTCACCATTTCACAATTTCTATGGCAGTTTGATCAAATTATCACTTTATCAATGGTGCTTTGGTCATACTTTCACTTTGGCTATGGTGCTTTGGTCACATTTTCAATGTTTCAATCATGACTTGGTTAAACATCTACTGTTTCTATGGTGCTCTTGTCACATTATCACTGTTTTGCTGGTGCTTTGGTCACACTTTCCTTCTTTCTATGATATTTTGGTCACGTGATCATAGTCTCAATGGTGCTCTGGTCACACTCGTTGTGTCTGTAGTGCTAAGGTCACATTATCACTGTTTCAATAATGCTTTGGTTACATTATTATATTTATGGTGTTATGGTGATATTTTCACTGCTTGCTCGGTTCTTTGGACACACTTTCATAGTGTTTATAGTGCTAAGGTCATGTCATGACTGTTTCAATGGTGCTTTGGTAATACTTTCACTCTGTCTATTTTGCTTTGGTCACATTATCACCATGTCAATGGTGCTTTGGTCACAATTATACGGTGTCTATGGTATTCATGTCACTTTATCACTACTTCAATAGTTCTTTGGTCACACTTTCACTATATTCACGGTACTTAGGTCACATTTACACTGTTTTAATGGTGTTTTTGTCACATGTTTATGTTTTTATGGTGCTTTGGTCACACCTTTACTCCGTCTATGGTGCTTTTGTCACATGTCCACTATGTCAATGGTGCTTAAGCCAAATTATCACTCTATCAATGTTACCTTGGTCACACTTTGACAGTGCCTACGGTGCTTTGGTGACATTATCACTGTTTTAAAAGTGAGTTAGGCATAATTTCATTGTGTCTATAGTGCTTATTTTACATTATCACCATGTCAATGGTGTTTGGTCACACTTTCAATGTGCGTATGGTGCTTGCATCACATAATCACTGTGTAATGGTGCATTGGTCAAGCGGTTACTGTGTCTAGGGAACATTGGTCATAAAATCACTATTTGAATTGCGCGCTGGTATCACTTTCACTATGCCTTCAGTGTTTGGGTCACGTCATCATTTTGTCAATGGTGCTTTGGTCACACTTTCACAATGTGTATGGTGCTTTGAACACGTTATCATTGTTTGAATGGTGCTTTGGGCATACGTTCACTGTGTCTATGGTGCTTAGGTCAAATTATCACTATTTCAATGGTGCCTTGGTCACAATTTCATTCTGTCTATGGTGCTTAGGTCACATTATCACTCTTTTGCTGGTGCTTTGGTCACAGTTTCACTTTGTCCATGGTGTTTACGTCACATTATCACTGTTTGAATTGTGATCTGGTCAGGCCTTCAGTGTGTGTATGGTGCTTTGGTCACATTTTCACTGGTTCAATGATGCTTTGGTATCACTTTCAGACTGTCTATGGTCCTTAGGTCACATTCTTGCTGTTTTAGCGGTGTTTTGGTCACATGTTCACTTTGTCTTTGGTGTTTAGGTTACATTATCACCTTTTCGTTGGTGCTTTGGTCACACATTTATGTATGTATGGTGCTTTGGTCACATAATCACCGTTTCAATGGTAGTTTGGTCACACTTTGACTGAGTTGTACCAACGTTGTGCCAGAGTTATTCCAGAGTTGTGCGAGAGTTGTGCCAGAGTTGTACCATAGTTGTGCCACAGTTGTGCCATAGTTTTGCCACAGTTGTGCCAGATTTGTTCCAGAGTAGTGCCAGAGTTGTGCCAGAGTTGTGGAAGAGTTGTGCCAGAGTTGTGCAAGAGTCATGCTAGAGTTGTGCCAGAGTTGTGTCAGAGTTGTGCAAGAGTTGTGTTAGAGTATTCCAGAGTTGTGCCAGAATTGTGCCAGACTTCTGCCAGAGTTGTGCCACAATTGTGCCAGAGTTGTGCTGGAGTTGTGCTGGAGTTGTGACAGAGTTGTGCCAGAGGTGTGCCAGAGTTGTGCCATAGTTGTGTCAGAGTTGTGCCAGAGTTTTGCAAGATTTGTGCCATATTTGTTCCAGAGTGGTGCCATAGTTCTGCCAGAGTTGTGTCAGAGTTGTGCCAGAGTTGTGCCATTGTTGTGCCAGAGTTGTGCCTGAGCTGTGCCAAAGTTGTGCCAGAGTTGTGCCATAATTGTGCCAGAGTTGTGCCAGAGTTGTGCTAGAGTTGTGCCAGAGTTGTG
>SZWC01000965.1:308248-330747 GCA_023375785.1 Penium margaritaceum
TTGTGCCATTGTTGTGCCAGAGTTGTGCCTGAGTTGTGCAAAATGTTTGCCAGAGTTGTGCCAGAATTGTGCCAGAGTTGTGCCAGAGTTGTGCTAGAGTTGTGCCAGAGTTGTGCCGGGGTTGTGCCAGAGTTGTGCCAGGCTTGTGCCAGAGGTGTGCCACAGCTGCGCCAGAGTTGTGCCAGAGGTGTGCCAGAGTTGTGCCAGAGTTTTGCCAGAGTTGGACCAGAGTCGTGCCAGAGTTGTGCCAGAGTTGTACGAGAGTTGTGCCAGAGCTGTGCCAGAGTTGTGCCAGAGTTGTGCCTGAGTTGTGCAAGAGTATTGCTAGAGTTGTGCCAGAGTTGTGTCAGAATTGTCCAAGACTTGTGCCAGATTATTGCCAGAGTTGTGCCATATTTGTGCCACAGTTGTGCCAGAGTTGTGCCAGAATTGTGTCAGAGTTGTGCCAGATGTGTGCTAGAGTTGTGCCAGTTCTCTTGACCCTTCTCCAGTTGTCTTCCACATGCTTTAGGTGTCTTGGGCTTTCTCCAGTTGTCTTTGACTTTCTCCGGTTGTCCTGGGTTTGCTCCAGTTATTAGACTTGCTTCAGGTGTTATGGGCTTGCTCTAGTTGTATTGGCATTGCTTTAGTTGTCTTGAGCTTCCTCCAGTTGTCTTGGGCTTGATGTAGTTGTTTTGGGCTTGCTCCGATTGTCTTGGCCTTTGGCCTTGCTCAAGTTGTTTTTGGCTTGTTCCAGTCGTTTTGGCCGTGCTCCACCTGTCTTTGCCTTGCTCATGTTGTCTTGGGCGTGCTTCAAATTTCTTGGACTTGCTCGAGCTGTATTACACTTGCTCCACTTGTCTTGGAATTTCTTGAGTTCTATTGGTCATGCTCAGGTTTTCCTGGCCTTGCTCCAGTTGCCTTGGCCTTGCTTTAGTTTTCTTGGCCTTGCTCCATATGTATTGGGATTGCTGCACTTGTCTCGGGCTTGCTCCAGTTGTATTGGGCTTGCTCCATTTGTATTGGCCTTGCTCCAGTTGTCTTGGGTGTGCTCCAGTTGTCTTATCATTTCTCAAGCTGTCTCGGCCTTGCTCCTGCTGTCTTGGGCTTGCTCCAGTTGTCTTGGGTTTGCTTGAGTTGTCTTGGGATTGCTCTAGCTGTCTTGCGCTTGCTCCCAAGGTCATTGGCTTGCTCAAGTTGTCTTGGGCTTGCTCCACTTGTCTTGGGCTTCTTTGAGTTGTCATGGTTGTGCTCAAACTTTCTTGGTCTTTCTCCCGTTGTCTTGGACATGCTCTTGTTGTCTTGTGCTTGCTCCAGCTGTCTTGAGCCTACTCCAGTTATATAGGGCTTACTCTAGTTGTCATGGGCCTGCTCTACTTGGCTTGGGCTTGCTCTAGTTGTCTTGGACTTACTCCAGTTGTATTGGAATTGCTCCAGTTGTTGTAGACTTGCCTCACTTATCTTGTGCTTCCTCCAGTTGTCTTAGGCTTACTCCAGTTGTCTTGGGCTTGTTCTAGTTGTCCTGGGCTTGCTCCAGCTGTCTTGGGCTTGTTCCAGTTGTTGTGGGCTTGCTCCAGTTGTCTTGGGCCTTCTCTAGTCGTCTTTGGCTTGCTCAAGTTGTCATGGCCTTGCTCTTGTTGTTTTGGGCTTGTTCCAATTGTCTTCGGCTTGCTCCAGTTGTCTTGGGATCAATCTAGTTGTCTTGGCCTCGCTCCAGTTGTGTTGGGCTTGCTCTTGTTGTATCTGGCTTGCTCCAGTTGTATTGGACATGCTCCTCTTGTCTTGTACTTGCTCTTGTTGTTTTAGCCTTGTTCTAGTTTGTCTTGGGCTTGCTCCAGTTGTCTTCCCCTTGATCCAGTTGTCTTGGGCTTGCTCCAGTTGTATAAGGCTTGCTCTAGTTGTCTTGGCATTACTCCAGTTGTCTTAGGCTTGCTCCAGTTGTCTTGGGCTTGCTCCAGTTGTCTTGGCCTTGCTCTAGTTGTCTTGGCCTTGCTCCAGTTGTCTTGGGTTTTCTTCAGTAATCTTGGTCTTGCTCCAGTTGTATTGGGCCCGTGCTATTTGTCTTGTACTTCCTCCAGTTGTTTTGGGCCTGCTCCTATTGTCTTTACTTGCTCTAGTTGTCTTGCCATGGCTGAAGTTGTCTTGGGCTTACTCCAGCTCTCTTGGCCTTGCCCCAGGTGTCTTGAAGTTGCTCTAGTTGTCTTGGCCTTCCTCCAGTTGTCTTGGGCTTGCTCGAGCTGTCTTGGCCTTGATCCAGTTGTCTTGGGCTTGCTCCTGTTTTCTTGGGCTTCCTACAGTTGTCTTGGGCTCGCTCCGGTTGTCTTGGGCTTGCTATTGTTCCCTTGGGCTTGCTCCAGTTGTCTTGGCCTTGATCCAGTTGTCTTGTGCTCGCTCTTGTTGTTTTGGTCTTCATCCAGTTGTCTTGGACTTGCTGCAGTTGTTGTGGACTTGCTCCAGCTGTCTTGGCCTTTATCCAGTTGTCTTAGGCTTGCTCCAATTGTATTGGGCTTGCTCTAGTTGTCTTGGCATTGCTCCAATTGTCTTGGGCTTGCTCCAGTTGTCTTGAGCTTGCTCTAGCTGTCTTGGCCTTGCTCCAGTTGTCCTGGCCTTGCTCTAGTTGTCTTGGGCTTGCGCTAGCTGTATTGGGCTTGCTCCAGTTGTCTTGGGCTTGCTCCAGTTGTCTTCGGCTTGCTCCAGTTGTTTTGGGCTTGCTCATGTTGTCGTGGGCTTGCTCCAGTTGTCTTGGCCTACTCCAGTTGTATTGGCCTTGCTCCTGTTGTCTTGGGGTTGCTCCAATTGTCTTGGCCTTCATCCAGTTGTCTTGGGCTTGCTCCATTTGTCTTGGCCTTGCTCCAGTTCTCTTAGGCTGCTCCTCTTTTCTTGGGCTTGCTCTAGTCATATTCGGTTTGCTGGAGTTGTCTTGGGCTTCTCGATTTGTCTTTGGTTTGCTCCAAATGTCTTGGCCTTTCTCTAGTTGTCTTTGCCTAGCTGCAGCTGTCTCACTCTTGCTCCAGTTGTCTCGGGCTTGCATCAGTTGTCTTGGCCTTGCTCCAGCTGTCTTAGGTCTTGCTCTATTTGTTTAGGCCTTGCTTCCGCTGTCTTGGGCATGCTCCAGTTGTCTTGGACTTGGTATAGTTGTCTTTGCCTTGCTCGAGCTGTCTTGGGCTTGCTCCATTTGTATTTGGCCTGCTCCAGTTGTTTTGGGCTTGCTCTAGTTGTATTGGTCTTGCTTCAGTTATCTTGGCCTTGCTCCGGTTATCTTGGGCTTGCTCGAGTTGTCTTAGGCTACTTGATTTGTCTTGTGTTTGCTCCAGTTGTCCTGGCCTTGCTCTGGTTGTCCTGGCCTTGCTCCAGCTGTCTTTGGCTTGCTCAGGTTGTCTTGGGCTTGCATCAGTTGTCTTGGCCTTGCTCTAATTGTCTTAGGTCTTGCTCTAGTTGGTTGGGCCTTGCTTGGGCTGTCTTGGGCTTGATCCAATGGTCTTGGGCTTGCTCCAGTTGTCTTTGCCTTGCTCCAGTTGTCTTTGGATTACTCCATATCAATTGGGCTTGCTCCAGTTGTCTTGGGCTTGCTCCAGTTGCTGAGGCATTGCTTCAGTTGTTTTGGCCTTGCTCCAGTTGTTATGGCCTTGCTCCAGTTGCCCTGGACTTGCTTCAGTTGTCTTCGTCTTGCTCCAGTTTTCTTGGCCTTGCTCCAGCTGTATTGGCCTCGCTCCACTTGTCTTGTGCTTGCTCCAGATGCCTTGGACTTGCTCTAGTTGTCTTGACCTTGTTCCAGTTGTATTAGGCTTGTTCAAGATGCGTTGGGCTTCCTCCAATTGAATGATTATGTTATACAAGTTGAACCATATAGAGGTGTGCCAGAGTTGTACCAGAGTTGTGTTAGAGTTTTCACACTTTTACGCGATAATGTGACAAAAGTACCATGCACACAGTGAAAGTGTGACCAAAGCACCATTGGGACAGCGATGTCGTAACCTAAGCACTATAGATAGGGAAAAAGTGTGACTAAAGCACCATTGAAATAGTGTTAATATGACCTAAGCAACATGGCCACTGTGAAACTGTGACCAACGCACCATTGAAATAGTTATGATATGACCTAAGCACTATAGACACAATGCTAGTGACCACAGCACCATTGCAACATTGATAGTATGACGAAAGCACCATAGGCATAGTGAAGATGTGACCAAAGCACCATAGACACATTGAACATGTGACTAAAACATCATTGAAACAGTGATAGTGTGACCTCAGCACCATATACATAGTGAAAGTATGACCAACACACCATTAAAACAGTGATAATTAGACTTAAGCACTACAGAAATAGTGAACGTGTGAACAAAGCACCATTGAAACAGTGATTATGTGACAAAAACACCGTAGAAACAGTGAAAGTATCACCAAAACACCTTTGAAAAAGCGATAATGTGACCAAAGCACCACACACACAGTAAACGTCTGACCAATGTACCATTCAAAGAGTGCTAATGTAACCAAAGCACCATAGACACGGAGAAAGATTGATTAAAACACCATTAAACGATGATAATGTGACCCTAGCACCATAGATACAGGGGAAGTGTGTCCAAATTACCATTGAAATAGTAATAATGCGACCTAAGAAACATAGATACGATGAACCTGTGACCAAAGCACCATTGAGACAGTGATAATATGACGTAAGCACCATAGACACATTAAACGTGTGACCAAAACTTCATTGAATTAGTGATAATATACCCAAGCACATTAGTCACAGTGAAAGTGTGACCAATGCACCACTAAAATCATGATAATGTGACAAAACAACTATAGACACAGTGAAAGTATGATCAAAGCACCATTGAAATAGTAATACTCTGACCTAAGCACTATAGACACAATGAACGTCAAACTAAAGCATCATTGATACAGTGATTTTATGACCTAAGCACCATAGTTACAGTGAAAGTGTGACAAAAGCACCATTGAAACATTAATTTTGTGACCTAAACACTATAGACATAGTGAACGTGTGACCAACGCACCATTGAAACAGCAATTATGTGACTGAAGCACCACAAACACTGTGTCAGTGTGACCAAAGAACCATATACACAGTGAACGTGTTACCAAGGCACCATTGAAACAATGATAATGGGACCAAAGCACCATAGACACAGTAAACGTGTGACCAAAGGACAATTGAAATAATGATAATGTGACCAAAGTACCATAGGCATAGTGAAAGTGTGATCAAAGCACCATTGAAACAGTAATGCACTGACCTTAGCACTATAGACTCAGTGAAAGTGTGGCAAAAGCACCATCAAAACAGTGATGTTATGTCCAAAGTACCATAGGCACAGTGAAAGTGTAAACAAAGCATCATTGAAATAGTTACAATATGACCTACGCACTATAGGTACAGTGCACGTGTCCAAAGCACCACGGACACAGTGAAAATGTGACCGAAGCACCATTGAGACTGTGATGAAGTAACCTATGCACCATAGACACAGTGAAAGTGTGACCAAAACACCATTACACCAGTAATAATGAGACCTAACCACAATAGACACAGTGAAAGTGTGACCACAGCACTATTGAAACAGTGATAATGTGACATACGCACCATACACGCAGTGAGATTGTGGCCAAAGCACCATTAAAGCAATGATCATGTGACCTAAGCACCATAGACATAGTGAAAGTGTTACCAAAGCACCATTGAAACAATGACAATGTGACTAATCACCATAGACACCTCTAAAGTGTGAACAGCACACAATAGACGCAATGAAATTGTGACTAAAGTACCATGGAAAGAGTGACAATGAGACCAACCTATCATCGACACAGTGAAAGTGTGACCAAAGCACCATTGAAACCGTCACAATGTGACATAAACACCATTGGTGTTTATGTCACATTGAAACATGACCAAAGCGTCATTGAAACATTGACAACATGACCAAAGTACAAAAGACACAGTGAAAATGTGACCAAAGTACCATTCAAGCAGTGATAATGTGACCTCGGTTCATAGACACCATAAAAGTGTGACAAATGCACCATTGAGAAAGGGATGAGATGACATAAGCACCATAGATACACTGAAAGTGTTACCAAAGCACCATTGAAACAGCGATAATGTGACATAAGCGTCATAGACACAGTGAAAGTGAGACCAAAGCACCGTTGAAACAGTGATAATCTGACCAAAGTACATAATACACAATGAACATTTACCAAAGCACCATTGAAACAGCAATAATGTGACCAAATCACCATAGACACACTCTAAGTATGACCAAAGCACCATTGAGACAGTGAGAATGTAGCCAGAGGACCAAAGGCACACTGAAGGGTTGACCAAAGCACCATTGAAAATTTGATAATGTAACTGAAGGACCATAGAAACATAACAATTCAGCCAACGCACCATTGAACCGGTCATTACATTACGTAAGCACCGCAGACAGTGAAAGTGTGACAAACGTACCATTGACACAGTGACAATATGACCTATGCACAATAGACATAGTGAAAGTGCGACAAAAGTACAATTGAGATTGTGATAACGTGAAAAAAGCTCCTTAAACAGTAAAAGTTGACCAAATAACCATTGAAACAATGAAGATGTTACCAAAACACCATAGACACGTGGAAATTGTGACCAAAGCACCATAGATACAGTAAAAGTGTGACAAAAGCACCATTGAAACAGTGATAACATCACATACACACCATAGACAGTGAAAGTGTGACCAAAGTACCAATGAATATTGAAAATGAGACCTAACCACCATACACATGGTGACAGTGTAAGGAAAACACCATTGAAGCAGTGATAATGTGACTTAAGCACCAAAGACACATTGAAATTGTAACCAAAGCATCATTGAAATTATGATAATGCAATCAAAGCACCACACACGCAGTGAAATTGTGACCAAACCACCATTTAAATCATGATGATTTCACCTACGTACCATAGAAACAGGGAAAGTGTGACCAAAAAAACCATTCAAAACAGGGATATCGTGACTCGGTACCATAGACAACATGAAACAGTGACCAAAGAACTGTTGAAAGAGTGACAATGTTAGCTAAGAGCCATAGACACAGTGAAAGAGTGACCAAAGCACAATTTAAACAGTGATAGTACAACCAATGAAACATAGACACAATTAGATTGTGACCAAAGCACCATAGGAACAATGATAATGTGACCTAAGCACCATAGACACAGTGAAAGTGTGACCAAATTACCACTAAACAGTAATAATGTGACCTAAAAACCATAGACATGGTTAACGGTTGACCAAAACGTTATTGAAAGACTTATAATGCAACCAAAGCAACATAGAAACAGCAAAGCTGTGACCAAAGTAACATTAAAACAATGACAACGTGACATCATCACCATAGACATAGTGAACGTGTGACCAAACTACCATTGAAACTGTGTTGATGTAACCAAAGAGCCATATACATAGTTAAAGTGTGAAAAAAGCACCATTGAAACAGTGGTATTGTAACAAAAGCAACATATACACATTGAAAGAGTGATAATGTGATCAGAGTACCCTATACATTGTGAAATTGTGACAAAAGCACCATTTTAACAGTGACAATGTGACCAAAGCACCATAGACACAGTGAAAATGTGACCAAAGTACCATTTGACCAGTAATGACGTAACCAACATACCAAAAACACAGTGAAAGTGCGACTAAAACACCATTGAAACAATGATATTGTGACCTAAGAACCATAGACATAGTAGAAGTGTGACAAAAATACCATTGAAACTAAAATATTGTGACAGAAACAGCATAGACACAATGAAAGTGTGGCCAAAGCGTTATTGACGCAGTGATAATGTGACCAAAGCACCATAGACACATGGACAATGTGACCAGACCATAGACACAGGGAAAGTGTGACCAAAGTACACTTGAAACAATAACAATATGACCTAAACACCATGGACAATGAAACTGTGACCAAAGTGCGGGTGAAATTGTTATAATGTGACCTAAGCAACATATAAATAGTGAAAGTGTGACCAACGCACCGTTAAGAGAGTAATAATGTGATATAAGCATCAAATACACATTAAAAGTGTAACCAAAGCATCATTGAAAAATGATAATGTAATCAAAGCACCATGGACACAGTGAAGGTGTGACCAAAGCACCATTGACACAATGATAATGTCACCTACATGTGACCAAAGAACCATTGAAACAGCGATAATGTGACATACGTTTTATAGACAATGTGAAAGGGTGACCAGATAACCATTTAGGTGGTGATAGTTTTAGCTAAGAACCATAGGCACAGTGAATGTGTGACCAAAGCACAATTGCAACAGCGATAATTTGACCAAAAAAACATAGACAATGATCATCTGACCTATGCACCGTACATACTGTCAAAGTTTGACCAAAGCATCATCAAAATAGTTATGACTTACTTAGAGCACCACAGACAGTGAAACTCTGATCAAAGTACCATTCAACATGTTGTATTGTAACATACGCACCATAAACACAATGAAAGTGTGACCAAAGCACAATTGAATCAGTGCTAATGTGACCAAAGCACCATAGACACAGTTAAAGTGTGACAAAAGCACCATTGAAACAGGCATATTATGACCAACGCACCATAGACACATTGAATGTGTGACCAAAGTACAATTGAAAAAGTGATAATGTGACCATAATACCATAGATATGGTGAAAGTGTAACCAAAGCATCATTGAAACAGTGAAAATGTGACCTACTTCCATAGACACAGTGAAAGTATGACCAAAGCACCATAGAAACAGTGATTATGTGGTCTACGCAACATAAACCAAGTAAAATTGTGACCAAAGCACCATTGAAAGGAAGATAACATGACCTATGCACCATATACATATTGAAAGTGTAACCAAAGCATGACTAAAACTGTGATCATGTGACCAAATCACCATAGACACAGTAAGAGGGTGAGCAAAACACAATTGAAACAGTGATAATGTGACATAAACACCATAGACACATTTGAAGTGTGAATAAAGCGCCATTGAAATAATGATAATGTGACCAAAGCACCATAGATATAGTGAAATTCTGACCAAAGTACCATTAAAACAGTGAGAATGTGACATAAGCACCATAGACACAGTGAACGTGTGACCAAAGCAACATTGCAACAGTGATAACGTGACATAAGCATCATAGGCACAGTGGACGTGTGACCAAAAGACCATTAAATTTGCGACAATGCGACCAAAGCACTATATACATAGTATATGTGTGACCAAAGCACAATTCAAACAGTGAACATGTCTTAGAAGCACTATATACACAGTGAAATTGTGACAGAAGCACCATTATAATAGTGATAATGTGACCAAAGCACCATAGACGCTTTGAAAGTGTGACCAAACCCCCATTGGAACAATGATGATGTGACCTAAGCACCAAAGACACAATAACATTCTGACCAAAACACCGTTGAAACATTGATAATGTGACCAAAGCATCATAGAAATAGTGAATGTGTGACCAAAGCACCATTGAAAGAGTGATAATGTAACAAAGGCACCATAAAAACTGTGAAGGTGTGACCAAAGACCATTGGAAAATGATTACGTAACCTAGACACCATAGACAAAGTTAAAGTGTGACCAAAGCGCCATTGAAACAATGAGAATGTAACCAAAGCACCATAGACACATTGAAATTGTTAACAAAGAACCATTAAACCGTGATAATGCGACGTAAGAACCATAAACACAATGAAAGTGTAACTAAAGCACCATTGAAACAGTGACAAGTGACCTGAGACCCATAAACACAGTAAACGTCTGACCAAAACACCATTGAAATAGTATTAATGTGACCAAAGCACCATAGACGGAGTAAGAGTGTGACCAAAGCACCATTGAAACACTGATCAAGTGACCTAAGCCCCATAGACATAGTGAATGTGTGACAAAAGCACCATTGAAATAGTGATAATGTTACGAAGCACCAGAGACACCTCTAAAGTGGGACCACAGCACCATTGAAACAGTTATAATGAGACCAAAGCACCATATACACAATGAAAGTGTAGTTAAAGTACCATGGGCACAGTAACAATGCGACCAAATAACATAGACACAGTGAATGCGTAACCAAAGCACATTGAAACATTCATAATGTGCCCTAAACAGCATTGACACGGTAAAAGTGTGACCAAAGCGTCATTGAAACAGTGATAACCTGACCAAAGTACCATAGACATAGCGAAGGTGTGACCAAAGCACTATACAAGCACTGATAATGTGACCTCACTTCCATAGACGCAGTAAAAGTGTGACAAAAGCACCATTAGAACAGTGATTATGTGACATAAGCCCCATAGACACTGTGAAAGTGTGACAAACGTACCTTTGAAACAACAATTATCCAACCTAAGCACCACAGACAGAGTGAAAGCGTGGCCAAAGCGCCATTGAGGCAGTGATAACGTGACCAAATCACCATAGACAAGGTGAAAGTGTACCCAAATCACCATTGAAACAGATATAATGTGACCTAAGCATCATAGACAGAGTGAAGGTTTGACCAGAGTAGCATTGAAACAGTAATAATATGACCCTATCACCATAGACACGGTGAATGAGTGATCAAAGCACCATTGAACAGTGAAAGTGTGATAAAATATCATTGAAATGATGATAATATGACCTAAACTGTGACCGTAGCAACATTGAAACAGTGATAGTGTGACAACAACAACGTAGACAGAGGGAAAGTGTGACCAAAGCACCATTGAAACAGTGATAAAGTAACCTAATCACTATGACCATAGTGTAAATGTGACCAAGGTACCATTGAAACAGTGACAATGTGACCAGAGCACCATAAACACAGTGAAAAAATGACCAAACCACAATTGAAAGAGTAATAATAAGACAGAAGCACCATAGACACAGATAAAGTGTGACCGAAGCACCTTTCAAACAGAGATGTGACCAAAGCACTTTAGACATAGTGAACGTTTGACCAAGGTACCATTGAAACATTGATAACGTGACCAAAGCACCATAGACACAGTGAAAGTATGACCAAAGCACCATTGAAACAGTGGTAATGAGACAAAGGGACCATAGGCAGAGTGAAAGTGTGACCAAAGCACCATTGACATAATGAGAATGTTAACTTTGCACGCTAGACAGAGTGAAAGTTTGACCAAAAACACTTGTGAAATAGTGATAGTGTGACATAAGCACCGTAGAGATATTGAATGTGTGAGCAAAGCACCATTGGTAAAGTAATAATGTGACCAAAACACCATAGAAATTGTACAAGTGTGACCAGATCACCATTGGAATTGTGATAATACGTCTTAATCACTATGGAAACAGTGGAAGTGTGACCAAAGCATCATTGAAACAGTGATACTTGTACCACACCAACATACACACAGTGAAAGTGTGACAAAAGCACCATTGAACAATGATAATGTGATATAAGCACCGTAGAAACAACACAATTGTGACCAAAGTACCATTTAAAGAGTGATATTGTCACATACGTACCGTAGACACAACAAAGTTTTGACCAAAGAACCATTGAAACAGTGATACTCTGACCTAAGCACTTTAGACAAAGTGATCGTGTGACAAAAACGTGATTGAAACTGTGATAATGTGACCAAAGCACCATAGACACGTTGACGGTTTGACCAAATCACCATCCGAACAGTGCAAATGCAATCAAAGGACCATAGCCACGGTGAAATTGTGACTGACACACCATTTGAAGCACCACGGTAACATGAAAGTATGACCAAAGCACCACGGCAACATGAAAGTATGACCAAAGCACAATCAGCATGAAAGTATGACCAAACCACAATCAGGAATGTGTGACCAAAGCATCATGGAAATAGTGATGAGAGTGACCTAAGCACTATATGCACAGTGAAAGTGTGACCACAACATTATTGAAACAGTTACAATGTGACCAAGGCACCATAGACAGCATGAACATGTGAGCAAATCACCATTGAAACAGTGGAAATGTGACCAAAGCAGCATAGACACAAAGAAAGTGTACCCAAAGCACCATTGAAACCGTGATAATGTGACCAAGGCCCCAGAGACACAATGAATGTTTGACCAAAGTACCATTGAAAGAGTGATAATGTTACCAGAGCACCATGGACACAGTGAAAATGTGACCAACGCGCCATTTAAACAGTGATAATGTGACATAAGCATCATAGACAGTTAAACTGTAGCCAAAGCACAATTGGAACAGTGATAATGTAGACTAAACATCATTGACACCGTGAAAGTGTGTTCAAAGCACCATTGAAACAGTGAAAATTTGACATACACACCATAGACACATTGAAGTTGTGACCACAGCACCATTGAAACAATGATAATATGACCTAAGCACCATAGACACAATGATAGTGTGATGAAAGCACCATTGAAAAAAGTCATAATGTTACCTAAGCACTACAAATACAGTGAAAGTGTGAGAAAAGTCCCACTAAATGGGTGATCATGTGACCTTAGCACCATAAAAAGGTGAAAGTGTGACCAAAGCACCATTGAATAGCGATAACGTTACCAAACCACCATAGCAACAATGAACGTGTGACCA
Source organism: Penium margaritaceum (assembly GCA_023375785.1). Taxonomy (NCBI): domain Eukaryota; kingdom Viridiplantae; phylum Streptophyta; class Zygnematophyceae; order Desmidiales; family Peniaceae; genus Penium; species Penium margaritaceum. The sequence continues at coordinate 320,882 of SZWC01000965.1, forward strand.
AAGTACCATTAAAACAGTGACAAAATGATGGAAGCACCAAATAAACGGTGAAAGTGTGACAAACGCTCCATTGAAACAGTGATAATGTGACCAATGCACCATAACCACAATGAAAGTATGACCAACGTACCATTAAAACAGTGATAATTAGACCAAATCACCATATACACAATGAAGATGTGACATGATGACAATGGAGACAGTGATAATTTGACATAAGTACCATATATAGTGAAAGTGAGCCCAAAGCACCATTGAAACTGTTATAATGTGAGGTAAGCACCATGGACACAATGAAAATGTGACCAAAGTACTATTTGAACAGTGATAATGTGCCCAAAGCACCATAGGCATAATGAACGTGTGAGCAAATCACCATTAAAACAGTGATAATGTGACCCAAGCACTCTATACATAGTAAAATGGTGACCAAAGTATTATTTAAACAGTGATAATGTGACCTAAGCACTGTAGACACAGTAAATGTGTGACAAAAGTACCCTCATTGTGTATATGGTGCTCATGGCACATTTTCACTATTTGAATGGTGCTATGGTCAGATGTTCACTGTGTCCATGGTGCTTTGGTCCCATTATTAGTGTTTCAATGGTACTTTGGTCACACTTTTACAGTTCCTATGGTTCTTTGGTCACACTATCACTGTTTCAATGGTGCTTAGGTCACTCTTTCATTGTGGCTTGGGTGCTTAGGTCACATAAACATTGTTGGAATGGTGCCTTGGTCATAAATTTTCAGTGTCTATGGTGCTTTCGTCACACTATCATCGTTTCAATGGTGCTTTGGTCGCACTTTCACTGTGTCTATTGTGCTTTGGTCAAATCATCACAATTTCAATGGCGCTTTGATTCTACTTTCACTTTGTCTATTGTGCTTTGGTCATAATATCACAATCGGTTGTGTTTTGGTCCCACTTTTACTATGTCTATGGTACTTTGGTCACATTATCACTGTTTAAGTGGTGCTTTGGTCACACTTTCATCTTGTCTATGGTGCTTAGGACACACTAGCACTCTTCAGATGGTGCTCTTGTCACACATTCACTGTGTCTACGGTGCATAGGTAACATCTTCACTGTTCCAATGGTGCTCTTGTCAGACTTTCAACGTGTCTACTGATCTTAGTTCACATTATTACTATACCAATGGTGCTTTGGTCACACTTCCAGTGTGTCTATGGTGCTTATGTCACACCATCATTGTTTCAGTGGTGCTTTAGTTACACTTTCACTCTGTCTATGATGTTGTAGTCATTATCTATGTGTTTATGGTACTTTCATAACATTATCACTGTTCCAACGGTGTTTTTGTCACACGTTCACTGTTGCTACGGTTGTTTGGTAACGTTATTACTGTTAGATTGGTGCTTTGGTCAGACTTTCACCGTCTCTTTGGTGCTTAGGTCACATTATCACTGTTTCAAGGGTGCTTTGGTCACACGTTTAGTGTGTCTATAGTGCTTGTGTCACATTGTCACTGTTTTCATGGTGCTTTGGTCACATTCTCACTGCTTCTATGGTGCTTATATCACAGTATCATTGTTTAAATGGTGCTTCGGCCACGCTTCCACTGTTTATGTAGTGCTTTGCTCACATTGTCACCGTTTCAATGATGACTTGGCCATACATTCATTGTCTTTGGGGTGCTCTCTTCACACCATTGCTGTATCAATGGTATGTTGGTAACACCTTCATTCTAAGGGGGGTGCTCATGTCACATTATCACTGTTTCAATGGTGCTTTGGTCACACGTTCACTGGTTCTATGGTGATTTGGTCACATTTCAAGTGTTTCAATGGTACGTTGGTTCCACTTCCACTTCCACTTTCTATGGTGCTTTGGTCACATTATCACTACTTTAATGGTGCTTTGGTCACACGTTCGTTGTGTCTATGGTACTTTGGAGACATTTTGAGTGTTTCAGTTGTGCTTTGGACGCATGTTTACAATGTCTTTGGGGCTTTGGGCACATTATTGCAGTTTCAATGGTCATTTGGTGAAACTTTCACTGTGACTATGATGCTTTGGTCACACACTCACTGTTTAAATGGTGATTTCCTCACACTTTCACTGTGTGTTTGGTGCTTTGATCATATTATCACTGTTTCAATGGGTCTTTGGTCACACTTTAACTGTGTCTTTAGTGTTAAGGTCACATTATCACTATTTCATTAGTGTTTAGCCCACACATGTACTGTGTCTATGGTGCTTTGGTCACATTATCACAGTTTAAGTGATGCTTTGGTTACACTTTCAATGTCTTTGGTGCTTAGGTCACATTACCACCGTTTTAATGTTGCTTTGGCCACACTTTCACTAGGTATCTGGTGCTCGGGCCACATTATCATAGTTTCAATGGTGCTTTGGTCATACTTTCACTATGCCTATGGGATTATGTATCATTATCACTGTTTCAATGGTGCTTTGGTTACACTTTCACTGTGTTTATGGGAGTTTGATCAAATAATAATTGTTTCAATCGTACGTTTGTCACACATTCAATGTGTGTATGGTGTTTTGGTTACAATATCACTGCTTCAATTGTGCTTTTGTCACACATTAACTGTGTCTATTACACTTTGGTCATATTAGTACTGTTTTAATGGTACTATAATCACTCTTTCACTGTGTATATGGCGCTTAGGTCACATTATCACAGTTTCAATGGTACTTTGATCACATTTTCACCGCGTATATGGTGCATTTGTCACGTTATTGATGTTAGGATGGTGCTTGGTCACAGTATCACTGTTGCAATTGTGCTTTGGTCACGTTTCAACTGTGTCTATGGTGTTTTGGTCACTTTATCCGTGTGTCTACATTATATGGTCACATTATCATTATTTCAATGGTGCTTTGATCACACTTTCAGTGTTCTATAGTGCTCTGATCACATTATCACAATTCCAATGGCGCTTTGGTCACATTTACAATGTGTGTATGGTACTGAGGTCATTTAGTCACTGTTTCAATGCTCACTCGCGACCCCTCGCGATCACTCGCAACCACTCGCAACCAGTGGCAACCACTCGCAACCAATCGCAACCACTCACAACCACTCACAACAACTTGCAATCACTTGCAAGCACTTGCAACCACCCGCAACCACTCGCAACCACTCGCAACCACTCGCAATCACTCGCAACCACTTGTAATCACTCGTAACACCTTGCAACCACTTGCAACCACTCGTAACCGCTTGCAAGCGCTCACAACTGCTCGTAACCACTCGCAACCACTTCAAACCACTCGCAACTACTCGCAACCACTCCCAACCACTCACAACCACTCGCGACCACTTGCAACCACTCGCAATCACTCGCAACCACTCATAACCACTCTTGACCACTTGCGACCACTCGCGACCACTCGCAACCACTCGCAACCACTTGTAACCACTCGCAACCACTCGCAACCACTAGCAACCANTGTGCCAGAGTTGTGCCAGAGTTGTACCTGAGTTGCGCCAGAGTTGTGCCATAGTTGTACCAGATTTGTGCCAGAGTTCTGCTATATTTGTGTCAGAGTTGTGCGAGAGATATGCCATAGCTGTGCCAGAGTTGTGCTTGAGTTGTGCCGGAGGTCTGCCAGAATTGTGCCAGATTTGTGCCAGAGTCATGCCAGAGTTGTGCCAGAGTTGTGCCAAAGTTGTGCCAAAGTTTTGCCAGAGTTGTGCCAGAGTTTTGCCAGAGTTGTGCCAGATTTGTTCCAGGGTTATACCAGAGTTGTGCCAGAGTTGTGCCAGAGTTTTGCTATAGTTGTGGCAGAGTTGTACCAGAGTTGTGCCATAACTGTGCCAGAACTGTGCCAGTGTAGTTCCAGAGTCGTGCCAGAATTGTGCCATAGTTGTGGCAGAGTTGTGCAATAGTTGTGCCAGAGTTGTACCAGAGTTGTTCCAGAGTTTTTCCAGAGTTGTGCCAGACTTGTGTGAGGGTTGTGCCAGAGTTGTGCCAGAGTTATGCCAGAGTTATGCCTGAATTGTGCCATAAGTTGTGCCAAAGTTGTGCTAGAGTTTTGCGATATTTGAGCCAGAGTTTTGCCAGAGTTGTGCCAGAGCTGTGCCAGATTTGTGCCAGAGTCGTGCCAGAGCTGTGCCAGAGTTGTGCCAGAAGTCTGCTAGAGCTGTGCCAGAGTTGTGCCAGAGTTGTGCCAGAGTTGTGCCAGAGTTGTGCCAGAGTTATTCCAGAGTTGTGCCAGAGTTGTGCCAGAGTTGTGCCAGAGTTATTCCAGAGTTGTGCCAGAGTTGTGCCAGAGTTGTGCCAGAGTTGTGCCAGAGTTNACCACTTGCAACCAGTTGTAATGACTCGCAATCACTCACAAAGACTCAGAACCACTCGCAACCACTCGCAACCACTCACAACCACTGGCAACCACTCCTAACCACTCACAACCACTCGCAACCACTCGTAACCACTCGCAACCAGTCGTAACCACTCGCAACCACTCGCGACCACTCGCAACCACTGGCAACCACTCACAGCCACTCGCAACCAATCGCAACCACTTGCAACCACTCACAACCACTCGCAACCAGACGCAACCACTCGCAACCACTCGCAACCACTCCCACCCACCCGCAACCACACAAAACCACTCGCAACCACTCTCAACAACTTGCAACCACACGCAACCAATCGCAACCCCTCGCAACCACTCGCAACCACTTCCATCCACTCGGAACCACTTGCAACCACTTTTAATAACTCGCAATCACTCGCAACCACTCAGAACCACTCGCAACCACTCAGAACCATATGTACTGCCTTTGACCAGAGAAATCGGCTATGTGTGGTCAACGTTGACAATTCATAATTCGAGTCACAAATGGTTAGAGGGGGAAACAATGGTTTGGAAACAACAGGTATCAACTAGCAAGCACATAGACCTTCAATAAGTACTGGCACGGTGTGGCTACCACGTACAATGACCAACCAAAGTAGGCATGTGTCACTAACCATGACCAAAGAACGTCACCATGTGTGGTGAACTCTGACAACTCATACCACGAGTCAAAAATGGTCAGAGGGGAAAACAATGATTTGAGAATACTAGTTATCCATTAACAACTACAATGACCTTCAATATGTAGTGGCACAGTGTGGCTACCATGCACCGTGACCAACCAAAGTATGCATATGTCACTGACCATGACCAAACATTTTCATTCATGTGGTCAACGTTGACAACTGCCAACAAGAGTCACAGATAGTCAGAGGGGATAACAATGGTTTGGGAAAACTGGCTATCAACTAGAAAGCACAAAGACCTTCAGTATGTTGTGACACGGCGTGACAACCATGTACAGTGACAAACCAAAGTAAGCATATGCCAAAAACCATGACCAGAAGAGTTTCATAGTGTGTGGTCAACATTGAAAACTCATAACACAAATCACAAATGGTCAGAGGAGGAAACAATGGGTTGAGAACACTAGTTATGAACTAGTAAGTACAAAGACCTTCAACAAGTAGTGGCACGATATGGCTAGCGTGCACAGTGACCAACCAAAGGATGCATACGTCACTGCCTATGAACAAAGAAGTCCACTACGTGTGGTCAACATTGACAACTCATAACAAGAGTCACAAACTGTCAGAGGGAGAGACAATGGTTTGGTAACCATATGTATCGACTAGAAAGGACAAAGAACTTCAATACGTAGACGCACGTTGTGGCTACTATGCACACCAAAAAACCAAACTAGGCATATTTCACTGACCATGACCAAAGAATTTCAGTATGGGTGGTCAACGTTCACAACCCATAACACGAGTTATAAATGGTCAGAGGGGGGGGGGGGAATGGTTTCAGAACAGTAGTTTTCAACTAGCAAGTACAACGACCTTAAATAAGTAGTAGCACGATGTGACTACCATGCACAATGACCGACCAAAGTATGCATATGTACTGCCATTGACCAAAGGAATCCGCTGTGTAGTCAACGTTGACAACTCATAATACGAGTCACAAATGGTCAGAGGGGGAAACAATGGTTTNAGTTGTGCCAGCGTTGTGCCAGAATTGTGCCAGAGTTTTGCCAGAGTTGTGCCTGACTTTTGCCAGAGTTGTGCCAGAGCTGTATTAGAGTTGTGGCAGAGTTGTGCCAGAGTTCTGCCATAATTGTGCCAGAGTTGTGCCAGAGTTGTGCTTGAGTTGTGCAAGAGTTGTGCCAGAGTTGTGCCAGAGTTGTGCTTGAGTTGTGCCAGAGTTGTGCCAGAGTTGTGCCAGAGTTGTGCAAGAGTTGTGCCAGGGTTGTGCCAGGGTTGTGCCAGGGTTGTGCCAGGTTTGTGCAAGGTTTGTGCCATGTTTGTGGCAAAGTTGTACTAGAGTTGTACCAGAGTCGTGCCAGAGTTTTACCAGAGTTGTGCCAGATTTGTGCAAGAGTTGTGCCAGAGTTGTGCCAGAGTTGTACCAGAGTTGTGCCAGAGTTGTGCCAGAGTTGTTGTAGAGTTGTTCCAGAGTTGTGCCAGAGTTGTGCCAGAGTTGTGCTAGAGTTCTACAAGAGTTGTGCCAGAGTTGTGCCAGAGCTGTGCCAGAGTTGTGCCAGACTTGTTCCAGAGTTGTAACACAGTTTTGTCAGAGTTGTGCCAGAGTTGTGCCAGAGTTGTGCCAGAGTTGCGCCAGAGTTGTGCCAGAGTTGTGCCCGATTTGTGCTAGCGTTGTGCCAGAGCTGTGCCAGANGAACAAAGAAGTCCACTACGTGTGGTCAACATTGACAACTCATAACAAGAGTCACAAACTGTCAGAGGGAGAGACAATGGTTTGGTAACCATATGTATCGACTAGAAAGGACAAAGAACTTCAATACGTAGACGCACGTTGTGGCTACTATGCACACCAAAAAACCAAACTAGGCATATTTCACTGACCATGACCAAAGAATTTCAGTATGGGTGGTCAACGTTCACAACCCATAACACGAGTTATAAATGGTCAGAGGGGGGGGGGGGAATGGTTTCAGAACAGTAGTTTTCAACTAGCAAGTACAACGACCTTAAATAAGTAGTAGCACGATGTGACTACCATGCACAATGACCGACCAAAGTATGCATATGTACTGCCATTGACCAAAGGAATCCGCTGTGTAGTCAACGTTGACAACTCATAATACGAGTCACAAATGGTCAGAGGGGGAAAGAATGGTTTGGGAACACCAGGCATCAACTAGCAAGCACACGGACCTTCAATAAGTAGTGGCACGGTGTGGCTACCACGTACAAAGACCAACCAAAGTGGGCATGTGTCACTGACCATGACCAAAGAATGTCACTATGTGTGGTCAACTGTGACAACTCATAACACAAATCACTACTGGTCAAAGGGGGGGAACAATGGTTTATGAATACTAGTTATCGATTAGCAAGTACAAAGACCTTGAATATGTAGTGGCACAGTGTGGCTACCATGCACAGTGACCAACCAACGTATGCATATGTCACTGACCATGTCCAAAGAATTTCACTTCATTCAGTCAACCCTGACAACTCACATTAAGAGTCACAGATAGCTAGATGGGGTAACAATGGTTTGGGAACACTGGCTATCAACAAGAAATCACAAAGACCTTCAGTAAGCACTAAGACGGCGTGGCAACCGTGTACAGTGACAAACCAACATAGGCATATGCCACCAACCATGACCAAGGAAATTTCAATGTGTGGTCAACGGTGAAAACTCATAGCACGAGTAACAAATGGTCAGAGGGGGAAACAATGGGTTTGGAACACTAGTTTTCAACTAGCAAGTACAAGGACCTTCAACAAGTAGTGGCACGGTGTTGCCAGCGTGCAGATTGACCAGCCAATGGATGCAGACGTCACTGATTATGACCAAAGAATTCCACTTTGTGTGGTCAACATTGACAACTCATAACACGAGTCACAACCGGTCAAAGGGAGAGAAAATGGTTTGGGAACTCTATGTATCCACTAGAAATAACAAAGAAAATCAATAAGTAGTGGCACGGTGTGGCTACTTTGCACACCGAACAACCAAACTAGGCATCAATGTTGACCTACGTACCACGTACAACGCCACAACGTTGTGGACAACGAACAACGTTGTAGTCCATTCTGGGGACAACGTTGTGGCCCCTTCACAACGCTGGTTTTAGCGGCACCCACTATGTCAGAAAGCTGAACTTGACCATTTTCATCAGGTGTTATTTTCATAAGTACACTACACATTGAAATTCTAACTTCAATTCTTACCACTTAAACTGTACCTCCACTCATTTTTAGGCCCCATTNTTGTGCCAGAGTCGTGCCAGAGTTGTGCCAGAGTTGTGCCAGAGTTGTGCCAGAGTTGTGCCAGAGGTGTGCCAAAGTTGTGTCAGAGTTTTGCCACAGTTGTGCCAGAATTGTGCCAGGGTTGTGCCAGGGTTGTGCCAGAGTTCTGCAAGAGTTGTGCCAGAGTTGTGCCAGAGTTGTGCTAGAGTTCCTCCAGAGTTGTGCCAGAGTTGTGCCAGAGTTGTGGGAGAATTTTGCCAGAGTTGTGTGCTTTCAGCCAAAGTGCTTTTGGCAGAAGTTCGGCCAAAGTGCGAGAATTGTGCCAGAGTTGTGGCAGAATTGTGCCAGAGTCGTTTGCTTTCAGCCAGAGTTCTGCAAGAATTGTGCCAGAGTTCTTCTGTTGGAGGATCTGACACCACACCCCACAGTCCTTTGGCCGAAAGTTCATGTTAAGTACGAACTCATGATAGCATTGGCCATCAAACGTTTCCACTTTGAAATGGTCTGCCACAGATCCCCCCACCATGGTGGCCATGAACAAAGAAATGCATATCTGGTCCTGCTTCTGCATGCTTCTGCTCTCAGCCGTCCTTTGTCCTCAGACCATGGATTTGTTGTCAGGTTGTTTCAAGAGAAACCACGCGTGCTCTGACCTAAGTGAAGAAATTAGGATCGTTTTGTGCATCTGAAATCACCTCTTGAATCCAGAAGCAGTCACACAAATGTGCATTACTTGACGCGACACCAGAGCGCAGACCAGTGACACCAGAGGAGATAGTATGGCTGATTGAATAGAACAGGACGAACAGATAGAAGAATGAGACTACGCTACCTACTGCTTAAATGCAAATGCTCGCTCGGTTCCTGCTGCTCCTCCCTCGCTTCGCATGCCCTGTGGTCTGCACAGTGCCAGAGGGCAGTGCCGTCTGAAGACGGCAGTCTTGTTGCGATCTCGTGTGAGCGTCCACTGTCGATCCATCATCTCCAGCTATTTGTCCATGTTTGTAAACTTGTTCTCATCGGACGACGGTCAGCGCTTAATCGACTCATCGTAAAAATCTGTCCGCCTTCCCTGTCCAGTGCATCCCTGTCTCATTTGCTCGTTCCGATGAGCCACGTCAGCCCGAGGCACTCTGATCTCTCGGCCTCCTCTTGCTTCGAGACCACAGCACAGAGAAGTGCAATCCATCTGGCAATATACGCTGCCGGTTCCTCTTTCTCTGTCGCATGACAGGTACACAGCAGACAGGGCGAGGCATGGGATTGCCCTCTCTCCTGATCCGAGTAGCATAGGGTAGGGTAGAGTAGAGAAGGTGAGCAGAGTGTCAAAGAAGAGAGTGGCGTCTCTCCCCTGGCCCTCTGTTTTGCCCTTTGTTCTCTCATGCCCTCTGTCCATTGTGCACACATAACATATTCGAACACCATATTTGTGCCAGAGTTGTGCCATAGTTGTGCTTGGGTTGTGCCAGAGTTGTGCCAGAGTTGTGCCAGAGTTGTGCCAGAGTTGTGCCAGAGTTGTGCCAGAGTTGTGCCAGAGTTGTGGCAAAGTTGTGCCAAAGTTGTGCCAGAGTTGTGCCATAGTTGTGCCAGAGTTGTGCCATAGTTGTGCCAGAGTTGTGCCA
>SZWC01000966.1:2466-16443 GCA_023375785.1 Penium margaritaceum
GGTCACAGAAACCAAAGCCGGGTCACATAAACTAGCGCCGCGTCACATAAACCAAAGCCGGATCACAGAAACCAAAGCCGGGTCACACAAACCAAAGCCGGGTCATAGAAACCAAAGCCGGGTCATAGAAGCGAAAGCCGGGTCATATAAACCAAGGACGGGTCACAGAAAGAAAAGCCGAAAGAAAGAAACCAAAGTTGGATAAACCAAAGCCGGATCACAGAAACCAATGCTGGGCCACAGAAATGAATGCCGGGTTAGAGAAACCAAAGCCGGGTCACAGAAACCAAATCCGGGTCACATATCCCAAAGCCGGGTCACATAAACCAAAGCTGGGTCACAGAAACCAAAGCCGGGTCACAGAAACCAAAGCCGTGTCACACAAACGTAGGCTGGGCCTACTTGCACCTTACTTGCGCCCTACTTGCGCCCTAGTTGCACCATAGTTGCACCCTAGTTGCACCCTAGTTGCGCCCTAGTTGCGCACTAGTTGCGCCCTAGTTGCGCCCTAGTTGCGCCCTAGTTGTGCACTAGTTGTGCCCTAGTTGCTCCCTATTTGCGCCCTAGTTGCATCCTAGTTGCGCCCTAGTCGCGCCCTAGCCGCGCCCTAGTTGCGCCGTAGTTGCGCCCTATTTGCACCATATTTGCACCCTTATTTTACCCTACTTGCGCCCTACTGGCACCTTACTTGCGCCCTAGTTGTGCCCTAGTTGGGCACTAGCTACGCCCTAGTTATGCCCTAGTTGCGCCCTAGTTGTGTCCTACTTGTGCCCTACTTGTGTGCTAGTTGCGCCTTAGTCGCGCTTTAGTTGCGCCCAACTTGCACACTAGTTGCGCCCTAGTTGCGCCCTCGTTGTGCCCTAGTTGTGCCCTAGTTGCGCCCTACTTTTGCCCTGGTTGCGCGCCAGTTGCGCCCTAGTTGCACCTTATTTGCGCCCTAGTTGCGCCCTGGTTGCGCCCTGGTTGCTCCCTAGTTGCACCCTAGCTGCGCCTAAGTCGCACCCTAGTCGCGCCCTAGTCGCGCCCTGGTTTCGCCCTAGTTGCGTCCCAGTTGCACCCTAGTTGCACCCTAATTGTACACTAGTTGCGTCCTAGTTGTGCCCTAGGTGCGTCCTAGTTGCGCCCTAGTTGCGTCCTAGTTGCGCCCTAGTTGCACCATAGTTGCGCCCTACTTGCACCCTAGTTGCACCCTAGTTGCGCCCTAGTTGCGCCCTAGTTGCACCCTAGTTGTACACTAGTTGCGTCCTAGTTGTGCCCTAGGTGCGTCCTAGTTGCGCCCTAGTTGCGTCCTAGTTGCGCCCTAGTTGCACCATAGTTGCGCCCTACTTGCACCCTAGTTGCACCATTCTTGCGCCCTACTAGCGCCTACTTGCGTCCTAGTTGCGCCTCAGTTGGGCACTAACTACGCCCTAGTTGTCCCCTAGTTGCGTCCTAGTTGCGTCCTAGTTGTGCCCTACTTGTGCCCTAGTTGTGCATTAGTTGCGCCCTAGTTGCACCCAACTCGCACACTTGTTGCACCTAGTTGCACCCTAGTTGCGCCCTAGTTGCGCCATAGTTGCAACCTAGTTGCACCCTAGTTGCACCCTCGTTGCGCCCTCGTTGCGCGCTCGTTGCACCCTCATTGCGCCCTAGTTGCGCCCTAGTTGCGCCCAAGTTACACCCAATTTGCGTCCTAGTTGCGCCCTATTTGCGCCTAAGGGTGATACCAAGTCCAGGAGACTCGGCTTGACAGACTCGGGATTCCGAGTCCAGACTCGGACTCGCAAGTCCGAGTCTGTCATTGAGCCTGGACTCGGACTCGCAAGTCTTGTCTTGAGTCCATGACGTTCTAAAATTGCCCACAAATGCAATAGATGGCATCGAGGAATGAGGCAATCTGACCTACAACAGGACATAAATGGATTAAACATGGCAATATAATGCATGCTTGGAGGAAAGAATGAGGCATAAGCTCCAACCTTGCTATGTCGTAGTCCAGGACTCGCGAGTCCAAGTCCCATTGGACTCGCGATTCCTGGACTCGGACTCGCAAGTCCATGTCCAGGACTGGACTTGGACTCCCAAGTCCAAGTCCAAAGCTAGACTCGGGATTTTGGACTCGGTATCACCCTTAATGCGCCCTAGTTGCGCCCTAGTTGCGCCCTAGTCGCGCCCTAGTTGCACCCTAGTTGCACCCTAGTTGCGCCCTAGTTGCACCTTAGTCGTGGCCTAGTTGCACCCTACTTCCGCCCTACTTGCGTCCTACAGGCGCCCTAGTTGCGCCCTAGTTGCGCCCTAGTCGCGTCCTAGTTGTGCCCTAGTTGCACCCTAGTTGCGCCATTATTGCGCCCTTATTGCACCCTACATACGCCCTACTGGCGCCCTTCTTAGGCCCTAGTTGCGCCTTAGTTGGGCACTAGCTACGTCCTAGTTGTGCCCTAGTTGCACCCTAGTTGCGTCTTACTTGTACCCTACTTGCGCCCTAGTTGCACCCTAGTTGCGCCATAGTCGCGCCCCACTTGCGCCCTAGTTGCACCCTAGTTGCCCCCTAGTTGCGCCCTAGTTGCACCCTAGTTGCGCCTTAGTTGCACCCTAGTTGCGCCCTAGTTGCGCCCTAGTTGCGCCCTAGTTGCACCCTAGTTGCGCCCTAGTTGCGCCCTCATTGTGCCCTAGTTCCACCGTAGTTGCGCCCTAGTTGTACCCTAGTTGCACCCTAGTTGCGCACTAGTTGCACCCTACTTGCGCCCTACTTGCGTCCTACTTGCGCCCTACTTGCGCCTCAGTTGGGCACTAGCTACGCCCTAGTTGTACCCTAGTTGCGCCCTACTTGCGTCCTACTTGTACCCTACTTGCACCCTAGTTACGCCTTAGTTGCGCCCTAGTTGCGCCATAGTTGCGCCTTAGTTGCGTCCTAGCTGCGCCCTAGTTGCGCCCTACTTGCGTCCTACTTGTACCCTACTTGCACCCTAGTTACGCCTTAGTTGCGCCCTAGTTGCGCCATAGTTGCGCCTTAGTTGCGTCCTAGCTGCGCCCTAGTTGCGCCCTTATTGTGCCATAGTTACGCCCTAGTTGTGCCATAGTTGCGCCCTAGTTGTACCATATTTGCGCCCTTATTGCATCCTACTTTTGCCCTACTGACATCCTACTTGCGCCCTAGTTGTGCCTTTGTTGGGCACCAACTACATCCTAGTTGTGCTCTAGTTGCACGCTAGTTGCGTCCTACTTGTGCCCTACTTGCATCTTGTTGCGCCTTGGTAGCCCCTTAGTTGCGCCCAACTTGCGCACTAGTTGCACCCTAGTTGCGCCCTAGTTGCGCCCTAGTTGTGTCCTGCTTGCGCCCTAGTTGTGCCCTAGTTGCACCCTACTTGCGCCCTAGTTATACCCTAGTTGCACCCTAGTTGCGCTCTAGTTGCGCCCTACTTGCGCCCTAGTTGCGCCTTAGTTGCGCCCTAGTTCCGCCCAACTTGCACACAAGTTGTACCCTAGTTGTGCCCTAGTTGCGGCCTAGTTGTGCCCTAGCTGCACGCTAGTTGTGCCCTACTTGCGCCCTACTTGCGCCCTACTTGCGCCCTACTTGCGCCCTAGTTGCACCATAGTTCCGCCCTACTTGCGTCCTAGGTGCGTCCTAGTTGCACCCTAGTTGTACCCTAGTTGCGCCCTAGTTGTGCCCTTCTTGCGCCCTTATTACACCAAACAAAAGTCGGATAAGAGAGACCAAAACCGGGTCACATAAACCAAAGCCAGGTCACATAAACCAAAGCCAGGTCACAGAAACCAAAGCCGGGTCACAGAGGGTCCAAAGCCGGGTCATTGAAACCAAAGACGAGTCACAGAAACCAAAGCCGGGTCACATAAACCAAAGCCGGGTCACAGAAACCAAAGCCGGATTACAGAAACCAAAGCCGGGTCACATAAACCAAAGCTGGGTCACAAAAGCCAACGCCGGATCACAAAAACCAAAGCCGGGTCACGGAAACCAAAGCCGGGTCACAGAGGGTCCAAAGTCGGGTGACAAAAACCAAAGACGAGTCACAGAAACCAAAGCCGGGTCAGAGAAACCAAAGCCAGGTCACAGAAACCAACGCCGGGTCACAGAAACCAAAGCGGAGTCACATAAACCAAAGCCGGGTCACAGAGGGTCCAAAGTCGGGTGACAAAAACCAAAGACGAGTCACAGAAACCAAAGCCGGGTCAGAGAAACCAAAGCCAGGTCACAGAAACCAACGCCGGGTCACAGAAACCAAAGCGGAGTCACATAAACCAAAGCCGGGTCACAGAGGGTCCAAAGTCGGGTGACAAAAACCAAAGACGAGTCACAGAAACCAAAGCCGGGTCAGAGAAACCAAAGCCAGGTCACAGAAACCAACGCCGGGTCACAGAAACCAAAGCGGAGTCACATAAACCAAAGCCGGGTCACAGAGGGTCCAAAGTCGGGTGACAAAAACCAAAGACGAGTCACAGAAACCAAAGCCGGGTCAGAGAAACCAAAGCCAGGTCACAGAAACCAACGCCGGGTCACAGAAACCAAAGCGGAGTCACATAAACCAAAGCCGGGTCACAGAGGGTCCAAAGTCGGGTGACAAAAACCAAAGACGAGTCACAGAAACCAAAGCCGGGTCAGAGAAACCAAAGCCAGGTCACAGAAACCAACGCCGGGTCACAGAAACCAAAGCGGAGTCACATAAACCAAAGCCGGGTCACAGAGGGTCCAAAGTCGGGTGACAAAAACCAAAGACGAGTCACAGAAACCAAAGCCGGGTCAGAGAAACCAAAGCCAGGTCACAGAAACCAACGCCGGGTCACAGAAACCAAAGCGGAGTCACATAAACCAAAGCCGGGTCACAGAGGGTCCAAAGTCGGGTGACAAAAACCAAAGACGAGTCACAGAAACCAAAGCCGGGTCAGAGAAACCAAAGCCAGGTCACAGAAACCAACGCCGGGTCACAGAAACCAAAGCGGAGTCACATAAACCAAAGCCGGGTCACAGAGGGTCCAAAGTCGGGTGACAAAAACCAAAGACGAGTCACAGAAACCAAAGCCGGGTCAGAGAAACCAAAGCCAGGTCACAGAAACCAACGCCGGGTCACAGAAACCAAAGCGGAGTCACATAAACCAAAGCCGGGTCACAGAGGGTCCAAAGTCGGGTGACAAAAACCAAAGACGAGTCACAGAAACCAAAGCCGGGTCATAGAAACCAAAGCCGGGTCACATAAACCAAAGCCGGGTCACACAAACCAAAGCCGGGTCACACAAACCAAAGCCGGGTCATAGAGGGTCCAAAGCTGGGTCACATAAACCAAAGCCGGGTCAAAGAAACCAAAGCCGGGTCACATAGACCAAAGCCGGGTCACAGAAACCAAAGATAGGTCACAGAAACCAAAGCCGGGTCACAGAGGGTCCAAAGCCGGGTCACATAAACCAAAGACGAGTCACAGAAACCAAAGCTGGGTCATAGAAGCGAAAGCTGGGACACACAAACCAAAGCTAGATTACAAAAACCAAAGCTGGGTCACATAAACCAAACCGGGTCACAGAAACCAAAGCCGGGCCAAAGAAACCAAAGCCGAGTCACAGAAACCAAAGGTGGTGCACAGAAACCAAAGCCGGGTCACAGGAACCAAAGTCGGGTCACAGCAACATAAGTCGGATAACAAAAACCAAATCGGGGTCACAGCAACCAAAGCCGGGTCACAGATATCAAAGCCAGGTCACATAAACCAAAGCCGGTTCACGGAGACCATAGCCGGGTCACGTACACCAAAGCCGGGTCACAGCAACCAAAGCTGGGTCACATAAACCAAAGCCGGGTCACATAAACCAAAGCTGGATCACAGAAACCAGAGCCGGATCACACAAACCAACGCCGGGTCACAGAAACCAAAGCCTGGCCACAAAAACCAAAGCTGGGTCACAGAAACCAATGCTGGATCACAAAAACCGAAGCTGGAACACAGTAACCAAAGCTGGGTCGCACTAACCAAAGCCGGGTCACAGAAACCAAAGCCGGGTCACACAAACCAAAGCCGGGGCACATCAATCAAAGCCGGGTCACAGAAACCAACGCCGGGTCACAGAAACCAAAGCCGGGTCATTAAAACCAACACCGGGTCACAGAAACCAAAACCGGGTCACAACAACCAAAGCCAGGTCACGGAAACCAAAGCCGGGTCACAGAAACGAAAGCCGAGTTACGGAAAATAGCCGGGTCATAGAAAGCAAAACCGGGTCACACAAACCAAAGCCGGGTCACACAAACCAAAGCCGGGGCACATCAATCAAAGCCGGGTCACAGAATCCAACGCCGGGTCACAGAAACCAAAGCCGGGTCAGAGAAAGCAAAGCCTGGTCACACAAACCAAAGCCAAGTCACAGAAACCAAAGCCGGGTCATTGAATCCAACGCCGGGTCACAGAAACCAAAGCCGGGTCAGAGAAAGCAAAGCCTGGTCACACAAACCAAAGCCAAGTCACAGAAACCAAAGCCGGGTCATTGAATCCAACGCCGGGTCACAGAAACCAAAGCCGGGTCAGAGAAAGCAAAGCCTGGTCACACAAACCAAAGCCAAGTCACAGAAACCAAAGCCGGGTCATTGAATCCAACGCCGGGTCACAGAAACCAAAGCCGGGTCAGAGAAAGCAAAGCCTGGTCACACAAACCAAAGCCAAGTCACAGAAACCAAAGCCGGGTCATTGAATCCAACGCCGGGTCACAGAAACCAAAGCCGGGTCAGAGAAAGCAAAGCCTGGTCACACAAACCAAAGCCAAGTCACAGAAACCAAAGCCGGGTCATTGAATCCAACGCCGGGTCACAGAAACCAAAGCCGGGTCAGAGAAAGCAAAGCCTGGTCACACAAACCAAAGCCAAGTCACAGAAACCAAAGCCGGGTCATTGAATCCAACGCCGGGTCACAGAAACCAAAGCCGGGTCAGAGAAAGCAAAGCCTGGTCACACAAACCAAAGCCAAGTCACAGAAACCAAAGCCGGGTCATTGAATCCAACGCCGGGTCACAGAAACCAAAGCCGGGTCAGAGAAAGCAAAGCCTGGTCACACAAACCAAAGCCAAGTCACAGAAACCAAAGCCGGGTCATTGAATCCAACGCCGGGTCACAGAAACCAAAGCCGGGTCAGAGAAAGCAAAGCCTGGTCACACAAACCAAAGCCAAGTCACAGAAACCAAAGCCGGGTCATTGAATCCAACGCCGGGTCACAGAAACCAAAGCCGGGTCAGAGAAAGCAAAGCCTGGTCACACAAACCAAAGCCAAGTCACAGAAACCAAAGCCGGGTCATTGAATCCAACGCCGGGTCACAGAAACCAAAGCCGGGTCAGAGAAAGCAAAGCCTGGTCACACAAACCAAAGCCAAGTCACAGAAACCAAAGCCGGGTCATTGAATCCAACGCCGGGTCACAGAAACCAAAGCCGGGTCAGAGAAAGCAAAGCCTGGTCACACAAACCAAAGCCAAGTCACAGAAACCAAAGCCGGGTCATTGAATCCAACGCCGGGTCACAGAAACCAAAGCCGGGTCAGAGAAAGCAAAGCCTGGTCACACAAACCAAAGCCAAGTCACAGAAACCAAAGCCGGGTCATTGAATCCAACGCCGGGTCACAGAAACCAAAGCCGGGTCAGAGAAAGCAAAGCCTGGTCACACAAACCAAAGCCAAGTCACAGAAACCAAAGCCGGGTCATTGAATCCAACGCCGGGTCACAGAAACCAAAGCCGGGTCAGAGAAAGCAAAGCCTGGTCACACAAACCAAAGCCAAGTCACAGAAACCAAAGCCGGGTCATTGAATCCAACGCCGGGTCACAGAAACCAAAGCCGGGTCAGAGAAAGCAAAGCCTGGTCACACAAACCAAAGCCAAGTCACAGAAACCAAAGCCGGGTCATTGAATCCAACGCCGGGTCACAGAAACCAAAGCCGGGTCAGAGAAAGCAAAGCCTGGTCACACAAACCAAAGCCAAGTCACAGAAACCAAAGCCGGGTCATTGAATCCAACGCCGGGTCACAGAAACCAAAGCCGGGTCAGAGAAAGCAAAGCCTGGTCACACAAACCAAAGCCAAGTCACAGAAACCAAAGCCGGGTCATTGAATCCAACGCCGGGTCACAGAAACCAAAGCCGGGTCAGAGAAAGCAAAGCCTGGTCACACAAACCAAAGCCAAGTCACAGAAACCAAAGCCGGGTCATTGAATCCAACGCCGGGTCACAGAAACCAAAGCCGGGTCAGAGAAAGCAAAGCCTGGTCACACAAACCAAAGCCAAGTCACAGAAACCAAAGCCGGGTCATTGAATCCAACGCCGGGTCACAGAAACCAAAGCCGGGTCAGAGAAAGCAAAGCCTGGTCACACAAACCAAAGCCAAGTCACAGAAACCAAAGCCGGGTCATTGAATCCAACGCCGGGTCACAGAAACCAAAGCCGGGTCACAGAAGCCAAAGCCGGTCACTGAAACCAAAGCCGGGTCACATAAACCAAAGCCGGGTCACATAAACCAAAGCCAAGTCACAGAAGCCAAAGCCGGGTCCCAGAAACCAAAATCATGTTACAGAAACCAAAGCATGGCCACGAAAACCAAAGCCGGGTCACATAAACCAAAGCCGGGTCACAGAACCCGAAGCCGGATCACAGTTACCAAAGCTGGGTCAAAGAAACCAAAGCCGGGTCACAGAAACTACAGCCGTGTCACAAAAACCAAAGTCGGATCACATAAATAAAAGCCGGGTCACATAAACCAAAGCCGGGTTATAGAAACCAAAGCCGGGTCATTGAAACCAAAGCCAGGTCAGAGAAACCAAAGCCGGGTCACAGCACCCAACGCCGGGTCACATAAACCAAAGCTGGGTGACAGAAACCGAAGCCAGGTGACATAAACCAAAGCCGGGCCACAGAAACCAAGCCGGGTTACAGAAACCAAAGTGGGTTCACATAAACCAAAGCTGGGTGACAGAAACCGAAGCCAGGTGACATAAACCAAAGCCGGGCCACAGAAACCAAGCCGGGTTACAGAAACCAAAGTGGGTTCACATAAACCAAAGCTGGGTGACAGAAACCGAAGCCAGGTGACATAAACCAAAGCCGGGCCACAGAAACCAAGCCGGGTTACAGAAACCAAAGTGGGTTCACATAAACCAAAGCTGGGTGACAGAAACCGAAGCCAGGTGACATAAACCAAAGCCGGGCCACAGAAACCAAGCCGGGTTACAGAAACCAAAGTGGGTTCACATAAACCAAAGCTGGGTGACAGAAACCGAAGCCAGGTGACATAAACCAAAGCCGGGCCACAGAAACCAAGCCGGGTTACAGAAACCAAAGTGGGTTCACATAAACCAAAGCTGGGTGACAGAAACCGAAGCCAGGTGACATAAACCAAAGCCGGGCCACAGAAACCAAGCCGGGTTACAGAAACCAAAGTGGGTTCACATAAACCAAAGCTGGGTGACAGAAACCGAAGCCAGGTGACATAAACCAAAGCCGGGCCACAGAAACCAAGCCGGGTTACAGAAACCAAAGTGGGTTCACATAAACCAAAGCTGGGTGACAGAAACCGAAGCCAGGTGACATAAACCAAAGCCGGGCCACAGAAACCAAGCCGGGTTACAGAAACCAAAGTGGGTTCACATAAACCAAAGCTGGGTGACAGAAACCGAAGCCAGGTGACATAAACCAAAGCCGGGCCACAGAAACCAAGCCGGGTTACAGAAACCAAAGTGGGTTCACATAAACCAAAGCTGGGTGACAGAAACCGAAGCCAGGTGACATAAACCAAAGCCGGGCCACAGAAACCAAGCCGGGTTACAGAAACCAAAGTGGGTTCACATAAACCAAAGCTGGGTGACAGAAACCGAAGCCAGGTGACATAAACCAAAGCCGGGCCACAGAAACCAAGCCGGGTTACAGAAACCAAAGTGGGTTCACATAAACCAAAGCTGGGTGACAGAAACCGAAGCCAGGTGACATAAACCAAAGCCGGGCCACAGAAACCAAGCCGGGTTACAGAAACCAAAGTGGGTTCACATAAACCAAAGCTGGGTGACAGAAACCGAAGCCAGGTGACATAAACCAAAGCCGGGCCACAGAAACCAAGCCGGGTTACAGAAACCAAAGTGGGTTCACATAAACCAAAGCCGAGTCACAGAAACCAAAGCCCGGTCACAGAAGCCAAAGCCGGGTAACAGAAACCAAAGCCAAGTCACAGAAACCAAAGCCGGGTCACAGAAACCAAAGCCGGGTCACATAAACCAAAGCTGGGTCACAGAAATTAAAGCCGGGTCACATAAGCCAAAGCCGGGTCAAATATTCCAAAGCCGGATCACAGAAACCAAACCCGGATCACACTAACCAAAGCCAGTCACAGAAACCAAAGCTGGGTGACAGAAACCGAAGCCAGGTGACATAAACCAAAGCCGGATCACAGAAACCAGAACCAGGTCACAAAAACCAAAGCCATTTCATAGAAACCAAAGCCAAGTCACAGAAGCCAAAGCCGAGTCACATAATTCAGAGCCGGGTCACAGCAAACCAAAGCCAGCTCATAGAAACTAAAACTGGGGCACAGAAACCAAAGCCGGGTCAGAGAAACCAAAGCCGGGTCACATAATCAAACGCCGGGTCATTGAAACCAAAGCCGGGTCACTGAAACCAAAGCCGGGTCACATAAACTAAAAGACTGGTCTTAGAAGCCAAAGCCGGGTCACTGAAACCAAAGCCAAGTCACAGAAATGGAAGCCGGGTCACAGAAACCAAAGCCAGTCCACAGACACCAAAGTCGGATCATATAAACCAAAGCCGGGTCACAGAAACCAAAACCGGGTCACATAAACCAAAGCCGGGTCACAGAAACCAAAGTCGGGTCACAGAAACCTAAGCCGGGCAGAGAAACCAAAGCCGGGTCACAAAAACCAAAGTCGGGTCACAAAACCAAAGCCGGGTCATAGAAACCAAGCCGGGTCACAGAAACCAAAGCCGGGTCCCAGAAACCAAAGCCGGGTCACAAAAACGAAAGCCGGGTCACAGACACCAAAGCCGGGTCACAGAAACCAAAGTCGGGTCACAGAAACCTAAGCCGGGCAGAGAAACCAAAGCCGGGTCACAAAAACCAAAGTCGGGTCACAAAACCAAAGCCGGGTCATAGAAACCAAGCCGGGTCACAGAAACCAAAGCCGGGTCCCAGAAACCAAAGCCGGGTCACAAAAACGAAAGCCGGGTCACAGACACCAAAGCCGGGTCACAGAAACCAAAGTCGGGTCACAGAAACCTAAGCCGGGCAGAGAAACCAAAGCCGGGTCACAAAAACCAAAGTCGGGTCACAAAACCAAAGCCGGGTCATAGAAACCAAGCCGGGTCACAGAAACCAAAGCCGGGTCCCAGAAACCAAAGCCGGGTCACAAAAACGAAAGCCGGGTCACAGACACCAAAGCCGGGTCACAGAAACCAAAGTCGGGTCACAGAAACCTAAGCCGGGCAGAGAAACCAAAGCCGGGTCACAAAAACCAAAGTCGGGTCACAAAACCAAAGCCGGGTCATAGAAACCAAGCCGGGTCACAGAAACCAAAGCCGGGTCCCAGAAACCAAAGCCGGGTCACAAAAACGAAAGCCGGGTCACAGACACCAAAGCCGGGTCACAGAAACCAAAGTCGGGTCACAGAAACCTAAGCCGGGCAGAGAAACCAAAGCCGGGTCACAAAAACCAAAGTCGGGTCACAAAACCAAAGCCGGGTCATAGAAACCAAGCCGGGTCACAGAAACCAAAGCCGGGTCCCAGAAACCAAAGCCGGGTCACAAAAACGAAAGCCGGGTCACAGACACCAAAGCCGGGTCACAGAAACCAAAGTCGGGTCACAGAAACCTAAGCCGGGCAGAGAAACCAAAGCCGGGTCACAAAAACCAAAGTCGGGTCACAAAACCAAAGCCGGGTCATAGAAACCAAGCCGGGTCACAGAAACCAAAGCCGGGTCCCAGAAACCAAAGCCGGGTCACAAAAACGAAAGCCGGGTCACAGACACCAAAGCCGGGTCACAGAAACCAAAGTCGGGTCACAGAAACCTAAGCCGGGCAGAGAAACCAAAGCCGGGTCACAAAAACCAAAGTCGGGTCACAAAACCAAAGCCGGGTCATAGAAACCAAGCCGGGTCACAGAAACCAAAGCCGGGTCCCAGAAACCAAAGCCGGGTCACAAAAACGAAAGCCGGGTCACAGACACCAAAGCCGGGTCACAGAAACCAAAGTCGGGTCACAGAAACCTAAGCCGGGCAGAGAAACCAAAGCCGGGTCACAAAAACCAAAGTCGGGTCACAAAACCAAAGCCGGGTCATAGAAACCAAGCCGGGTCACAGAAACCAAAGCCGGGTCCCAGAAACCAAAGCCGGGTCACAAAAACGAAAGCCGGGTCACAGACACCAAAGCCGGGTCACAGAAACCAAAGTCGGGTCACAGAAACCTAAGCCGGGCAGAGAAACCAAAGCCGGGTCACAAAAACCAAAGTCGGGTCACAAAACCAAAGCCGGGTCATAGAAACCAAGCCGGGTCACAGAAACCAAAGCCGGGTCCCAGAAACCAAAGCCGGGTCACAAAAACGAAAGCCGGGTCACAGACACCAAAGCCGGGTCACAGAAACCAAAGTCGGGTCACAGAAACCTAAGCCGGGCAGAGAAACCAAAGCCGGGTCACAAAAACCAAAGTCGGGTCACAAAACCAAAGCCGGGTCATAGAAACCAAGCCGGGTCACAGAAACCAAAGCCGGGTCCCAGAAACCAAAGCCGGGTCACAAAAACGAAAGCCGGGTCACAGACACCAAAGCCGGGTCACAGAAACCAAAGTCGGGTCACAGAAACCTAAGCCGGGCAGAGAAACCAAAGCCGGGTCACAAAAACCAAAGTCGGGTCACAAAACCAAAGCCGGGTCATAGAAACCAAGACGGGTCACAAAAACCAAAGCCGGGTCACAAAAACCAAAGTCGGGTCACAGTAACCAAAGCCGGGTCACAGGAACTAAAGTCGGGTCACAGAAACCAAAGCTGGGTCAAAAAAACCAAAGCCGGGTCGCACAAACCAAAGCCCGGTCACAGAAACCAAAGTCGGGTCACAGAAACCTAAGCCGGTCAGAGAAACCAAAGCCGGGTCACAAAAACCAAAACCAGGCCACAGAAACCACGTTGGGTCATAGAAACCAATGCCGGGTCACACAAATCAAAGCCGGGTCACAGAAATCAAAGCCGGGTCACAGAAACTAAAACCGGGTCAAAGAAACCAAAGCTGCGTCAGAGAAACCAAAGGTGGGTCACAAGAACCAAAGCCGGGTCACAGAAACAAAAGCCGGGTCACAAAAACCAAAGCCGGATCACAAAAACCAAAGTCGGGTCACAGAAACCAAAGTCGAGTCGTAGAAACCAAAGCTGGATCACAGAAACCAAAACAGTCACACAAAGCCGGATCAAATAAGCCAAAGCCGGGTGACACAAACGAAAGCCGGGTCACGAAAAGCAAAGCCGGGTCACATAAACCAAAGCCGGGTCCCAGAAACCAACGCCGGGTCACGGAAACCAAAGCCGGGTCACATAAACCAACGCCGGGTCACCGAAACCAAAGCCGGGTCACATAAACCAAAGCCGGGTCACAGAAACTAATGTCGGGTCATAGAAAGAAAAGCCGGGTCACATAAGTAAAAGCCACGTCATAGAAACCAAAGATGGGTCACAGAAACCAAAGCCGGGTCAAAGAAACCAAAGCTGGATAAACCAAAGCCGGATCACATAGACCAAAGCTGGACCATAGAAACAAAAGCCGAGTCCGATAAACCAAAGCCGGGTCACAGAAATCAAAGCCGGGTCACATAAACCAAAACAGGATCACACAAACCAAAGCTGGTTCACAGAAACCAAAGCCGGGTCACAACAACCAAAGCCGGGTCAGAGAAACCAAAGCCGAGTCACATAAAACAAAGCTGGGTCATAGAAATCAAAGCCGGGTCACATAAACCAAAGCCGGGTCACAGAAACCA
>SZWC01000966.1:47337-64029 GCA_023375785.1 Penium margaritaceum
AAACCAAAGCCGGGTCACATAAACCAAAGCCAGGTCAACGAACCAAAGCCGGAGCACATAAACCAAAGCCCAGTCATAGAAGCAAAAGCCGGGTCACAGAAACCAAAACCGGGTCACAGAATCCAAAGCCGGATCACACAATCCAAAGCCGGGTCACAGCAACCAAAGCCAGGTCACAGAACCAAAGCCAGGTCACAGAAACCAAAGCCAAGTCACAGAAACCAAAACGGGGTCACAGAAACCAAAGCCGGGTCACACAAACCAAAACCGGGTGACAGAAACCAAAAACGGGTCACAAAAACTAAAGCCGGGTCACAAAACCAAAGCCGGGTCATAGAAACCAAAGTCGGGTTGCAGAAACCAAAGCCGGGTCACAAAAACCAAAGCTGGGTCACAGAAAGCAAAGTCGGGTCAGAGAAACCAGAGCCGGTTCACAGAATCCAACGCCAGGTCAGAGAAACCAAAGCCGGGTCACAGAAACCAAAGCCGGGTCAGAGAAACCAAAGCCGGGTCACAGAATCCTAGGCCGGGTCACTGAAACCAAAGTCGAGTCACAGAAACCAAAGCCAGGTCATATAAACTAAAAGCCGGGTCTTAGAAACCAAACCTGGGTCACAGAAACCAAAGCCAAGTCACATAAACCAAAGCCGGGTCACAGAAACCAAAGCCGGTCCAGATACACCAAAGCCGGGTCACGGAAACCAAAGCCGGGTCACAGAAACCAAAGCCGGGTCAGAGAAACCAAAGCCGGGTCACAGAATCCTAGGCCGGGTCACTGAAACCAAAGTCGAGTCACAGAAACCAAAGCCGGGTCACAGAAACCAAAGGTGGGTCACAGAAACCAAAGCCGGGTCACAAAAACCAAAGCCGGGTCACAGAAACCAAAGCTGGGTCACAGAAACCAAAGCCGGGTCACAAAAACAAAAGCCGGGTCACAGAAACCAAAGCCGGCTCACATATACCAAAGCCGGATCACAGAAACCAGAGCTGGGTCACAGAAACCAAAGTCGGGTCACAGAAACCAAAGCCGGGTCACAGAACCCAAAGACGGGTCACATAAACCAAAGCCAAGTCACATAAACCAAAACCAGGTCCCATAAACCAAAGCCGGGTTACAGAAACCAAAGCCTGGTCACAAAAAGCAAAGCCGGGTCACCGAAACCAAAGCCGGGTCACAGGAACCGATGTGCAGAACTGTTCTGGTTAACTCGAGAGAATGAACATCCTCGGTATGAAAAGGACAGAACAGGAGAAAAGAGCAAAGCAACGGCTTCTTCTTGCTAGCCGATCGCGGATGACATATGTCACTTTATTAGGGGGTAACTTTCTTGGGCTTGCTCCAGTTGTCTTGGGCTTGCTCCAATTGTATTGGTCTTGCTCCAGTTGTGTCTACCTTGGTACTGTTGTTTCGGGCTTGCTCCAGGTGTCGTGGGCTTGCCGCAGTTGTTTTGGACTTGCTCCAATTGTCTTGGACTCGGTCCGTTTGTGTTGGCCTTGCTCCAGTTGTCTTGGGCTTGCTCCATCTGTCTTGGCATTCCCCACGGTGTCTTGGCCTTGCTCCAGTTGTCTTGGCCATGCTCCAGATATCCTAGCCTTGGTCCAGTTGTCTTGGCCGAGCTCCATTTGTCTTGGGTCTGCTTCAATTGTCTTGGACTTGCTCTAGTTGTCTTGGCCTCGATCCAGCTGTCTTGGCCTTGATCCAGTTGTCTTTGGCCTGCTCTAGTTGTTTTGGGCTTGCTCCAAGTTTTCTTGGCCTTGCTCCAGTTGTCTTGGCCTTGCTCCAATTGTATTGGGCTTTCTAGATATTTTGAGCTTTCTCCAGGTGCTGTGGGCTTGCTCCTGTTGTCTTGGCCTTGATCTAGTTTTTTTGGGCTTGCTTTAGCTGTCTTGGGCTTGTTGCGGTTGTCTCGGCATTGATCCAGTTGTCTAAGGCTTGTTCAAGTTGTCTTTGGCTTGCCCCAGTTGCCTTTGGGCTTGCTCTAGTTGTCTTGGGCTTGCTCCAGTTGTCATGAAATTGTTCCAGCTATCTAGAGCTTGATCCAGCTCTCTAGGGCTTGCTCCATCTGTCTTTGCCTTGCTCTAGTTGTCTTGGCCTTGCTCCAGTTGTCTTGGCCTTGCTCCAGTTGTCTTGGGCGTGTTTTAGTTCTACTGGGCTTGCTCAAGTTGTCTTGGGCTTGCTTCAGTTGTCTCGGGCTTGCTACAGTTGTATTGGCCTTGCTCCAGCTGTCTTGGGCTTGCTCCAGCTGTCTTGGTATTGCTCCAGTTGTCTTCGACTTGCTCCAGTTGTCTTGGGATTGCTTCAGTTGTCTTGGGCTTGCTCCAGTTGTCATGGCCATGCTCCAGTTGTCATAGTCTTGCTCCAGTTGTATTGGGCTTGGTCCACTTGTCTTGGGCTTGATCCAGTTGTATTGGGATTGCTCCAGTTTTCTTGGGCTTGCTCAAGTTGTACTGGGCTTGCTCCACTTATCTTCGTCTTGCTCCAGTTGTACCAGGCCTGCTCCAGTTGACTTGGGCTTGCCCCAGTTGTCTTGGGCTTGCTCTAGTTGTCTCGGGCTTGCTTGATTTGTCTTAGCCTTGCTCCAGTTGTCTTGGGCTTGCTCCAGCTGTCTTGGCCTTACTCCAGGTGTCTTGGCATTGCTACGGTTGTCTTGGGCTTGCTCCTGTTGTCTTGACCTTGCTCCACTTGTCTTGGCCTTGTTCCAGCTGTCTTTGGCCTGCTCTTGCTGTCTTGGGCTGGCTCCAGCTGTCTTGGGCTTGCTCTAAATTTATTGGCCTTGGTCCAGTTGTCTTGGCCCAACTCCAGCTGTCTTGGTCTTGCTCCAGTTGTCTTAGGCTTGCTCCAATTGTCTTGGCATTTTCCTAGTTGTCTTGGACTTGCTCAAGTTGTCTTGGGCTTGCTCCCGTTGTCTTTGGCTTCCTCCAGTTTTCTTGGCCTTGCTCCAGTTGTCTTGGCCTTGCTCCAGATGTTTTGGGCTTGCTCCAGGTGTCTTGGGCTTAGTCCAGTTGTCTTGGCCTTGCTCCAGTTCTCTTAGGCTTGCTCCAATTGTCTTGGGCTTGCTCCAGTTTTCATGTGCTACTCCAGTTTTCATGGCATTGCTTCAGTTATCTTAGGCTTGCTCCTGTGCCTAGGGTACCTGGGCCTGTGCCTATGGTACCTGCGCCTCTGCCTAGGGTACCTGGGCTTGTGCCCAAGGTACGTGCGCTTGTGCCTAGGGTACCTATGCCTGTGCCTATGGTACCTGCACCTNGCCGGGTCACAGTAGTCCAGTTGTCTTGGCCTTGCTCCAGTTCTCTTAGGCTTGCTCCAATTGTCTTGGGCTTGCTCCAGTTTTCATGTGCTACTCCAGTTTTCATGGCATTGCTTCAGTTATCTTAGGCTTGCTCCTGTGCCTAGGGTACCTGGGCCTGTGCCTATGGTACCTGCGCCTCTGCCTAGGGTACCTGGGCTTGTGCCCAAGGTACGTGCGCTTGTGCCTAGGGTACCTATGCCTGTGCCTATGGTACCTGCACCTATGCCCGTGTTATCTGCGCCTGTGCCTAGGGTACGTGCGCTTGTGCCGAGGGTACCTACGCCTGTGCCTAGGGTACCTGCGCCTGTGCCTAGGGTACCTGCGCTTGTGCTTATGGTGCCTGCGCTTGTGCCTAGGATACCTGGGTTGTGCCTATGGTACCTGCGCCTATGCCTAGGGTACGTGCGCATGCGCCTTTGGTACCTGCGCCTGTGCCTAGGGTCCCTGCGCCTGTGCCTGGGGTACTTGCGCCTGTGCCTAGGGTACCTGCAACTGTGCCTATGGTACTTGCGCCTGTGCCTAGGATACCTGTGCATGTGCCTAGGGTACCTGCGCTTGCGCCTTTGGTACCTGCGCCTGTGCCTAGGGTCCCTGCGCCTGTGCCTGGGGTACTTGCGCCTGTGCCTAGGGTACCTGCAACTGTGCCTATGGTACTTGCGCCTGTGCCTAGGATACCTGTGCATGTGCCTAGGGTA
The DNA here is from genome assembly GCA_023375785.1 of Penium margaritaceum. Taxonomy (NCBI): domain Eukaryota; kingdom Viridiplantae; phylum Streptophyta; class Zygnematophyceae; order Desmidiales; family Peniaceae; genus Penium; species Penium margaritaceum. The sequence goes on from SZWC01000966.1 coordinate 51,323, forward strand.
CCTGCGCTTGCGCCTTTGGTACCTGCGCCTGTGCCTAGGGTCCCTGCGCCTGTGCCTGGGGTACTTGCGCCTGTGCCTAGGGTACCTGCAACTGTGCCTATGGTACTTGCGCCTGTGCCTAGGATACCTGTGCATGTGCCTAGGGTACCTGCGCTTGCGCCTTTGGTACCTGCGCCTGTGCCTAGGGTCCCTGCGCCTGTGCCTGGGGTACTTGCGCCTGTGCCTAGGGTACCTGCAACTGTGCCTATGGTACTTGCGCCTGTGCCTAGGATACCTGTGCATGTGCCTAGGGTACCTGCGCTTGCGCCTTTGGTACCTGCGCCTGTGCCTAGGGTCCCTGCGCCTGTGCCTGGGGTACTTGCGCCTGTGCCTAGGGTACCTGCAACTGTGCCTATGGTACTTGCGCCTGTGCCTAGGATACCTGTGCATGTGCCTAGGGTACCTGCGCTTGCGCCTTTGGTACCTGCGCCTGTGCCTAGGGTCCCTGCGCCTGTGCCTGGGGTACTTGCGCCTGTGCCTAGGGTACCTGCAACTGTGCCTATGGTACTTGCGCCTGTGCCTAGGATACCTGTGCATGTGCCTAGGGTACCTGCGCTTGCGCCTTTGGTACCTGCGCCTGTGCCTAGGGTCCCTGCGCCTGTGCCTGGGGTACTTGCGCCTGTGCCTAGGGTACCTGCAACTGTGCCTATGGTACTTGCGCCTGTGCCTAGGATACCTGTGCATGTGCCTAGGGTACCTGCGCTTGCGCCTTTGGTACCTGCGCCTGTGCCTAGGGTCCCTGCGCCTGTGCCTGGGGTACTTGCGCCTGTGCCTAGGGTACCTGCAACTGTGCCTATGGTACTTGCGCCTGTGCCTAGGATACCTGTGCATGTGCCTAGGGTACCTGCGCTTGTGCCTAGGGTACATGCGCGTGTGCCTAGGGTACCTCCGCCTGTGCCCTGGGTACCTGCGCCTGTGCCTAGGGTCCCTGCGCCTGTGCCTGGGGTACTTGCGCCTGTGCCTAGGGTACCTGCGCTTGTCCCAGGTTACCTGCGCCTGTTCCTAGGGTACCTACGCCTCTACCTAGGGTACATGGGCCTGTGCCCAGGTTACATGCGCCTATGCCTAGGGTACCTGCGACTGTGCCTATGGTACCTGCACCTGTGCCTAGGGTACATGTGCCTGTGCCTAGGGTACCTGCGCCTGTGCCTAGGGTACCTGCGCATGTGTGTATGGTACCTGCGCATGTACCTAGGATATGTGCGCTTGTGCCTAGGGTACCTGCACCTGCGCCTGTGCCTATGGTACATGCGCCTGTGCATAGGGTACTTGCGCCTTTGCCTAGGTTACCTACGCCTGTGCTTAGGGTCGATGCGCCTGTGCCTATGGTACCTGCGATTGTGCCTAGGGTACGTGCGCTTCTGCCTAAGGTACCTGCGCCTGTGCGTAGGCTACCTGCGCCTGTGCCCAGGGTATCTGCGCTTGTGCCTAGGGTACCTGCACCTGCGCCTAGGGTACATGCGCCTGTGCCCAAGTTACCTACGCCTGTTCCTTGGGTACGTGCGCCTGTGCCTAGGGTACCTACGCCTGTGCCTAGGGTACCTGCGCATGTGCCTATGGTACCTGCGCCTGTGCTTAGGATACCTGCGCCTGTGCCTAGGTTACATGCGCCTGTGCTTAGGGTACCTGCGCCTGTGCCTGGGGTACCTCACTTGTGCCTAGGGTACGTGCGCCTGTGCCTAGGGTACCTCCACCTGTGCCTAGGGTACGTGCGCATGTGCCTAGGGTACCTGCGCTTGTGCCTAGGGTGCCTGCGCCTGTGCCTAGGGTACCTGTGCCTATGCCTAGGGTACCTGCGCCTGTGCCTTTGGTAAGTGTGCCTATGCATAGGGTACCTCTGCCTATGCCTATGGTACATACGACTGTGCCTAGGGTACCTGCGCGTGTGCCTAGGGTACATGTGCCTGTACCCAGGCTACCTGCGCATGTGCCTAGGATACCTGTGCCTGTGCCTATGATACCTGCGCCTGTGCCCAGGTTACTTGCGCCTGTGTCTAGGGCACTTGCGCCTGTCATTAGGGTACCTGCGCCTGTGCCTAGGATACCTGCGCATGTGCATAGGGTACCTGTGCCTGTGCCAAGGGTACCTGCGCCTGAGCCTGGGTTACCTCCGCCTCTGCCCTGGGTACCCGCGCCTGTGCCTAGGGTACCTGCGCATGTGCCTGGGGTACCCTGCGCCTGTTCCTAGTGTATGTGCGCCTGTGCCTAGGGTGCCTGCGCCTGTGCCTAGGGTACCTGTGCCTATGCCTATGGTAATTGTGCCTGTCCATCAGGTATCTGCGCCTGTGCCTGGGTGCCTGCGACTGTGCATAGGGTACCTGCGCCTGTGCTTAGTGTACCTGCGCATGTGCCTAGTGTACCTGCACATGTGCTTACGGTACTTGCGCTTGTGCCTAGGGTACTTGTGCCTGTGCCTATGGGACTTCCGCCTGTGCCTATTGTACCTGCGCCTGTGCCTAGGGTACCTACGCCTGTGCCTGTGGTACCTGCGCCTGTGCCTAGGGTACCTGTGTCTATGCCTCAGGTGCATGCGCCTATGCCTAGGGTACCTGCGTATGTGCCTACGGTACCTGCGCCTGCGCCTAGGGTACCCGCGCCTGTGCCTATGGTACCTGTGCCTGTGCCTATGGTACATGCGCATGTGCCTTGGGTACCCGCGCCAGTCCGTAGGGTACTTGCGCGTGTGCATTAGGTTCATACGACTGTACATACGGTACGTGCGCCTGTGCCTAATATACCTGCGCCTGTGCCTAGGGTACCTGTGCCTGTGCTTAGGGTACGTGCGCCTGGGCCTATGGTACCTGCGCCAGTGCTTAATGTACTTGCGCCTGTGCCTAGGGTATCTGCTCCTGTCCCTAGGGTATTTGCGCCAGTGCTTAGGGTACTTGCGCGTGTACCTAGGGTACCTGCGCCTGTACCTAGGGTACCTGCACCAGTGCCTAAGGTACCTGCGCCTGTGCCTAGAGTACCTCCGCCTTTGCCCAGGGTACTTGCGCCTGTGCCTAGTGTACCTGCGCCTGTGCCTAGGGTACCTGTGCCTGTGCTTAAGATAACTGCACCTGTGCCTAGGGTACCTGCGTCTGTGCTTAGGGTACCTGCGCCTGTGCCTAGGGTACCTGCGTCTGTGCTTAGGGTACCTGCGCCTGTGCCTAGGGTACCTGCGTCTGTGCTTAGGGTACCTGCGCCTGTGCCTAGGGTACCTGCGTCTGTGCTTAGGGTACCTGCGCCTGTGCCTAGGGTACCTGCGCCTATGCCTAGGGTACCTGCGCCTGTGCCTAGGGTACTTGCGCCTGTGCCTAGTGTACCTGCGCCTGTGCCTAGGGTACCTGTGCCTGTGCTTAAGATAACTGCACCTGTGCCTAGGGTACCTGCGTCTGTGCTTAGGGTACCTGCGCCTGTGCCTAGGGTACCTGCGCCTATGCCTGGGGTACCTACCCTGTGCTTAGGGTACCTGCGCCTATGCCTACGGTACCTGCGGCTGTGCTTATGGTTCTTGCGCCTGTGCTTAGGGTACCTGCGCCTGTCCATAGGAAACATGCGCCGATGCCTGGGTTGCGTGCGCCTGTTCCCAGGTTACCTGCGCCTGTGCCTAGAGTACCTGCGCGTGTAATCAGGCTACCTGCGCCTGTGTCTAGGGTACCTACGCCTGTGCGTAGGATACTTGCGCCTGTGCCCAAGTTACGTGCGCGTTTGTCTTTGGTACTTGCGCCTGTCCCTTGGGTACCTACTCCTGTGCCTAGGATACACGCGCATTTGCCTTGGGTACCTGTGCCTGTGCCTAGGGTACATGCGCGTGTGCCTAGGGTACCTCCGCCTTTGCCCTGGGTACCTGCGCCTGTGCCTAGGGTCCTTGCGCTTGTGCCTGGGGTACTTGCGCCTGTGCCTAGGGTACCGGCGCTTGTCCCAGGTTACCTGCGCCTGTGCCTAGGGTACCTACGCCTCTACCTAGGGTACATGCACCTGTGCCCAAGTTACATGCGCCTGTGCCTAAGGTACCTGCGACTGTTCCTATGGTACCTGCACCTATGCCTAGGGTACGTGTGCCTGTGCCTAGGGTACCTACGCCTGTGCCTAGGGTACCTGCGCATGTGTGTAGGGTACGTGCGCATGTGCCTAGGGTATCTGCGCTTGTGCCTAGGGTACCTGCACCTGCGCCTGTGCCTATGGTACATGCGCCTGTGCTTAGGGTACTTGCGCCTGTGCCTAGGTTACCTACGCCTGTGCTTAGGGTCGATGCGCCTGTGCCTAGGGTACCTGCGCCTGTGCCTATGATACGTGCGCCTCTGCCTAGGGTACCTGCGCCTGTACCTAGGCTACCTGCGCCTGTGCCTAGGGTATCTGCGCTTGTGCCTAGGGTACCTGCACCTGTGCCTAGGGTACATGCGCTTGTGCCCAGGTTACCTGCGCGTGTTCCTTGGGTACGTGCGCCTGTGCCTAGCGTACCTACGCCTGTGCCTAGGGTACCTGCGCGTGTGCCTATGGTACCTGCACCTGTGCTTAGGATACCTGCGCCTATGCCTAGGTTACATGTGCCTGTGCTTAGGGTACCTGCGCATGTGCCTGGGGTACCTCACCTGTGCCTGGGGTACCTGCGCCTGTGCCTAGGGTACCTCCACCTGTGCCTAGGGTACCTACGCCTGTGCCTAGGGTACGTGCGCATGTGCCTAGGGTACCTGCGCTTGTGCCTAGGGTACCTGCGCCTGTGCCTAGGGTACCTGTGCCTGTGCCTAGGGTACCTGCGCCTGTGCCTTTGGTACTTGTGCCTATGCATAGGGTACCTGTGCCTGTGCCTATGGTACATACGATTGTGCCTAGGGTACCTGCGCGTGTGCCTAGGGTACCTGCGCCTATACCCAGGCTACCTGCGCATGTGCCTAGGGTACCTGTGCCTGTGCCTATGATACCTGCGTCTGTGCCCAGGTTACTTGCGCCTGTGTCTAGGGCACTTGCGCCTGTCCCTAGGGTACCTGTGCCTGTGCCTAGGATACCTGCGCATGTGCATAGGGTACCTGTGCCTGTGCCTAGGGTACCTGCGCCTGTGCCTGGGGTACCTCCGCCTCTGCCCTGGGTACCCGCGCCTGTGCCTAGGGTACCTGCGCATGTGCCTGGGGTACCCTGCGCCTGTGCCTAGTGTATGTGCGCCTGTGCCTAGGGTGCCTGCGCCTGTGCCTAGGGTACCTGCGCCTATGCCTATGGTAATTGTGCCTGTCCATCGGGTACCTGCGCCTGTGCCTGGGTGCCTGCGACTGTGCATACGGTACCTGCGCCAGTGCTTAGTGTACCTGCGCATGTGCCTAGTGTACGTGCACATGTGCTTATGGTACTTGCGCTTGTGCCTAGGGTACTTGTGCCTGTGCCTATGGTACCTCCGCCTGTGCCTATTGTACCTGCGCCTGTGCCTAGGGTACCTACGCCTGTGCCTGTGGTACCTGCGCCTATGCCTAGGGTACCTGTGTCTGTGCCTCGGGTGCATGCGCCTATGCCTAGGGTACTTGCGCATGTGCCTAGGGTACCTGCGCCTGCGCCTAGGGTACCCGCGCCTGTGCCTATGGTACCTGTGCCTGTGCCTATGGTACATGCGCCTGTGCCTTGGGTACCCGCGCCAGTCCGTAGGGTACTTGCGCGTGTGCATTGGGTTCATACGACTGTACATAGGGTACGTGCGCCTGTGCCTAATATACCTGCGCCTGTGCCTTGGGTACCTGCGCCTGTGCTTAGGGTACCTGCGCCTTTGCCTATGGTACCTGCGCCAGTGCTTAATGTACTTTCGCATGTGCCTAGGGTATCTGCTCCTGTCCCTAGGGTATTTGCGCCAGTGCTTAGGGTACTTGCGCCTGTACCTAGGGTACCTGCGCCTGTGCCTAGGGTACCTGCGCCTGTGCCTAGGGTACCTGCGCCTGTGCCTAGGGTACCTGCGCCTATCCCCAGGATACCTGTGCGTGTGCCTATGGTACCTGCGCCTTTCCCTACGGTACCTGCGCCTGTGCTTAGGGTACATGCGCCTGTGCCTAGGGTACATGTGCCTGTGCATAGGGTACCTGCACCTGTGCCTAGGGTACTTGCGACTTTGCTTAGGTTACCTGCGCATGTGCCTAGGGTACCTGCGCCTGTCCCTAAGGTACCTGCGCCTGTGCCTCGGGTACCTGCACCTGTGCCTAGAGTACCTCCGCCTGTGCCCAGGGTACTTGCGCCTGTACCCAGTGTACCTGCGCCTGTGGCTAGGGTACCTGTGCCCGTGCTTAAGATTACTGCACCTGTGCCTAGGGTACCTGCGTCTGTGCTTAGGGTACCTGCGCCTGTGCCTAGGGTACCTGCGCCTGTGCCTGGGGTACCTTCGCCTGTGCTTAGGGTACCTGCGCCTATGCCTACGGTACCTGCGCCTGTGCTTATGGTACCTGCGCCTGTGCCTAGGGTACCTGCGCCTGTCCATAGGAAACATGCGCCGATGCCTGGGGTGCGTGCGCCTGTGCCCAGGTTACCTGCGCCTCTGCCTAGGGTACCTGCGCGTGTAATCAGGCTACCTGCGCCTGTGTCTAGGGTACCTGCGCCTGTGCGTAGGATACTTGCGCCTGTTCCCAGGTTACCTGCGCGTGTGTCTTTGGTACTTGCGCCTGTCCCTTGGGTACCTGCTCCTGTGCCTAGGATACACGGGAATTTGCCTAGGGTACTTGTGCCTGTGCCTAGGGTACATGCGCGTGTGCCTAGGGTACCTCCGCCTGTGCCCTGGGTACCTGCGCCTGTGCCTAGGGTCCCTGCGCCTGTGCCTGGGGTACTTGCGCCTGTGCCTAGGGTACCTGCGCCTGTCCATAGGAAACATGCGCCGATGCCTGGGGTGCGTGCGCCTGTGCCCAGGTTACCTGCGCCTCTGCCTAGGGTACCTGCGCGTGTAATCAGGCTACCTGCACCTGTGTCTAGGGTACCTGCGCCTGTGCGTAGGATACTTGCGCCTGTTCCCAGGTTACCTGCGCGTGTGCCTTTGGTACTTGCGCCTGTCCCTTGGGTACCTGCTCCTGTGCCTAGGATACACGGGAATTTGCCTAGGGTACTTGTGCCTGTGCCTAGGGTACATGCGCGTGTGCCTAGGGTACCTCCGCCTGTGCCCTGGGTACCTGCGCCTGTGCCTAGGGTCCCTGCGCCTGTGCCTGGGGTACTTGCGCCTGTGCCTAGGGTACCTGCGCTTGTCCCAGGTTACCTGCGCCTGTGCCTATGGTACCTACGCCTCTACCTAGGGTACATGCGCCTGTGCCCAGGTTACATGCGCCTGAGCCTAGGATACCTGCGACTAAGCCTATGGTACCTGCACCTGTGCCTAGGGTACATGTGCCTGTGCCTAGGGTACCTACGCCTGTGCCTAGGGTACCTGCGCATGTGTGTAGGGTACCTGCACATGTGCCTAGGGTATCTGCGCTTGTGCCTAGGGTACCTGCATCTACGCCTGTGCCTATGGTACATGCGCCTGTGCTTAGGGTACTTGCACCTGTGCCTAGGTTACCTACGCCTGTGCTTAGGGTCGATGCGCCTGTGCCTAGGGTACCTGCGCCTGTGCCTAGGGTACGTGCGCCTCTGCCTAGGGTACCTGCGCCTGTGCCTAGGCTACCTGCGCCTGTGCCTAGGGTATCCGCGCTTGTGCCTAGGGTACCTGCACCTGTGCCTAGGGTACATGTGCTTGTGCCCAGGTTACCTGCGCCTGTTCCTTGGGTACGTGCGCCTGTGCCTAGCGTACCTACGCCTGTGCCTAGGGTACCTGCGCGTGTGCCTATGGTACCTGCGCCTGTGCTTAGGATACCTGCGCCTGTGCCTAGGTTACATGTGCCTGTGCTTAGGGTACCTATGCCTGTGCCTGGGGTACCTCACCTGTGCCTGGGGTACCTGCGCCTGTGCCTAGGGTACCTGCGCCTGTGCCTAGGGTACCTACGCCTGTGCCTAGGGTACGTGCGCATGTGCCTAGGGTACCTGCGCTTGTGCCTAGGGTACCTGCGCCTGTGCCTAGGGTACCTGTGCCTGTGCCTAGGGTACCTGCGCCTGTGCCTTTCGTACTTGTGCCTATGCATAGGGTACCTGTCCCTGTGCCTATGGTACATACGACAGTGCCTAGGGTACCTGCGCGTGTGCCTAGAGTACCTGCGCCTGTACCCAGGCTACCTGCGCATGTGCCTAGGGTACCTGTGCTTGTGCCTATGATACCTGTGCCTGTGCCCAGGTTACTTGCGCCTGTGTCTAGGGCACTTGCGCCTGTCCCTAGGGTACCTGCGCCTGTGCCTAGGATACCTGCGCATGTGCATAGGGTACCTGTGCCTGTGCCTAGGGTACCTGCGCCTGCGCCTAGGGTACCTGCGCCTGAGCCTATGGTACCTGTGCCTGTGCCCAGGTTACTTGCGCCTGTGTCTAGGGCACTTGCGCCTGTCCCTAGGGTACCTGCGCCTGTGCCTAGGATACCTGCGCATGTGCATAGGGTACCTGTGCCTGTGCCTAGGGTACCTGCGCCTGTGCCTAGGGTGCCTGCGACTGTGCATAAGGTACCTGCGCCTGTGCTTAGTGTACCTGCGCATGTTCCTAGTGTACCTGCACATGTGCTTACGGTACTTGCGCCTGTGCCTAGGGTACTTGCGCCTGTGCCTATGGTACCTCCGCCTGTGCCTATTGTACCTGCGCCTGTGCCTAGGGTACCTACGCCTGTGCCTTTGGTACCTGCGCATGTGCCTAGGGTACCTGCGCCTGCGCCTAGGGTACCCGCGCCTGAGCCTATGGTACCTGTGCCTGTGCCTATGGTACATGCGCCTGTGCCTTGGGTACCCGCGATAGTCCGTAGGGTACCTGTGCGTGTGCATTGGGTTCCTACGACTGTACATTGGGTACGTGCGCCTGTGCCTAATATACCTGCGCCTGTGCCTAGGGTACCTGCGCCTGTGCTTAGGGTATGTGCGCCTGTGCCTATGGTACCTGCGCCAGTGCTTAATGTACTTGCGCCTGTGCCTAGGGTATCTGCTCCTGTCCCTAAGGTATTTGCGCCAGTGCTTAGGGTACCTGCGCCTGTGCCTAGGGTACCTGCGCCTGTGCCTAGGGTACCTGCGCCTGTGCCTAGGGTACCTGCGCCTGTGCCTAAGGTACCTGCGCCTGTCCCTAGGATACCTGCGCGTGTGCCTATGGTACCTGCGCCTTTCCCTACGGTACTTGCGCCTGTGCTTAGGGTACATGCGCCCGTGCCTAGGGCACATGTGCCTGTGCATAGGGTACCTGCGCCTGTGCCTAGGGTACTTGCGACTTTGCCCAGGTTACCTGCGCATGTGCCTAGGGTACCTGCGCCTGTCCCTAAGGTACCTGCACCTGTGCCTAGGGTACTTGCACCTGTGCCTAGAGTACCTCCGCCTGTGCCCAAGGTACTTGCGCCTGTGCCTAGTGTACCTGCGCTTGTGCCTAGGGTACCTGTGCCTGTGCTTAAGATAACTGCACCTGTGCCTAGGGTACCTGCGTCTGTGCTTAGAGTACCTGCGCCTGTGCCTAGGGTACCTGCGCCTGTGCCTGGGGTACCTTCCCCTGTGCTTAAGGTACCTGCGCCTGGGCCTACGGTACCTGCTCCTATGCTTATGGTACATGCGCCTGTGCCTAGGGTACCTGCGCCTGTCCATAAGAAACATACGCCGATGCCTGGGGTGCGTGCGCCTGTGCCCAGGTTACCTGCGCATGTGCCTAGGGTAACTGCGCCTATGCCTAGGATACCTGTACCTGTGCCTAGGGTACCTGCTCTTGTGCCTAGGGTACCTACACCTATCCCTAAGGTACCTGCGCCTGTGCCTAGGGTGCCTACGCCTGTGCCTTGGGTACCTGCGCCTGTGCCTAGGGTACCTGCGCTTGTGCTTAGGGTGCCTACGCTTATGCCTAGGGTACCTGCGCCTGTGCTTAGGGTACTTGCGCCTGTGCCTAGGGTACCTGCGCCTGTGCTTAGGGTACCTGCACCCGTGCCTAGGGTACCTGCGCATTTGCCTAGGGTACCCGCGCCTGTGCTTAGGGTACCTACGCCTGTCTGTTTCGTACCTGTGCCTGTGCCTAGGGTACCTACGACTGTGCCTATGGTACCTGCGCCAGTGCCTAGGGTACCTCCGCCTGTGCCTAGGGTACCTGCGCATGTGCCTAGGGTACCTGCGCCTGTGCCTGGGGTACCTGCGCCTATGCCTAGGGTACCTGCGCATGTGTCTAGAGTACCTGCGCCTGTGCCTAGGGTACCTGCGCCTGCGCCTAGGGTACCCGCGCCTGTGCCTAGGGTACCTGCGCATGTTCCTAGGGTACCTGCGCCTGTGCCCAGGTTACCTGCGCCTGTGCCTAGGGTACCTGCGCCTGTGCCTATGGTACTTGCGCCTGTGCCTAGGGTACCTGTGCCTGTGACTGGGGTACCGGCGCCTGTCCCCAGGTTACCTGCGCCTGTGCCTATGGTACATACGCCTTTGCATATTGTACCTACACCTGTGCCTAAGGTACCTGTGCCTGTGCGTAGGGTACCTGCGCCTTTGCCTAGGGTACTTGCGCATGTGCCCAGGTTACCTGCGCATGTGCCTAGGGTACACACGCCTGTCCCTAGGGTACCTACGCCTGTGCCTAGGGTACCTGCACCTGTGCCTAGGGTACCTCCGCCTGTACCTATGGTACCTGCGCCTGTGCCTAGGGTACCTATGCCTGTGCGTAGGGTACCTGTGCCTGTGCCTAGGGTACCTGCACCTTGTGCCTAGGGTACCTGGGCCTGTGCCTAGGGTACCTGCGCGTGTCCCTAGGGTACCTGCGCCTGTGCCTAGGGTACCTACGCCTGTGCTTATGATACCTGCACCTGTGCCTAGGGTACCTGCGTCTGTGCTTAGGGTACATGCGCCTGTGCCTATGGTACATGCGCCTGTGCCTAGGGTACCTTCGCCTGTGCCTAGGGTACCTGCGCCTGTGCCTAGGGTACACGCGCCTATGCCTGTGGTGCATGCGCCTGTGCCCAAGTTACCTGCGCCTGTGCCCAGGGTACCTCCGCTCATGCTTAGGGTATCTGCGCCTGTGCCTAAGGTACCTGCGCCTGTTCCTAGGGTACCGGCGCATGAGCCTAGGGTACCTGCGCTTGTGCCTAGGGTACATGCGCATGTGCCTATGGTACATGCGCCTGTGCCTATGGTACCTGTGCCTGTGCTTAGGGTACCTGCGCCTGTGCTTAGGATACCTGCGCCTGTGCCTTGGGTACCTGTGCCTGTGCCTAGGGTACCTGCGCCTGTGCCTAGGGTACCTGCACCTATCCCTCAGGTACCAGCGCCTTTGCATAGGGTGCATACGCCTGTGCCTGTGGTACCTGCGCCTGTGCCTAGGGTACCTGCGCTTGTGCTTAGGGTGCCTGCGCTTATGCCTAGGGTACCTGCGCCTGTGCTTAGGGTACCTACGCCTGTGCCTAGGGTACCTGTGCCTGTGCCTAGGGTACCCGCCCCTGTGCTTAGGGTACCAGCGCCTGTCCATAGGGTATCTGCGCCTGTGTCTAGGGTACCTACGACTGTGCCTATGGTACCTGCGCCAGTGCCCAGGGTACCTCCGCCTTTGCCTAGGGTACCTGTGCCTATGCCTAGGGTACCTGCGCCTATGCCTAAGGTACCTGCGCCTATGCCTATTGTACCTGTGCATGTGTCTAGAGTACCTGCGCCTGTCCTAGGGTACCTGCGCCTGCACCTAGGGTACATGCGCCTGTGCCTAGTGTACCTGCGCCTGTTCGTAGGGTACGTGCGCCTGTGCCCAAGTTATCTGCACCTGTGCCTAGGGTACATGCGATTGTGCCTAGGGTACCTGCGCCTGTGCATAGGGTACCTACGCCTATGCTTAGGGTACCTGCGCCTGTGCCTAGGATACCTGCGCTTGTGCCTAGGGTACCTGCGCCTGTGCTTAGGTTACCTGCGCCTGTGCCTAAGGTACCTGCGCCTGTGCCTAGGGTGCCTTCGACTGTGCATAGGGTACCTGTGCCTCTGCCTAGGGTACCTGCGCCTGTGCCCAGGTTACCTGCTCCTGTGCCTAGGATACCTGCGCATGTCCCTAGGGTACTTGCGTCTGTGCATAGGGTACCTGCGCCTGTGCCTAGGGTACCTGCGCCTGTGCCTAGGGTACGTGCGCCTGTGCCTAGGGTGCTTGCGCTTGTGCCTAGGATACTTGCACCTGTGCTTAGGGTACCTTCGTCTGTGCCTAAGGTACCTGCGCCTGTGCTGAGGGTACCTGCGCCTGTGCCTAGGGTACATGCGCATGTGCCTAAGGTGCCTATGACTGTGTATAGGGTACGTGCGCCTGTGCCTAGGATACCTGCGCTTGTACTTAGGGTACCTGCGCCTGTGCCTAGGTTACTTGCGCCTGTGCCTGGGGTATCTGCGCCTGTGCCTGGGGTATATGCGCCTGTGCCTATGATACATGCGCTTGTGCCTATGGTACCTGCGCCTATGCCTAGGGTAACTGTGCCTATGCCTAGAGCACATGCACCTGTGCCTAGGGTGCCTACGCCTGTGCTTAGGTTACCTGCGCCTGTCCCTAAGGTACCTACGCCTGTGCCTGGGGTACCTGCGCCTGTACCCATGGTACCTGCGCATGTGCCCATTACTTAGGCCTGTGCCTGAGGTACCTGCGCCCGTGCCTAGGGTACCTGCGCCTGTGCCTAGGGTACCTGCGCCTGTGCC